>JAUBOD010001040.1:5870426-5912211 GCA_032353885.1 Nothura maculosa | reverse complement strand
GTTTCTCATCTGCCTCGTTTTTTTAAGGTCACTGAGTTTTAGAAAACAGTTTCTACATCACTCCCTGAGATGAGTGAGCATCTGTGAATGGGAGTTTCTCTGCATGGATGCGGGTGAGAGCTTGTTAGTGGGAAAGGACACTAGTGCCCTCCTCTGGAGAGCTTTCCATGATGTGGACCCCCACCAGTGCTGGGTAGGGTGACCACCTGGCCAAGTAGTCAGAGCAGGGGTCTTCAGCCTGGAATTACAGATTTGGCCATCAAGGTGCCTCAAGTGGTTGTGTCAGACAGCCAAGAGACAAGCACCACATTCCTAAATCATCAGAGATGTCTCCATAGGCAGCTCGGAGCTGGAATTAGTTGCTGGAAAAGCAAAGAAAGCTCCAGTGAAAGTCTTTCTCCTTGGGGCAGAAGAGTTGGTTGGTTTTCTCCATGAACAGCATGGGAAATACCACTACAAAGTCATACAGGGTAATACTTTTAACATAGCCTATAGCAGGCTTAGACAATAATTTCCTGCAGCAGTACATGACCTACAGCCCTATACAGCAGTTCTTGCCCATTATGGACTAGGAGTCTTAGCAGTTGTTCACATCTATGCAGAGCAAAGTGGTTTCCAGGACTGCACTCCTATGACTAGCTGGTGTGCTATCCCTTACTCTACCTCCTTACCATCAATCACCATGTTTGGAATTACAGTATCTACAAAAAATGATTAGCTTCAAGTTAATGTCTAGTTGCCTATCAATTGAGTTCCTATACAAAATGGCATTAAATATCATTATTGTTTTCTGTAAGCATGCTTAAAAAAAAGAGAGATGTGGCTCAGCATGTCCAAGGTAGAAGAATCGCAATCAGAGACTCGCTGCCTCGGCTGAGCCTCTCGTCTCTTCACACTTGACATCTTGGAGAGTTCGGGAGCTGTTTTCCTCATCCTGATCCCACTCTCTCTCCCCATTAGACCCAGCTCCTGGTCTTCTGCAGGGGCTTCTAGTACTCGGTCCCATCTGACACACACACAAACACACACACACATCAGCTGGGCTGACAGGCTGCACAGGTACAAGGTTTCCATGTGTCATATTGCATCCCTGGGAGACTCCTGGGCAGTGCATCTTGCTCTTCCATGGTCAGCCCTGTGAAGCTCCTGCTCTGCCTTGATCTCAGCAATGACCAGCAGCACCACCCTGACCTTCCTGCAGGCACTACTACCTTCAGTATGTTTTTGCAGAGCAGCCTACTATTGAGAAATGTCTCAAAAGCAGCAGAAAAGACCCAGAAATCAAAGCAAGGGCGATGTTTTTGTTTTGATATTTCTTTCTTTCCTTTACATTATTTGGGAACAGGGATATGGATATATTAGGGAAAACGTTTAGAGTGCATTGCTCTTGTGCATAACTTAAAGCCAGAATCACTGAGGGAAAACTGAGCTAAGTCAGAGGCAGGACACACCACTTCACTCTTAGACAGGAAGATACAAAGTCATCCTTGTACTGGCAGAAAAAGGGATAACAGCTTCCACCAGGTGGGAGGAATTGCCCTAATTGCCTGATTGGGCTGTAGCAGAGTGAATGCAACTAGAGAAGGAGGGAGGAGGGGTGGGGAAGGGGCACAGCACTATAAAAGGGGGGGAAAAAATTGCTATGAAACAGTAGGATGCATTTAGCATTGTTCTTGGATGTGAACTCTGGGGGCTGACAAGAAAGGGGATTTTATTTCTCTGAAAAAGAGCTAGATTTATGGCTTTGGTCTAGCTGTCCTTCTGCTCTAGCTAAGGCTTGGAAGGAGGTGAAATAGCCTTCATTTGCTTTCCCATTAAATTCTTTCTTAAAGGTGGTTTCACGACTCCCAGCTGGATGACTTTCTTGCTCTTACAATTATGAGGAGCACCAGGGGACTTGGCTGGATCAGACTTTGTCATATGCCAGGACTGAACATGTTGGCCCTGCACTGTCTAATTCAGAGGAGGCTTTGCCTGGGTGAGAGCAGTGACCACGTGCAGAGCCAGGATGAAAGTTTCAGCTCTGCTGTGGTTAATTTTGGTTATTAATGTGAGTCTGGGGAATTCCTGACGCCTGGGCAAAAAGTAAGGTTTGCAGAAGCTGAGTCTTTCACACTGAATGCAAGGACAGTGAGGAGTTGGGAGGGTTCTGGGCAGACTGCAAAGGAGAAAGGAGCCTCCCTGCTTTCCATCCAGAAGTACTGACTGGCTAGATGGTTGAGATTTTGCTTTGTTTTTCTCCCCTCAAGCATTGTCAACCACTAGCGCCCCAGAAAGAACAGCAGTAACAAAGGAGAGTTTATTTAAGCATCAGCAAAATACACAGTGCTGAGGTTCTGGAATGGTTCCTCTTAAGTTCATTCTCCTGTAATCCGCAAAACATTGCTGCAATTGTCACATTTATTTAATAAAACACCAGGTTCTGTTTACTCTTTAAAATATGCAGTCTTTAAGAAAATTTAAAAAAAAAGAGAAAAAGAAAAGGTGCAAGCCCCAGGAGTCTGACTAGCACAAATGGAAATAGCATGAACCCTGCCCATTAGCAAGCAGTTTTACTGCAAACACAAGCACAGTACATTACAGGAGCTTCAAGTAACTCTGTGCTCAGCATATACTGAGGAGGAAGATGAAGATTTTTCATAGAATTGGGGTTTAGCTCAGAGAGGAGTGATGATGTTCAGATGAAGCTGAGCCAATGTGATGGATAAAACCTGAGAGCAGCAGAACCACAAAATGCCCTTGGTGGCTGGGTTGCATGGAGTCTTGTGGTGACTTGATTTAATGGGGTAGTTCATGGTTTGTCCAAATAAAAGCCCAGAGCCTGGGCCAGGAGGAAACAATAAAATAAAACAAGGGGAAACCTGGTTCTTTCTTTCCCCTCCACCTCCCCACCCCCCTTTCATGACAGACAACACTATCCAAACCAATACCACAGTAGACTCTGGCTGGATATGCCTCCAAAGAGCATCCCAAGGCACTGCTGGGGCTCAGTCGGCACTCATTTTAATGGAAGTTTTGGAATTGTCCCTACTAGCACATTTTGCAGCAAAAAGGAGGAATCAGCACGGCATCCCCTCAAGCAGTTCCATTCGTTGGCAGGTTTCAGAGCCCTAAATCTACCCTTGTCCCTTCCCCGGGCCTGGATGCCGGCCCTAGCCCAGAAGGCTGCGATGGGGACGCTGCCTGGACCAGCTCTGGGCAAGGCCTTCCCATCTGCCGGCGAGCGCAGGGAAAGGCACCTTGGCACGGAGGCAGCGTGTTTGGCACGGGCCTCGTGCTGCAGGCCCCGCAGATGGCGCCGCCGGCGGAGGCCAAGGGCTCTTCCTCCCTCGCTTTGCCAGGTCCTGCCGCTATGGATACGCAGTTCGTTGCTTTGGGGCATCACGGAGCGGCCACGCTGGGGGAGCGGGAATGAGCTTGAAGGCACCTTCAGGTTGGATGCATCTCCTCTCCCCAGGAATTCATTTACGGAATAAGCAGAGGCCTCTTTCGAAGCCTGTGTTCCACTAAGTGAATATATAATGATGCAATCTATACATTTATACATCATCCCCTGCAAACAGGGGCCTATTTAGGACAAGATCAGACTATGCTTCTCCCGGCAGGGGTTACATTAGCAATTCATTCTGTAGCATAAAAGGAGTGTACAGAGACAATCATCCAAAGCCTGAATAAAACACTGGAGGAGAAGCCAGGGACCAAAGGAGGAAAAGGATGATTCCTTTGAAAGGACAGGGGAAAAAAAGCCAGAAAGAGAAAATGCAGCTGCTCTCCTGGAAAAGTAATCAGAGAAGTTGGAAATCTGAGGTGTTTTTTATTCTGAACTGATGGAAGGAAAGAAAAAGGGGGCAAAATTTGTGTATCTTCTCTCTAGATATATGGATATAGGAGTAGTAAACTAAAAGAATGTGTGAAGAAAACTTGTAAGGGAAAGGGAAGAATATGTTATCAGAGATGTATACAAATGCATAGGAGGGCATGTGAGTACACAAGCAGCCTGGTGATGGGAAAGAATCCCAAATAAAATAAAAAGATTTACAAGTACTGAGCGCCCATCTGATAAAAATACATTTTACCTCTAGGATACACAGTTTGGAAGATAAATTAAGCCTGGTGGAATTTGGGAATGTGGAATCCGGGGAAGAGGGAGGGAGAGAGGCAAGAAAGGAAAGGTGAAGTAAGGACGTGTTTGCTCTCACCATCCAGCCCATTCCAAGGTTCATGTGGGATCACTCAGCCATCAGAGCATGTACCTTTCCCAGACAGAGCGAGGCATATGCCCACTAGCATCATTGTCTTCTTCTGCATTTATTAGTCTTGTACACACGAATGCCAAGGCTTTCAGATAGCACTCCTGATGCAGGTTTAAATTTGTGTTTTTTTTTTTCACAAAAGAGAGAACAAACGCACAAATAACAAAAAGCTTGGGACGCTATAAATGTTTTCCTAACATACATTTCTTCAAAGCCAAATAGCTCTGAAGCGATGTGCAGAAACTACCCACAGTGACTAATGACCTTCCATAAATTCCCCTACCCGTGTGTGAGCAATAGCATGTGCTCAGCCAAAACCCCATAGCAGCCCACCCTGAGGAGCCTCAGCTTCTGTGAGGGTGTTAGTGCTGTTTGACACTCTCTGCACCACTTGTGATAACAGCACGATGGAGGAAGAGTCAATATTTAGCAAGGCCTTAAGCAGCCCTCCTACTGCACAGAGTGATGGAGAGCAAACCACCCTGCATCCCAGGGCTCCTCCTCTTCAAAGAGCTTGTCTGCAAAAGTGCTTGCTAGAATTGTCTACCAGACAATGCTCGCTATTGCTTTTTTTTTTTTTCCTTTTGATTATTTGAGGTTCAGCATCATCCAGAGATATCTTGTAGGCTGCAGCTTTCACCACTGGTAGCCCCAAGCAGCCCGTCCTGTAGTTATACACTGCAGGGCCTGAAACCAAAGGTTGTAGCCTTATAATAGAAACATCTGAGTGGATGCTCATATATCACTCTGTCTTCTTGCTCAGGGGCTCTTCCCACATTGCGCTGCTGACGGCAGAGCAGATGCCTGTTTTGTAGCCATGCTCCTTTCCTGCATGATGCCTGCAAGGCAAAATTCAGGTGCCAAGACCCTTCGCTGTCCTGCCAACCCGCGCACCCGTCACCCCAGACCTCCTCCAAGCTGCCCACGTGGAGCAACCGCTGCCAGTCCAGCCTTCCCGCCTGCTTGGCCCTGGCTCCTCACACCAACGAGCCTTCTGAGAAAGCTGCTAATTAAAGGCAGGCGATAGTTAAACTTTTGCTAATCAAGACAAATGAATCAAGTCTCGGGCGTATGATAGCACAGCTGAATCACTGCTTCCCCCACGCTAGTCAGCCTTCAATTACCAGCCTCAGATATTATCGTGAAATATTTCCCCCAAAGCCCCATTCTGCAGCTCGGGGTTATGGTTCTGATTCGTGGTGTTTATTTAGCGCTATGGGGGTATTTTGTCAGCAAAACGCGCCAGCGTATCCAAATGTTAACGAGCCCATTAAGGACAGGCGAGATGTAATCGGACCAGACACTCTCGCTGACTGGCAGCAGGACAGACCAAAAATTCAGGAGAAAAACGTCTTCCCTTGCCCAGTCACGAGGTCTGATGGACTTAGAAGGGCTTCAGGGCAAAGGAGATAGGCCAGGCTGGGAGGCTGTCCCAGAAAATTACTTGGAGTGAACCAAGGCCACTGCTGTCTCTTTTTAGAAGCCTAAAAATAAAATAGGAGAAAACCCCCAGAGGTTTCAATGGAAGCAGCACTGGGGCCTATTTCCACCCTATTCAGAAATCAAAGGACTTTGCAAAATGCAGATAGCATGCACCAAGGCAGAAACTGAGCTACTGAGTTGGAAGCAAACTCTCCTGACCTCTATTACACTTCAGAGTTGTTGATTTAACTGCTGTATTTTCAAACACCTAATTTGCACCCTCAGGTCACCAATATAAAGCTGCGAGACAGAGGCAATTGGAAAAGCAGGGGAGTAGCACGGGCTGCAGCAGGGAGAGGAAGTTGGAAAAGTAGCACCACTAACTGGAAACTTAAAATCTGCTGGTGTGCAAGACCCACACCGCTGCTGAATCAGTGCTTAGGATTTTTCTTTTGTAAGATATAATCTATAGATCATATTTAAATGGCTCTGTTGTTTGCAAAGGGTGCAGCAAGGTGTGCATTGTGGTGAAGTCCACCCTGTCTTGTGTGGAGATACCAAGGCTTCACCGTGCTCCTGCCCATGCTGCGTGGCTGCATCAGCCCTTGGCGGCATCTGTATCCATCCTACTGCTCCTTGGAACATCCTTGCCCCAGCGTCCTGCACAGCAAGGTGGCCACTTCAGGTGTGTGCATTCACCTGTCTCCCAGTCAGCACTTTTGATTCCTGAACCCTCCAATACCTTTGGTTTTTTATTCCCTTGGTTTTTATGGGAACAAGGGCTTCACCCCAGAATGCAGCCCTGCTCGACCTGAAAATACATGTCTGATTAGCTGGAAAGTGAGCAGGAATCAATAGGATTGTGCAGCCACGCTGGGACAGTGTCCTGGCTGCAGGATTTGGGGGCACAAGTCTGGAGCCCCACGACAGGTAGCACTGGTCTAAGGCAGGGTCAGCATCGTTGAGGTACTCCGATCACATCCGAGCATCTTCCAAGCGGAGATGCTCCGATCGCATCCAAGCATCTCCCAAATGAAGGCATCATGCTAAAGGCTGGCTCTCCTGGAGCTCTGGTCCTGCCATGGGGCTGCATCGACGTGCAGCACGAGCAAGTTTGACACCACCCAGCCCCGCCAACAGCTGAAAAGAACAGCTCATGCCACTGACGAAAACAGCTCCTCTGATCTCCTTGACATTGGTGCAGCAGACATCCCACTCCGGCGTATTCTTGCATAAAAGAGAAGCTCCTTGCTGCTCAGTCACACTGCTTTTAATAGCTTGCTGAATGCAAACATCCACAGCTTTTATTTCAGTTTAATCTGCCAATTTTTTCGAAGTCTTTATCACACTTTATCAAACAGTGTATCAGTGTGAGATATCCAACCCCCCTCCCCTCAGGCATCTCCAAAATTGAAATCCCAGGAAGACAGCAGCTTCTTTCATATTTTAATTATTTTAACATTTTCCTTTAGTGGCCTCTGTATTATTATGACTTGTTTTTCTCTCTGGAACAGGGCTGTGATCCCACACTGGGTGGGAAATTTGTTTGTCTAGAGCAAAATAGCAGAATGCCTCTAATGCATTAGATATGGATTAGAGAAATTGTGTTTGGGAAATATATAATCTCTTGGTAAAACAGGAAAAATAAAAAGCCTATTTCATTTCAGGTCTAAATTGTTTTTTCTACAATTATAATTTTTAATGAAAAAGTGTGTTTTAACCACATGAGTGCTGACTAATATGCCAAGTGTTAGGTATAAACTGCATCTCCAATAACATCTTTTCACACTCTGCCATCAAAGCCTCTGAGTCAAGATTCAGATGCTTAACCACATGCTTAAATCCGCCCTTCCTATAGAAAACACTCATGCAGAGAATTAACTTTAGGTATCCTGGGACTTGTCCATGTACTTAAAGTTGGAGACATGGAAGTATTTGTCAAGTTTAAGATTGCTGACTGATTGCTGTACCATGCGATCTGGTGCAAAATGCATAAAAAATGCCACCAAGAGTCTCAGCAGCTTCACGAGCTGACTTCCTTTAACTTCATTTTCTCCCATTTTCCAGCAAATCACAGAGCTTTTCTGGTAAGGAAGCATTGCTAGTACAGTGGACCAGGCCTGTTATTAATGTATTTACTCTGGATCCCAGCTTCCTCTTCTCATCCGATAAATCCATGTTAGAGCAAGGATTTTGATAGACACTTTAATAGAGCTCGCCCTAACCTGACCATATTAATGATTTTGGGGGACTTGCTCTATGCCAGCTTATGCAGCTCATTAGTTTTTATTTTGTTGCAGGTTCCATTTCCTCCTCCTCGTTTCTCTCTCCTGCTCCATCTTCACAAATGTCAGTGCCCCTTGCTGCTCAGATCCCCGAGAGCAGGTCCCCAGGATCTGCCCTGCTGCTCAAAGGCTGTGAAGACTTCCAGACACCTGGAAACCCACAGCCCCTGGAGACAGCAGCGGTATCAGGACAGCTTGCGTCTGCTGTATGTACTGATTATTCTACAAAGCACTAATTGACCTGATCTTAAGTGGTGATGGAGAGTGGGAAGGGAAGGAGATCTCTTCTGCCTTGACAGGAAACCAATGCTGAGCTACACACTAAAATATATTGCTGGCTCAGCTGGAGCATTCCAGCTGTGGTATTTAGGGAAGCAGATGCAGGCTTGTTCCTGTGCTGATGATCCCCTCTAGTAGCAGAGGCTGCTTTTCCCTCTTTAGTAGGAAAAACAACCAAAACTTTTTGTACAAATGGTATTCCATCTTCTCTGTCCCTACTGTACCCTACCAGGAGAGTCACAGTGAAGAAAACAAATGATATGGGCTCTCAATGCTGTACAGGGACTCAGAGGAGATAAAATTTGATTTTGAAAGGATAAAATGTTTTGACTTCCATGATGGAACAAGTAATTGTCCATGGATTTGCTGTGCTCCAGGAATGGAACTTCGTGCTAAAAAGAGATTTTATGAAGCTCAAGCTGTTATCTGATGATGGAGAGCTCCCAAACCAGCCCTCATTCTCCAGCTGGCTTCCTCACAGAGCTACTCTGATAGTGTAATATATCTTGGTTGTAAGTATTGAGATTAAGCCATTATTAGCCAATATAGGCACACAAATATGTGAGCTGCATATAGTTCCAAAGGCTTCTACCAAACCAAATAAAGGAGATAGAGGTAAAGTAGTGAAATGCCCAGAGTGGTCTCAGGAGTTAGAAATGTATTCTAAAGAGGAATTATAAAATGTTTATGTTGTCTTCTGGGCATGCTGCAGGTTTTCATCAGGTACTGCAGTGGTCTGCTTGTGAGTCTCAAATGATGGATGTGTGGTGACGCAGCAGATAGTGGCCACACTTCTTTTCAGCATGTGCACAATCCAAATTCCATGAGTTAGTAGAAAATAATAGAAGGCTGTGAGCTGACTGAATGTCCAACAACAACCTACTTCTTGGATTTTGGCGTGGAAAAGCCATAAAGGTGAAAGCAAGTTTCACTAACCTCTTGCATGTCGAGCCACACAAATGTTATGAGGAGCACTAAGCTCTCTGAATACTCAACATTTCTTTGCAAAGCCAGATTCTTGCAGATGTGATTCTGGGTTTCCTAAAGCTATAATCTCTTCTCAATAGCTTTCTTGGACAGGTGGAATTTAAATCTAGGTAAATAATTTGCTTTGTTCCATTTCTGGGCACCAGTGCTGTGGTGGATAGTCCAATCCACTAGGACTGGATATAAATGCTTGGATGACACAGAGACTAAAGCAATCCTAGGCAGAATCCCAACATGAGTCTTCATGGAGGATGCAAAGCAGTATGTACTGTGAGATGTAGGAAACGATCCATCAACTCACCAGCTAACACAGCTTTTTTGTTTCTTTTTCACTGTATTTCTATAGAGGTGTCACCAGTGAAGCTGTTAGCTCGTCAGCATTCAGCCCTGCCACACAGACATCCACTGCAGGTGTTAGCAGCATAGTCCCTTTAACTGGAAGAAATCTGTATCTGCTGCTTTAGTGGAGCGTACTTGGAGACCACTTTTGGATCTCTCTCATTTTCCAGTGTGCAGTATATTTTCTTGCAGTAGGTAATCCACTTAGGATGCTTGCCGCTCTACATTCATCATTCCTGGACTCCCCCCTTGCGTATTCTATAGGTAATTGCTATGCATATACTTTCTGCCATTTACCTTTCCAAATCTCATTTCTCATTCTAATTAGAGGAACATGTTTTTATTGTTAATGATGGCCTTGTGCATGGAGAAGATTGTTTCACTGTGTTATGGAAAAGGATGCGACTTGCCATTCCTAATATGATTCCTGTATGGTGAAAGAAGGAAAGGTATTTTAGGGAAAGGAACCCCCAATTGCCAGCATGATCTGGTGAAAAGAGCTCTTGAGTTTCAGCCAGGTCTCTGACCATTGACTCACAGCTTCAACGAGAGGATTGCAGCCATGCATGCACCTTTGCTGTAGGGACAAAGCCCTACCTGCTGCAGACCAAAAGTAGCTAAAATAAATTCAAATAGCAGTGGGGCCTTGATCTCTTCTCGCAGAAGTAATGCTATGTCCCTTCCACAGGCCAGTAACACTACTTAGTATATTTACTCCCAAGGCTTTCAAGATGATTTCTTGCTTTTGGCCTCTAGAGAAACACCACTCTAAGACCTTTCTATCCTTACAGAGAAAATTTAATTCAGAACCTACATTTGGATTTCCCTTTTCATATTATAGTTGATCTTTCTTGAATTACTGCCCCAATCACAGTGGAAATTCTGATTATGCAGTACCCACAAGAACAGAATCCTTTTGGTTTATACCTCCACTTTCCAAAGGAATTCACAATGTTAGCACAATCCCATAGGTGGTCTTTGAAATTCAGAGCTTTCCCTCAATTCAGAGCAGAGCTAACTGCCACCTGCAAGAGCACCTCACAAGATCTCGTGATGAGCCTAAAGGCTGGAGCAAATTCTACCAGTTTTCTTATAGATCTGGAGAAATTCTTCAATGTTTGTCTGTGTTTTACACCGAGGTTCATATCAGTCTGGTCCATTCTTCCCTCTATTTAATTCCACCTTAGACATTTTTAAGGGTCACATCATTCTTTGGATCAGCCATGAGGGCTGGATTCACTTCAGAGCACCCGTGGTATTTTGATAACTTCAAAAATTACCAACTTCTTGTATTTAAATATACAACTTTCAGGCTGGGGCAAAGTTTAACTTATTCTAATCAACTATAAAATGAACCCTGAGCTCTCAGTTACACTGTAAAAGACCCAGGTCCTTTTTTATGCTGATCATTAACTGCAGCAAGGATATTCCTTCCTAGAGATTTGTTATTAATGAGTGCTGAAATTACTGATTTCAATTAACTACGTTACGTTTATATTGAAATACAGTTGGTGCTGCTCTGGGGAAATATAAATACTGAAATGAGAGCTGGCGCCTCTTCCACTGAAGAACTGCAAGAATAAACAGGACGTGCAGCACCCCTTTAGCTCTGCACAGTGCAGATGCTGAACTGCCTGTTATTTTTTATCTCCTTCCCCTTTTTCTCTCCTTCTCTCTCCCTGCTGCTAAGAGCATCTCTCCTCCCTGCTCTCATCTGATTCTGTACCCTGGAATACAAATGCCCCTAGGGACTCGTCACCCTCCCTGACCCTTGGCTCCCTGCCTTTTGGCTTTGGAGATACTGCTGCTGTTGCTTTCTGCTGCCATGGGCATTTTCTCATTCAGGCCACATCACTGCTGAGGGGACATCCAGTGCTAAGCCACCAAAATGGGATTGCACAGACTCTGCGCGTTGATTAGTTCAGTGCATCTCTCTGCTAAGGGAGGAAGGAGGGAAGTGTTGCTACTAGCAGGCTTGTTGAAGGAGGTTAAACAGAGCTGTGGGATTCAAAGAAAGGGAAATGAGGAGGATGACCCAGTGATGGGCTTTCTAGAACTAATTCTGGGCTTTACAATCTACAGAGTTTATTATGGAGGGTCTGCCTGTGCCTACCTCTTTTCTGTATCCCGGCTCAGTACTCTGCATTGCTCTTTGAGACCTCTGCCCAGCCCTCTTCTCATGCTTCTGTCGCCAATATCCAGCAAAACCTCCGTCAGACCCTCACTTCCCACCAAATGTCAGTACTGACACAAGGCACCGCGTGGGCTGGATTGTTAGAGCCTCAGAGCAATGAAGAAGGGCAAAAATCACAGAAATCTCCCAGTTTCCCTCCAAAGAGACCCCTGGTATGACACCTGCACTGAAGTCCTGAGCCTCGTCTCACAGGTCTCATCTGTGGGGCAGGAGATGGGCTGGAGAATGGAGAGGTGGGGCTGCCTCTGTGCCCTGATTGCTCTGAGCCAGGCAACATGAGGGACAGCGGGGTGGGATGTTGGATTCCACTGGCAGGAAAAGGCTCTGTAATTACTCTCAAAGGTTTCTATTATGTGCAAAACTGTCATTAACTCCCAGTGGCGTGATTGCCCTTTATTGATAATATAGAGCTCAGCAATCCTCAGCCATGGTGCATTGTACTTGCTCACAGGGGAAGGAAATGAGCCTGCCCCCGTCTCCCGCACAGCTTGCTATTAAGGTGTAACCCGTGCATGGAGGCTACACCCACCCCTACCTGCTTTCGCCCACAACTGAGAAATCACTTATGTCTGCTTGGAATGCTACCCAGCAGCTCTGCTTAACTCCTTGGGCACCTCTGCCACAGCTATAGGCCTGGACATGAGGTGAAGGCCACCAAGTTGCCTGGAGAAGAGGGGAGGGACCACCAAGATTCCACCCTTGCTGGAGCCATGTCCATCCATCACAGGAGATGGTAAAACTGAATTTGAAGCTAGCTTGTGGCTCATGCACTCCAGTCACAAAGCATAAAATAGCAATCAGGGGCAGAGGCCACTGGGTTTGTTGGAACATTATTGCTCGGTCTTTTTTTTTTTTTTCCAGTCACTGCATCTATATAACAACATCACTTCCATACCATGTAATTAGACAATTTATTTAACAGCAACAGTATTAGGCAGAGAGTAGGAGACATATTGATCTTCTAACCAGGTAAAAATGTTATGGGGGAACATATGTTCTTCTAACTTACTCTAAGCTGCCTCCTAACAGGGAGGATGCTTGAGGAGAAAAGGTTTTCTCAATGTAGACATTGGACTAGCATCATGGAGAGCTGGTTCCTGTTTGCACTGCTCTGCCACAGACTTGTGCATGCCCCTTGTCAAGTCATTCAGTCATCTTGTCCTTCACTTACCCTATGTAAAATGAAGCCAATAACATGGCCTTTCTCCCACACCTCATTTGTCTTGCTTAGTTCATCAACTTCTCTTGCTCTGTAGGGCTCTGAGCACTCTGTGATCCCCCATAATGAGGATTTTTCTTTTCAACAAGGTCAAAGCACCCAATTTTACCTACTGCCAGAAAGAGGCAGCATATTCTGAGTCTTGCATCTTCCAAGGTGAGAGTCAGAGAAACAAAGCAAATGCCATTCTTCCGGGTCCTGGGGAAGAAATTGCCTCAGTGTGAAATTCAGCCAACAAAAAATACTATTTTTGACAAAGATGAAAATGGTGATAGCCTGCTTACTTGCCCATGGGAAAACACCAGAGACCCCAGTCTTCCAGGCTTCATAAGCCTGAGGCTAGAAAAATTGTTATGTCTTTATTGAGGCCCGATGTACTGACAACATTACAATGTGTGAAGCAAAATGTCCTCCAGTGATTCCCTTGTACGCCCTGCAGAATAGCTCGGCTGAGTTAGCTGCTAGAGCTTCAGCTGAATTTAATGTATTGTTTTGCACTGAATCAGTATCTGGCCCTGGTTGAATTGTGAGAATGCTCAGAACCCACAAATGCAACCAGAGTTTGAGTCCTGGGTGCATGAGAAATTTTGTTCAAGGAAACCAAAGCTCTCTTTGATCCTCCATCCTGGAGGAGGTTCAGGACATAAAACATTCTCATCAATCCTTTCCATATCATGTTAGTGGACCTACATGGTCACAGATGACCATGCTGGGTAAATAATCTAATGTAATTACAAGGTAAAAAAATGGCAATTTTTTTTGTAAACCAGTCTACAGCTTGCATCTATTATTTATTAGAGGCAACCAGCAGAAGAGAGCAGGTTACATGGTAATTACTTTTTGACCTCCTGGAGGTAATTGCATAATCATTTGCAGAGAATTGCTATTACAGTTGGGTGAATCCTGCAAGCCATTTTCCAAGAACAGTCATTTGAATTTTTAAACCAATTTCCACCTAACTAAAGAGTTTTGATAAGGTCGCCCACTACCCTACTGTCTGAATTACGTTTTTTTCCCCTGTTACTGGAGGAGGGAGGAGGCAATTTTGTTCTTTAGGAAAATAGGATGACTGGCAGGAATATATCTATGTGATCAGTCGCTCAGGTAAGCTTAGCCCAGCCCTTCTGTAGCTGAAAACTGCTCATAAATTTTACAGCTGGGCAGAGAGAGGTGGTTCCTTTTTCACTGATGTTGTGAATAAGTCAATGTCTGCACAGTTTTCTGTCGGGACTGGAAAGCAAAGTGTTGAAATTCTCCCTGAGAATGCAACTTTTCCACTTGCTTTGGAATAAGATTCCAATGCAATAGGCATGATGGGCTGCCCTCAGCTTGGCAAAACCAGATGCCTACAGCAGCAGAAGATAGACGGCAAAGTCTGTGAGTAGGCTAGGAAGACATTTCCTATCATCCTGAAATTGGTTTATGTGATGCATGGAATGATTTGGCCTCTGCACCTCCTTCTTTGTCTCCTGTAACAGCTAGAGAATGGACCAAGAAGTCTAGCTCAAAGCAGATAGTCAGAATTAGGCACCATCCCTACTTTGACACCTCCTTAGATCTTTTGCACATACTCACCTAATTTTACAGGTATCCTGGATTCAGATGCTAGAAACTTTGCTGATAGGCTATTTGTCTTCATTTCTTGAACTTTCAAAGGAAATAACGTTACTTATATTTGAACTATTACCCCTGGGGTCACATGGAGCAAGGGAGTACTCAAAGCAACATTATTGTACAGTCTGTTGTGGTACACAAGTTTTCTTCTAACATCTCTCTCAGTTTGCAACTCTCTTCATCTTCCCTCCAGGATCCATGGAGATTGTGAGAGGACATGAGAAACCTTACAGGGAACTTTTAGCCCACCTGAAGTTTCTCTATATTGCTCACCCTGCAATAGTTGAGACTGTGCTGTTTTAAAATTTATAGTGTAATTGATTTCTTTATAAATCATTCAGCTCTTATTATTTATTAATTCTTCTGTCAAGGTTAATTTAAAATACTTCTAAATAAGGCTGCCTGACAACACCTTTGTTTATAAGATTGACAGTGCCAGTGCAAGTTTCTCTATCAATTTGCAAAGGCAAACCTCACATATACTCATGTCTCCAAAATAGCTGATCCCACCTAATTATCAAAAAAAAAAAAAAAGAGAGATTTAATTCCGCTTAGCTCCAAAATCACCTGTGAATCTTGCAATTGTTTGTCATTAGCACAGTATAGTAGGACTCATGTGTTGCCTGGACAGGATTGTGAGTTCAGGGTTTCTCAGTAGATAACTTGCTACTTTAACTTTGCAGAAAGTTAATCAACCCAAGCTACTGGCATGAGCTCAGCTTTTATGTATCTGAGATCAGAAGGAAACACTGTCTTAGTATTTATCAGGTCCTCTGAAGTGCAGTAAATGTTCTGTTGGTTTCGAATATAAGCAGAGGCATAGATATTTAGTTAGCACTGCTCACTAAGAAATATGAATGATAATCTAAAAACAGCAGAACTTTGGAAGAAATGGCAGATGAGGCCCATAAGGAATGAGAGAATCTTGAGTATTGATGGTGTCTTCATGGTGTCTTCAGCAGATCTGCATTAGTTTTGAGTATGTCTTAGTATGTGCCCTTAATTTTGTGTTCCTTCTCTTCCTGTTTTGGCCCATGGGTTCCACAAAGCAACATCCAGCTCTCCTAATATCTGGGAAGCACCTGATGGGACCATAAAAGCAGTTGTAACTGCAGAATTTTTTCACCACTCTGTGTGGTTTGGTGTGCCCATAACCTGCTGACTCTCATGGCTGCTGTGTGGTGAATGAAGAGTCTTGGCTGTATTATTGCATTTAAATGACAACCATGGTGTGGGGTGGGTTTTTTTTATATGTTAATATCTCAGGTTGCTCTCCCGTGACAACAGTTCTGCAGCTGCGAATTACCATGTGGGTCTCTACCTCTGTGCTTCCCATGCTAGGGCTTCAGCAAAATGTTGCCTAAGCATTTCAGGCTAAGGCTTATGTGTCTTCTTCCTCGAATCTCACAACAGAGCCCCATTTATCTGCTGCTTTCATGTGTGCAGCTTGGATGCTCCTCTTAATGTGTTTTTTGTTTGTTCATTTTTTTTTCCCTTAGCATAAGGTGAATTAGCACAACACTTTCTTGGAGTTTTGACTCGATTTAGTGAGCAATTAATGAACAGAAGTAGAACTTGCACACACAAAAAAAGACTATTGTGCAAAAACACTGGTAAGAAAGGGGTGGAGGGTGGATATCCTTGCATACCCAGGCTGTGGTTATCTACTTCTGCCTGATTGTGAAGCAAAAGTACGCAGAGCACTCCAGAAAGGCTTACAGAAGTAATTATATTGGTTTTCTAATTCTATCTTTCTCTATTTAAATTCTGTTCATTAGAATGGGATTGTGTGAAAGGGACCACAGTGCTAGCTGGCATTAGCTGTTGAGCTCAATGCAAAGGTGACATAAATGCAGGATTATGCCACACAGCTGTAAATTAAAATAATTTAACATGAGCCCACGTAGATAAGCATGAGCTGGCATTCCAATCTGATAAGGCTGATGGGTGATATATGCGTAGCCAAGGAGGGACAGCCCATGTAGTAACTTCAGGGAGGCTGAGAAAAGCAAGGTGCTGTTCACACTTTAAAGTTAAGCAAACCAGCCTTTCAGGAAAGAAGATCCCGTGTACTAAAGCATTTGAGATAGCCCAGGAATATTCCCATATAGGCTGGGCTAACCACAGACTTGAGGTTTATCCTGAGCACTACTGGATTACTTTAGTAATTTCCATTCTCAGTATTTTTCTTTTGCCTTTTTACTTTCTATCTCATATATCCAAGCACCTAAGGAAGTTAGGAATTGATTTCCATAGGACTTGAACATGTGGTCCTTGAAAAATTTAGTCCCAAAGCTTTAAGAACTTTCTCGAAAAGCAGGAAAAGTCTCTTACTTTATATTTGTAGAGCTCCAGCCATCACTGATTTTTTGGATGTTGCTGGAGATCAATTTAAAAGAGATAATGTACCACAGTGCGTGTAGAAGTTGTTAGTTTTTTGTTTGTGATGGCTGAAATCAAATGTTTAAAAGTTACTCATCCAGTTCAAATAACATCTAAAATATCACAGAAGCCAACAGGGAGCATTATTCTGATAACTCTATGCACATCTTTGCAGAAAAGAAGCTCTAATAACCTTGTGTATCCTACATTTCTGTCCCTCACCCCTCACTGGCCCCCATTCTTCCCATATATGACCCTCTCAGATAAGAAGCAGAGATGATTATTAAGATGAGAGTGGATGAGCAGCCACTGAAGGAATACCAATGAAGCAGTATCTTGGTGCATATATAAATCAAACCCTTTTTCAATGGCTGATCAGATATAGGCAAGAGAGTGACAAACAGTAAGTGATTCCCGTCATCAGCAGAATTCACACGGGAGCCTATGATAATTGGTATTTTTTCTCTGCAAAAGAATAGAGATTTAAAGATCTGGTGATGCTGAACAGTGCATTACAGACAGCCAACATCAGTCAACAGTGACCTGCACTGGCAACTAAGTAGGGCTGGAGGAAAGCAAACAGCTTTATAGAGAGTGGAGAGCTCGTCTGGAGATTGTGTGATGAGCTCAGGCAGGAATTTGCTGTGGATTAAGAACAGTTATTGAAGACAGCTTTGTGGGCTGAAGCCCTGGACCCAATCCAGAGCTTTGGGTAAGTGGCTGCAATGCCACTAACATCAATTGTGTTCCACTCTGAAACTAGCCAGCTGTTTCCACACAGCAAGGGGAAGGGTAAATGGCTTTTGTTAGCCCAGCTACAGTAGCATCTGGAGCCTTTTTTTTTTTTTTTTTTGAAGTCCCACTGTCAGACCCACAACCCCGCTCTTATTTACCACAGACAAGGTAGTCTGGTGGCCTAAGGAGGCAGTCTCAAGTGTCCTTCTCTCAAGATGATCTTGAGAACCCTCAGCTTTTCCTTCCTAGTAGATGATACAACTTCTTTACAGGAAGGACAGAAGGAGTAGAGACATCTGGAGAGCTTTGAACCCTGCTGTAATCCAATGAGCGTAACTGTTTTGAGGATACAACCTCAGGAGCAAGGGCAGGGGAAAGGCAATTGAGAGGATGCAGGGTACAAGGTCAATAAGAACTCTTGATATTACCACCATTAACAGGCTACTTGTGCTCTTTTAATTCCTTTTTTGTTCTCTTTTGTTCGTGGTTGTTTCCAGTAGCTTTATCTTATAACAAATATCTCTAGTACCATCAGCCATACCAACATCTTTTATTTACCCTTTCTCTCTATTAATTTTGCTACTCTTTCTCTTCTTCTCATTACTTTCTTCTTACCTAATATTATAGAGAGGTAGAGATGAAAGCCATCAGAAAACTGTCTCTTCTTTTTCCATTATTTTAAAATTAAAACAGAAGACTGGGTTGCCATTGGCTGACTAAGTTAGACTATTCAAAACTCTGTTTCCATCTCCAGTAAATCTGTGACTCTAAAAAAACCTACTGTTCAGATACCACTCTATAGGAAAATATTTAGTAAGATGGGCCCAATTGTATGTTCTCACTCCGACTATTGGTATAAACATATGGAGTGAATCATTACACGCAAAGTAAGGAAGCCCATGTACACACATTGGTTTCAACCTTGAACCTCAGCCTGTTTTGTGCCTGCCCAAGAGAGCCCACCTTGCAGTTCTCTGCACTCCTGAAATGGCTCTAAATCACACATCATAGGGTGGCAAAGATCATAAAGGAACAACAAAGGATCAGCAAACATAAAATAGAGGAATGGCAGCCTCTCCACCTTACTCTGCAAAAATCAAAAGGCGTTTTCAACAGCTCCGTTTCCAGTCAGTTGGAGATTTAATCCACACAGTAATTTACTGTGTCTGCACTTTTCTCCTCTGCCTCTGCAACTTCCCTTTCTTTTCTAACCAGAGTTACTTTTTTCTTGTCCTATAATAAAAGAAACCTAATGATCAGGACTTAAATGCAAATGAACCTTTCCTTCCAACATGTGTTACTGGGCAGAGGAGGCATAGCAGAGGAGATTCTTAGTGGGAAAAAGGCCATTTATTGCAAAGAGCTTTTCTATTGTAATGTAATTCTAGTATTTCAAGAAAAGAGGACAAGTTCATAGAGAAAATTATGCCAGCTGAGACTGTTAGAGTCTGCAATTTTCTTTGCATGCTGCTAGGGCCACACTGAATTTGTGGGTGTCCTCATCCAGCCCAAAGCTTTTGTTTTCAGGGCAGCCCAGGAATGGTTCTTTTTGTTTCAGTTCTGTTTGTTAACTATTTCCTCTTTTGGTGGATGAGGTGTTTTCCCGGTGATTTTTATTAGATAATGCCTCAGTGGGAAACTGAGCAGAAGAAACATTTTCATAATTGATGGCTCAATTTCAGTCCTGAAAACACTCAATGGCTTTTTCAGCCTCACTAACACTGGAAATTATTAGAAATTATAAACTGAGATGTGGCTGGAGCATATCAAAGTGGACAGGAACCAGAAAGTACAGGCTTGATGGGTTTTCCACTTTCCTTTTAGGGAGGGTGTTTGCAGATCTTTTCAGGCCTTCAGAGAATTAAGCATAGAAATGGCCCTTTTCTTGGCAAAAAAAATACTGGTTTAGGTTTAGGACTGCCAGCCTGAAAGGCTGCTTCAGGAATCATAACAAGGTCTGATAAGTAAGGAAAAATGGAAGTGGGAAAAAGGAGTATGATCAGGGTTTTCAAGATGTTCCTGCCCCTGATCATCTTCATAGCCCCATCCCATAGGATATGCTAAAATATAACCTATGCTGAAATTAAGAAACACGTTCATCTATCACCTTAAATTCCTCGCTACACTGAAAATGTTATGTTCAGAGATGAAGGAGGTTCGTGGTCATCTGAAGGACCACTTTGTGATATCCTCTATAAGCGGAGATTTAGTGATAAATTCCTACAAGAACAAACGTGTAGATTCGCCGTGTAGCACACAGTTGGTTTTGGCTTTGGTTTTTTTTTTCTTTTCTGATATTTCTGAGTGGTCAAGCAGCTGAGGAAACTGCACATTTCTAATTTCTGTGCTACACATAGAAGTCACTAACAGCTGCTTCACAACAGCCAGCCCCATATTTTAGCCTTTGCTCATCAACCACAGTTAAGCATCTATCTCTCTAAGTTCCGCTCTTCTGGGGACACAGAAGCAAAGGAAAGCTCCAGGCAGGTCATTCTGAATGGCAAAGTCACCAGAGAGTCCCTCAACATGGATATATCCTTCCCCAAGGCAGCAATTTTATTGCTGTTTTATTAAATTGCCATAGAACATATTACATCCCTGAAAATGATGTTAGGCAAGTGTGTACAATAAATGTGCAAAGCTGCACTCTACTGCAGAGATGCTATTTCTGCAGTGCACAATACCATTTTATCACAACTACAGTCAGCAATAGCAGTGCTGGTGGAAGTCCCAGGGATGTTTATGAGAACATCAGAGCTATCTAACTATGAGGAGAAATTCCATCGTGGAAATGACTGCCTAGTAGGAACAGTAGAGCTTCACTCATAAGTCATCTCCATCTCTGATTTCAGTGTAATCTGGTAACATCTATCAAGCCACCTCACCACCCTTATCATGCTTATTATTCCATAGCTGAGGGATGAATATTAAGCACTAAAAAGTGAATATATATGGGGTTTTTTTGCATATAATGAAGGGGAAATTGATTACAGGTTAATCCTTGGAAAGAGCCATCTTCCTGTCTGCTTTCCAGGGGGATGTCCAACTTCAATATGCTTGTTGCAGAGGAGGACAACTTCTCAAAAGAGTACATCATGCTGAAAGCCACAGAGTAACGCATAGAGGGTTACGGGGGTTGTGTTAAACCTCCATGAAGCCAACCCATAGTTCATTCACAACTTTCATGACTTCCAGTTTAATCTTTCTATGTGGGCAACATCTTTGGTGGTCATCGGTTACTTTAAAAGGTAGGTGGTTTGTTTCTTTGGTTTTTTATCTTTTTACTTTTTTAAGTGGATATCTGCAGGCTTTGATTTCTTTTAATGCAAATGATCTTGTTTGGACCTGCTGACGTTAGAAACTATTGTATACATTCTAAACCTAGTGTAGAGGTACCAAAAATAGAATATTGCATCAGCTTTTTAGAAAAGAATAAAAAGGAGAAAAAAAAAAGGTGGGGGAAAAAGCACAGCCATAAAGAGTGGATTTGCTGGTTCTCTGTCTCCTGCCATTTCTCCCCTGCATTTTCTCCACTTTAGGAACTTACTACAGCCATGGGATTAATGGACACATAATGCCATCTCAGTTTTACTGCCTGGAAAGTCTCTTTGTCTAGTTTACATTGATTTTTTCTTTTCTGATGCATTTGCAGAATCTGAGATACCAAGAAACATAGATAAGGAGGGAAGACGTGAGAAACAGATACATCTCTCCCTCATGTTCCCTCTATTGAATATGCTTCTAGTCTTCGGATCTCTCAAATACTTTCAGTAGTAAATACCCCCTTGCTCTTTTCCGCCTTCATAGAGGACATAGGAAGGGCAGCAAAGATAATGTTGCTCTCAGGTGGGCTGATGTTATCCATCACTCAGAAACAGATGGGGAACCCTTTCCCTAAGATTTCCCAGTACAGTGAGGTCCCTCTTATGTGATTTGACAATATGCTCTTTTTTATTGTAGTTCTATTTTTATTATAATTATTATTAGTAAGGCCAATGTAATTTCCCAGGATCCTCTCCATAAATGAATTAGACACAATGCTTTCCTCATGAGGAAGCTAATACCTTCCTTCCTGGATGTGAACAAGTCAAGTTGCATACAGAAAACTGATGGGCAAATCCCTCAAATTTAAACAGTATCAAACCTCTTCCTTCTGCATAGGGAAGAGACAAGAGCTTGATGCGCAGAGTGTTTCTCTGCTTGGTGTTATCTTCATTCTTTTAACAATATACCAAAGCAAAACTAGACCATTATACCATGCACTTAAAGGGGGAAATCAACTGTGGGTGCATGAGCTCCTCAAGATCTGATCAACTTCTTTGGAAAAATGAGTGAGGAAAGAAGAGTGCCATGTCTCTACTCACAGTCACCAGAACCTTACCAATAACCTGACAATACTTGACAGCCATGCAGTATTTTGCTATTTAGGACCATCCACAAGTGTCACCTGTTAATAACAGAGAAAAGCTGGGTGAATCCAGGCTGTTTATCAGCAATAGTCATGAAAATGAGTAGCATCAGAAAGAACAGAAGGAAAATGCTATTCTAAGACCAAGGATCTGTCTTGTCTTCAGCATCTTTTATGGAAACATCTTTTATTTTCTAGGAAAAGCTTTCAAAACAAAAGACAGACAAAGCCAGAAGTGGCAATCACACCCCAGCTTGAGCTCAGCTCCTGCTTGCTCGGTGAACGAGTGAAGCCTTTGCACAGACAGCATTTTCCTCATCTGCTTTCGGTGTCTGTGCTATCTTAGAGTTCCTCAGAGAGCAGCTAGGCCAGTATCCCAAGGCAAGTGGGTCGGGAAGTTTTTTTTCCACCTTGAGCTTCCACTTCCAAGCAATTCTTCTCACTCTGCCATGGAAGGGAGTAAAATGTTGTTCAAACGAGTGTGACCCCATGCTTTGTTGTCATCAGGTGGCTTCTTTTAGAAGACTTACAATACTTAGCATGGAGCTCTTGACATAAATGAGCGATTCCTTGCTGGGCTCCTGACAGACTTCTAGAGAGTCTCAAGATGAACAAAAGATATTTATTGGAAAGAAGGTTTTCTACGGCAAGCAAGAGAAAAGGAGTCTGATCATTAAAAGAGCAGAAAGCAGGCAAATGAAAGGAATCCTGGTGATAGGTCCTGTTTCCCATCTAACCGAAGAAAAAGGCTTGCAAATATTCAGATTAATCTTGCAAAATAAATGGTATCTGAAGTTTTTCATTGCAAGAAATTACATGTTGTCATTGTGATTATATATTTATTTTTACTCCAGTTAATAACTGCATTCAGGAAATTAAAAGAAAAAAAATAGCATAAAGTTCTGTTGGGAAGGCTATGAAGAAACAGACCAACAACTAAAGAGAAAACAGTAGATGAATCTCCACAGCATTGTTTCTCATAATGCATCCTGTGCATATTTTCACATTTAAAGGAACGTGTGTTTATTCACTGCTTTTTGCAAAGCTGAATTTCTTATTTTGGAGGGTCATTGAGGAAGTATCAGATGTTTGGCACAAGGCCTGCAAACCTCCAGAGTTTTTTCTCTAAAATTCTTAAAATTCTTATTTTTATTTATTGTGCACCTCTCCTATTGTTTCACTGTGAGCAAAAAGAGCCTGAGCCAGTTGACTGCTCAGTTAGACAGAGAAGAGACAATTTTCCAGCAGTCCAATTTCTTAAATCTTCTTTATTCTGTGGAGTGAACAAACCAGTATAAAGAAAACCTTCATGACCACCAAAAGGACTTGGTTGCCTTGTTATTATTCACTTCAATGAATGTTGAAGTTCTCTATATCTTTCAGAGTACTTTGATTTGCACCCTACAGCCACACATTACTATGACCGGAATTATAGTTACAAAAGCGAGGTGATGATCCCGACTCTGTACACCCTACGGCATGGACATAAGAAAGTCTGGATGCTACAGACTGTGAAATGGAGGGTGGGGACAATAAATATGATGCAAACCATATCTCTATCCTGAAGTCAGAGAAATTGTGCTGAATTTCATCTCCTAAGAATCCATCTTTCAATCATCAAAACTCTCTGGAAAGCTCCTGAGAAAGCAATCTCTCTCCTCAAGCTCTCCTCAAGGGAGTGGGCATGTTCTAAGATTAAAAGGTTTGCTGAGGTTCAAATGTTCACAGTCCTTCCCATGCAGAGAGGGAAGGCAACTCTTGAAGAGGTCTCCACAAAGCTGGCTTTGACATAGAGAAGCTGGACTCCTCCATGATGAGAAGAAGGATAAAAGAGGGAGAAAAGGAGTCTCTTCTTCATGATAATCTTCTGCTCTGAACTCTCTGAACTCATCTCAGAAAATGAGAGCAGAGGCAGAGACCTCAAGGCTGCTCCCCAAGAAAGAGATGGAAGAAGAGCACAAAAGCTCCCCAGCTAAAGCAGTGAATGGTTTTGCCTGAGCACCAAAAACCACTAGCGAGGAGTCTTTTCACTGCTTGAGACCTCCATTTCTGCTCATGAGGTACCAGTTATCAGACTAACCAAGTCCAGATATAATCCTCTCGTTATCATGAGAAGATGCCTCAGAGAAATAAGCAAGGATCAACACACTGCCACATTACACATAGTATGGAAAGAGAATAGAGAAGTTAGACTGCGTTCCAGAGATCTTACAATCTAATTTAAATTCTAAGAAAACACCCAGTTTTGAGGAATTATTGCATTATTCTGAAAAGCAGTTTTCTCATATTTGTCAAGAAAGTTTCCTTCTTCACCTCTGTCTTCCTTTTTCTGCTTTTTTGTTTCTTTTCCTCCAAACAAAAAGCAAAAAGAGAATGAAAGGTGAGAGCTGATTGAGTGAGCAACAGCAGGGGAAAGAAATGAGTATTTATCAATGTTCCTCTTCTTTTAGAGCACATCAATTCTGAGGCTGCTGACAGAGGTCTTGCGGTAACTGCTGGAAGAACCTCCAGGAGCTAATAATTTTATGTTCAGGCTTATGTAAAACCTCTTTGATTAATTATTGATGCAAAGTTAGGAAAATGAACACTCGCTCGGTCTTGGCACAGCCCTATCAAGTAAATGAAGCGGCGGCTGTTGCATAGCGTGGCATTTAATCCCCTGGCTGCCTGTCCAGCAGCTCCACACCAGCATAGGAGGTCTGTATTGCTCATGTCCCCACTACAGAAATGTCCTTTGAAGGGCTCATTTGCAGGCCCCTGAAATTTAGGCACAACCATACTACAGAGCAACAGCTTTCCTTATCTCCCTGTGTCAGAGGTAGACTGTATACCCTTTTGAGCAATCACTGTGCTGGACAAATTCTCTTTCTGAACTTCTGACTTGAGATTAATACCTAAAAACCTCCCTTTATTATTCGTTTCTATTTTGCCCTAGCTTTGTGGGGCTATTGGAGGTTCAAGTGAAGGCAGCAGTCCCATGTCCAGCGTGGCACTCCTGGGGGTTCCCAAACAACAGGTCCGTGCGCAGAAAGCAATGCTGACAATAACTGCTTAGCAGATTCAATTCAATTCCACCTAATTAAATAGGTTCAGGAGCACAAAGGCTGCAGAAATGGCTGCAATCTCATGCTAGACACGCAGCCGTGGAGCTGCAACACACACTTGTAAAAGGTGCAAAAATGACATTTAACCTCCTTTTAGTGGAAACCCTCTTGCAATGTAGAAATCTCTATAGAACAAATATATCAAAGGGCTACACTTAAACTGCTTGATGCAGATAGTAAGAGCTATACAGAGGCAGATACATACTCTGTGTACCTGTGTTTGCATGCCATGTCAGGCATATGCAAGCCTCCTTCTCCATTCTGCAATATCAGGGCTGTCCGATTGCATCTTCACTTTCTTTTTTGTAGAGCTGCACTGGTCAGAATTGGAGCAATATACCAAAGAAACGTATTTCCAGATTGGGAGTTTTATTAACTGCTTCTAGATAACCAAACAGCTTAAGTCATCGTGCTCATCAATGAGCTCATCATATAACCTTGCTCTTCACTTCATCACATTAAGGTGCCTTCTAGAGTAATGCCACTTTACATCCTGAAGCTTTTTATAAGCCCCCGATGTCCTGATGCCCTGGGGTCTTTTTTTATATTTTTTGAGGTTTTTGTTTTGTTTTGTTTTCTTCTTTAGCTTTCCTGGTTTCCCAGAGCCATTCTCTAGGGCTTACTTTCTATAATGGTTTCAATTCTTAGCTCTTCACTCTTCCAATTGTTCTTTATAGATACGGAGGGTGGGAGGCTTAAAAGTGGCCTGGCTTAATTCAGCTCCCCTTGAAGTCACTAGTACAGAAAATTTGAACTGCACATTTCCATTGATTTCAACAGGGAAAGAGCAAGGCAAGTGCTTTGGGCTTTAGAAATTCCCCCCCTTGATGTTTCCCATCACCCTGTTCTCTCCTATTAGCATGCCTTGTGCCTCTGCTCCCTGTTCTTCTATAAAGTACATTGCTATTTTCATTTTCTTTCTTACTAGTCCATCTCCAGGCTTTAACATGTTTGAATTTCTTTTTCAGTTTGCTTAACTATGACTTTCGTAGAGCTATAGTCCTGACTTGTGCGACAATTACTGCTGCTTTTTGATGGAGTTTATACTGAGTTATTCTCAACCAGAGCTCCATTTGCTTAGAAACATATCACATGGCGGTATTATGATGGCATCATTTGCAGTTTCATAGTTAAGGAGAAGGATTTT
The DNA here is from genome assembly GCA_032353885.1 of Nothura maculosa. Lineage (NCBI taxonomy): Eukaryota > Metazoa > Chordata > Aves > Tinamiformes > Tinamidae > Nothura > Nothura maculosa. The sequence goes on along the minus strand of JAUBOD010001040.1, from coordinate 5,885,843 downwards.
CTTCTCTTGTATAGTCAGCGTTGTCATCCTCAGAACCAGAAATTTTTTAAAGTGAAATGTTCAAATAAAATTGTTGGTTGACTTTATATTTAACATGGAATGCTTGTATACACCATTCTGTTAAAGTAAAAAATATTGAGGCAGGTTGTAATTGGATATCGTGCTTCTCATTCTGCTTCCTAATGATCATTTTTAGTGATAAAGAAGAGAGTATCCATTTAATTGAACCATGAATCATATCAAATCTTTGTAGTATACTGTAAAAGCATCAATAACCAGTTAACCCTTATCTCTACAAATTTAGACCTTCACACTCAATGGTTGAGTGATATGGCCAATGGCCAATCATAGAGAACATGAAAATTCCTCCTCCAGGAATTCCTTGTGAGAGTTATCCTGGGAGACAGTGTGAGCTATAACCTGGAGTTCCAACTAAATGGAAGAGTCTGAAGATTTCGAGTCCAACATTTAGAGCAATCTCACCACTCTGAGATTTTCCTTACCTGAAGTTTATTGACATGAAGCAAAACAATGTCAGACAACTACCTGAACCTCAAGCACACATTTAAATGATGTAGAAGCCTGATATACTGCATCAAGGTAAATTCCACCACTGTAGCCTTTCTCACTTGCTGTTGTACTGAGGAGAATCAAGAGAGCAGATCTCGCGTCTAAACGCAAATGAAAACCTATAAAAATGGCATCCGAGGTCTTATTGATCACTCCTCTCCAGGCACTTGTACAAGACATTCTTCCCAATACCCAAAATTATGTCTGAAATCAGTTTAGGGAATAAGCAAGTATTTTAATTAAAACAGTCTGTTATGATGAATCTGTTATTACAAAGTCTTACCTATGTAAAACATTAATAATACAAATTTCATTTGTTTATGTCAGCACCAAGCATTAATTTTTAATGGCAAAACGTATGAGTTATGAAAGGCATTAATGCAAAACAAATCACCAACTGAGAAGGGAAAGGAAATCCATTTTTTAGGGTAAGCAGTGGGAATGAAATATTATTGTCGTTCTAATGACATGAAAAAAAAATTTCTTAGGACTTCAGGAACAATTAAAAAATGAAGCGTTAGGTTTTATCGTTATACTTAACATTAGCTCTAAATCCTAGCGAAGACTGTGTCCATATCATTCAGCCAGTGTCTTGTTGCGATCTCTGAAGAAGCCTTTTATATGAAATGAATGTAATTGACATGCAACTGCCATGGAAGTAGATTAAACATATATCACACAGTAAGTGGGGCACTGTCATAAATGAATGAGATCTCAGAGAACCCAGCAGTTACACATGTCAGCTTGGTGGGCCAAATTCACCACAGATGTAACTGGAAGAATCTGTGTGTGATTTAGGGGTTGCTCTTCCTTACACCATGAATTAACTCCAGCTGTTAATTGCCAACTCATTTTTATAAGTACTATTACAGTTCTTCAGTAATAATCAATATTATGTCTGGCTTTCAGAAAGGAGTGGTAGGGAGCTGGCTCCTGAGTCCATGGCAGAGCTTTAGTAGGGTTCAGGATGAAAGGATATAAGGAGCTTGCAAGAGTCCCAGTGAGGGACACAAGTCATTCTAGCTCTTAACACAGCATCCAAATCCATCCTTAGATACATTAATCTCCTGGATTTTCAGTGAAACTTTTCAGATGTCTGAAGGGAAGTCATGTCAGCCTTTTTTTCTTCTTAGCATGGAATGGGAATGACGGCTCTAAGGAACTTGCAGAGGACCCCTGAGGCCTAGAAATAGCATCTGTGGATAGCATTGATGGGCTGAGACCCAAAATGGCGTATAAAAAGTGAGTGGGCAGGATATTATGCTCTGTAATACTGAGGCACACAGCGGTAGGACTGTGTAAGAGAGGTAAAATGGGACACAGACCACTTAACACTGCTGACAGAGTCTTCACGAGCTACTCTGGGCATTGTCTAGACAAGGCATAATGACATTTCTTGTCATTTCCAGTCTCATCTAGCAGCAGCAGTTAGTGGTTTGCTGGTCTAAAGAGCAGCGGGCCTCCTCTGCTGTTAATGACAGAACTAGGCATGGCCTTTGGTCCCTCCTTAAGATTTCAGCAGTGTAAACAATATATCTTGCAGCTTCTGTCTCTCCCCTATCCTCTTCCTTTCTCTCTTCCTTCTTTTCTTAATCTAAAAAAAGTTGCTGATTTTAGCAATAGAGCAAGAATTTAATATCATCTTACAGGGTGCTACAACAAACCGCCCCTTGGTTCCATTGATTCAACAGGCCTGAAATATAGGAAAGTATGTAAGGGCGAAGAATACAAGATGAACCTTGCAGATATAAATTCTGCAATATTGGATTTCTCCTAACACATTTCAGGCCTGTGTTGTGTTGCACTAGCACTTCTTAGGCTACAGTATCTCTTTTAGCTAAGTGGCAGGTTCTTGGTCATGAAGCATTTCAGACAGGCCAAGATGCTTCATCCCAACAATAGCCTGAATATTGCAATGTTTGGCACATATACTGCTTCATGCTTCCAATAGAGACAATATTCAGGCTTGAGGGAAATAGAACATATCTAGGAGCAATCTAAGGTTATTTCTTCCCCCAGGGTTCATGTGAAAAATAATATAAATACAGAAGAGATCATTGCTGTGAGGGACCATTTACCCTACTGAGTATCAAACGCTTGGGAGAAGGAGCAATTGCAAATATTTGGTAGAAGGAGCTCTGTAAACTACTATTTCCTCTTCTTCCCCACTTTTCATTCCAATCTGTAAGTATCCATGTTTGGCAAGATTATAAAATAATCAAACTTTGGGTTGCTTCTCCTTTTGGATACTTTATTGAGCTCATTTTTCATTTCCTTGGCTTCAGAGCAGAGATTTGGTTTAGCACATAACATACAAACAACTGTCAACCTTGCCTTTCTTAGGGGAAGCATCCAGATCAGTCTGAAGGGCTTTTCAGAAGTTCTGAATCTGGCACTTCTCATGATGCTGCATTCATATTAAAAAATAGTAGGTGGTAGCCTTCCTGTCCTCCTCTTGCCCATTAAAATTAAAGCAAAAGGTGTGAGGAAGGAAATAGCTCACTGCATTGCCCTGAGAGGACCCCATCACAAGGAGTTTGTTTTAACCTTCAACATCCTTTCATTTGAGATTCTGGCTCATTTAAAATTATTCAAACAAGGACAGGGATTGTGTCTGCATGTAGCATAGAGGACAGTGGGATATGCAATAAATGGCACTTGTATCTTCATTAGCAATGGTTTGCACGTCATCTAGTTGCTAGCCATTAGTTCTGCAGGTGAGATCTCATGGCCTGATCCCAGTACAATTGCAGGAACATCATCATAATGTGCTGTTCAACAAGATGTCTCTTGTGTTAAATAATATTAAAAATCAGTCCTCAGCCAGCAAATTGAAAACACAAAGCCATGATTTTTTGTGCTACATTTCCCAGTAGTCCAAAGGCCTTTTCTGTCCATTGGAAATGAGAGCGGATATGGGGAAAGATCAGTATTTTCTGGCCTGGGTTGCTCTAGATATGGTCTTTCTTGAAAGGCAGTGCAGAACTGGCCTGAATGTGATAAAGTTTGTACACAATCAATAAAAAGAGCTTAAGATCTACTTGAAAGAGGGAAGAGGTCACCGCTGATAACCTTCACAATGCTTTTTATTTATTATTAATACCTGCTCGCTGGAACTCCAGCAACAAGAAATAAGGAATGCCAGGCAGAGCAGAGAGACTCCTTGCTTCACTCCCAATATCCCTCACTCTACCCAGCTGTTTTATTTTTCCTCTAAATCCATCTCTATCTCTTTGCTGCTGTTGAATCTTTTGGGACTGCACATAAGAAACGGAGTATCTTGGGCAGCAAAATACAACTTTCCAAAACAAGTTATTTTCCAGACATTTCCAGAACAGCCAAGTGTAACAATTGTGGTGGGGATTGACAGGTTTTAAACTTTCTCATGGCTCTGTGTGGAAAATGATGCATTTCCCCAAATTCAGAAGATCTATCAAATTCAAAGCCTATAAATGAAGTAGCGTTTGATGGTTGGTTTGAGTAGGGAGAGGGAAGGAGAGATTCTTGTTTTTTTTTTCTCCTGCATATTCTGAGAAACACAAACTGGTCAGAAACACTGATAGACTTTGTATAAAAATTTTCTACCAGTTTTATTGCTGAAACAAAATATTTTTTTTCCAAATTTTGCACCAGTCTTGCAAAATAGTCATGAGTGAGTTTTAAACAGGCGTATTTCTCACATTTCGTCCTGGATCAATCCTCCTCTGCTCATGCTGTCCATTCCTTTGCCATGGTAGGACAATTTCCTCCAGCTTTTTCTCCCCTCTAGCCTCATTTATATCAAGTACTGGATATACATTTTCCTTGATCCACTCCTGTATACAGGGAAAATGCTTCCATGCAAAGTATTTACCAGGAATCATCTTTACTTTTTCTTCATTCAGTAATATCCCTGAATGATTTATTACAGTTATTTCAACTGTCCCTAGCCTTTTACTCTCCAAATTATTCTCTTTGTGGTTTACTATTATTATTTCTATTATTGTAACTACTAGCTTCAGATCAGCACACAAACATGCTTTGCATTTTACACTTCCAAAATTCTTGCATGGGTTGTTTCTTCCTTGTTTTGTGGAGGGACAAGACATGTTTAACTTGCGATTTTCCAACATAGTGGAGCTGTGGTTGTATACCTAGATAGATAACCAAATTCACAGGTATATTCAGCATCTCTTCACATTAGTACTTCACATTACTCACCTAAGGTTTTGGGGATTCCATTTTCTGAACTGTTTGAGCTCAGATTTGTTTCCCCATTATCTTTTAAGCTACTGCTTTTTACCATCTCTCTGATGTCTTCCAATTTATTCTGAGGTTTCTTGGGCGGTCTCCTGTGAATACAGCCTCATTTAGGAGCCCATTTTTTACCAGATAAGCTCATTGGAGGTGCTTGGATTTCAGCTTTCCTGAGACTCTAAATTGGTCATCACTACAGGCCTTATGGTCATGGAAATGCACCCACACCTAATTTTGCTGTGCTGTAAAGTCAGAGAGCCTGGGAAAAGAAAAAAATATATATATATATATAAGTAAATATATATATATATATCCTTCATTTGGCCATAGACCAGACTGTTGCTGCCACTTAAATTATCAGTGCAGTGCTGAAAGGTTCTTTTAGCTGACCAGGAAGACACTGCAGTATCAGATACCATTTGCCACTTCAAAATATAGAGAGCACCCTGTCTTTGAAATGCAATCTGCCCATAATATGATTTCAACACTAACATCTATTCTTTAGTACATACTTTTAGCTTACATTTTTAGCAGGAATTTTTAAAAACTATTCAGTTTTAATCTCAAAGAAAGTTTAAAGCAATTTTATTAGTGCATAATTCTAAAATACCTCTTTAGAATGAAGAATTATCTCTCAAGCACTTACTAGATAGGCTTTACTTTACTGTTAGTTAATCTGACAGTGTTTTATTAATAATCAGCCCTTTTTGTATTGCTATTATGCATTTTTTCTATTAATGCATTTTATATCTCTAGCATCACCATTATAAAGAAGACTATGAAATATCTCTGAGATATGCTGTGAAGGAACAAAGTAGATAAATATTGCTTACAAACCACAGGCTCTTTTTTTTTAAACAGCAACTTTATTGATGTTAATACATAATGAAATGTTTAACAGCAATTTTAAGAAATATAGGTGAAAATCAGATTGTAATATGGTCTGCAGCCACTCCAAGATAAGAGGGTGAGAGCAGATGTTTTAGTGTTATGAACCTTGTGTATTTAATTAGGATTTGTAGTTAGAAACCAACCCACAACTCACTGCCTAATCCCACCTTTCTTCTGGGTACAACCGTGCAGTGGGAATAGAACAGGCAGAAGCTTGGCTCCAGTCTTGTTCCCGTGCTTTAGGTGTTTTATCCCTAATTATATCGCACTTGCTTCATTCTTCCTTGGTTTAAATCCAACCCAGACATTAACAAGAAGTAACTCTATGATCTTGTTGAATCTACTAGATGTATGCAGGAGCTCTGTGGTAGGCTTTTTAATTTTATATAGTGGGTAGTATAATTCTATGCACTTCTCTAGTGGTTTACACCAGCATAAGTGAAAGATAAAATAGGCTATGGAAATCCAGTCTGAATATGGTTTCATTGACTTCTGATCACCTCAGTATTTTTATTTCACTGTATACAGTGTTTGCAAGCACTCCTGCAAAATATAATCTGCAACCATAATTAACACCTTATTTATGCCTTCCTCATCATCAGTAAGGCTTATGTGGAGTAAAATGGTGCTGGTATCGATCCTTTGGGGCATTCTGCTGGACACTGTATTAAAAATGCTCCAGCCTCTGATCTGTTCGTCCTTTGATGTCTTGCTGTCATTCTCCATGACTGGCACTCTCACGTGTCTCACTGTAACTAAATAAGCATAATCTCCTCCCATGTTCATTTTCTATTTCTAACCAAAAAGTAGCTAGCTAAGAAATACTCCATTATGAACATAGACTCTTTATTCTGTGATTATTATACAAAGCATAGAAATAGCTAAGGTCCCCCAAGCAAAATCAGAGTGTTCTTTTGGTGGTAGGTTTACATATCTGTAGAGAGAGGTCTGGAGTAAAGAGGTCATCATCTAAACAAAAGGAGTTTTTGAAGAGTTTCACACCAGAAATAAACTCATTCCAACCATCCAAGCCAAAACATTTCCCCACTTCTCTTGTACCATCTGAGTGATTTTTCAGAAATTCTTCTGGCAATGCCAGTAAGTGGTTTCTCTTTGGAGGCACCAGACTGTTGCTGACTTAGATGATCTGTTCTGCCCATAAAGGATGAACTGTTATAAATACTTATTTTAAAAGTTGATTTTGCCAGGCTTAAACTATCTTACATTACTTTCAGTGATATCTCTCCCATTGGCTTCAGTGGGTGATGATTATTAAGACTGAATGCTTACCACATGAGATGCATAAAACTGTAAGCTTTCCAAATCAGGCATATGTGTAAAATCAAAATCTGCATCTTGGGAGGACAATGTGAGTTCTGCTTGGCATTTTAATGCCAAGATAGATAAGAGAAATTATAAATGGCTCAGGCCAACACTTCATTAAATTGGCACAGAGATTTATGGACCCTCAAGAGCACCAGTTTTTTTCACCTTTGCAGACATCAAAGGAAATCAAAGAAATAACTTTTCAGACTAATCCTCATGACCAAAAGCCCTGCTGAGCAGTCTAAGTAAGAAGCAAACATATCAACACAAATGAGAATTGGCTTCTGAAAGTAAGGTTTGATCCAGAGAGCTAAATGATCACTAGGAGGAGTGATCAGTAAAATGGAATTCCACTGTATTCAATTTAAGTATCCATTTTATCTGTTCCTTATCAACAGCTCTATTGACGAGGTCTTCATTGCTTCCTAATTGTTTGTCCCATTTCTCTGTGTTTTTCTATGAAGGGCTAGTTTTAAAAGAGGAGCTCAGTAGCTCAGCTGTCGTATTTGTAACTCAGCCTTCATCGATTTTATTCCTTTTCTAGTTTATTAAAGGGCCTGCTTTATCTTTCTTATAACTACTTTAGCACACAGCCCCCAACATTTACTGCATTCTTAAAGCTCTTCCTATTCAAAACTGTCATTCATCCATTTTGCTGTTTTCTTCTTTTATTTATATTTCCCCCCAAAGAGTTTAACCAATGCTATAACATTTCCCTGTCATCTTGCTAGGTCTTCTGTGGTTTATAATTTTAGCCCTTTTTTTGCCCCTCAGTATCTGGAGCTGTTGTCCAATCCTCATGCTGTATCCACCTACAGTTTCAGAGTATTTCCTCATCCTTTACCATGATATCTTCCCAATATCCAGCCTTTCGTATTTCAGCATGAGTTAAGATTGCTATATTGAGCACACTCAAGAGATTGGCTAGCTGATTCCACCCGATACTGCCCCATGTTTTCTCTCCCTACCCATACTCATATACTTTTCAGGTGTGTAAATATGTACCTGTTCCCAACATATTTTCAAAGTTCACCATATTCTTGTGGCTGAAGCAGACAGGGAAAATGTGTTTGTTGAATTCATTTCTCACCACAAGCTGCCCTCAGTTCCCACACCTCTCTAAGAAATAGCTCCAGGAGGACATCCCATTCCTATGGAGCATCCAGCGGGGTGTCTTTGACGGCTCCCTGTTCAACTGCATTTGTCTTTTTGCTCCATAAGTTTAGTGTGATACATAGTGCCACATACTTTGATCTTCCTTGTGTCTTCCATTTCTTCAGTTATTCCACCAGTCTCCCGCTGGCCAGAGGATGTGTTCCTGCAGAAACCTATTCATCTTGTTCCCACTTCAGATAGGGAGGGAATCTGAGGCCAGTGTGTCACTTCCAACCTTCAGCAGCCTAGGGAGTGCTGTAGGAAAAAAACATCATAGACATGAATCCTTCTTCCTTGTGAAAGCCCCAACTGCAGCTATTTCATGTTTACTCAGTATAGACTGGACCACAATGTACATCTGTCACTCATATGCCTCATGCCCTTCATGGTGTTTATTTGAGCTGCCTTATACCAAACGGAGCCATCTCTTCTTAGGCTTGAACCTGCAGGGTTCATGGGAAGCAACAACTTTGCAATGGGGAATCACATCAGCAAGGCTGGGGAGGAAGAGCCCTCTCCTGTGCAGCACTTAATGGACGCGCTAGGATCCTGCCTGTGCCATTCAGCAGCCCTGAAAGCACTGGCTCAACACTAAGCTTAGCCAAGACTTAATTCTTCATTTAAAACCATTTTTAACAAACACATCCAAAAACAAGAAGTTGGATGTGGAAGAGATGTATATAGATAAATATGCTTCATGCATCCATTAGCTTAATTAATGTGGTAACATCCAGAGGACTCTGTGTGGTGCTGTTTGCTCCAGCTAAGAAAGGGCATCACAAAATCAGAGTTCCTTAAAGAGATCTGAGGAAATTCCCTCATGAAGAAAACACTTGGTTCAAAATGAGGGCAAATGCAGGAGGAATATGAGAAAACCATATGAAAAGGTAATGGGGCTGGAAAGGATGGTCTGGGAACTGTTCCCTGTGTCTCATGACAGGAGAACAAAGAGCTGGTTGATGGAATATTAAGAAGCAGCAAATTTGAACCTGATAAAAGGAACTATGTCTTCACAGTTTGTTTCACTGCCAAAGGAAGCCTCTGAGAATAAGAATTTAACAAGTTTGCAAAGGGATGGGCCATTCAAATGGATAACAAGAATGCCCCAAATTAGAGCAGTTAATGCTACCAGCCCTTGGAAGAGACAACACACACAATCCAACTGGCCTTAAAAAAGTATTTTAGAAAACAACATATATTAGGGAATAAGTGGGAGGGAGGGGGAGAGGGATTATCCTACATCTGTTTATTATGCCGTGCTTGCAGCTTCTATAGGAGCATCTGGTGCAAAGGATGGTCCGGGATACAGAGGCCTCTATCTGATCCAGGCTGACAACTATGTTGTTCTCATTTCTCGCTGTCCGTAAGTTGTTTCTTGTTCCTCCTCCTCCACCTGGTTAAAGCTGATTATAAAATGAGAAATGAGTCTTGCACAGTAATTCAAAACTGTTCATCCTGAAAGGTTAAAAATAGAATAATTTATTTTTCTTTTTTTTTCTTTTCTTCCTCCTCTTAGAAAATTATGGGGAAATATTTTAATCAAAACAAAATATAGCTGCTAGTAAACAGTATGTCAGTACATATCTGAAACTTTTTTTCAGTGCAAGAGTTTGAAGCATTTGAGTATTTTAACAAAATGCTAGCAGAACTTTCTGGACTTGTCCACTTTCAGGAAAGGCCAGTTTTGTTGTTATTCTTTTAAAAATCCCTGATGCGCCAGCATGTTGTGATTAAACCATCAGGATGGACCCGCTGGGAGCAAACCTGTGTTTTCCCATCCTCCTGCTAGGGCAAGATGTGCCCTGCTCCTGCAAGCCAAGCCAGGCCTGTGGAGGACCAAGCAGAGCTATTAGCAGAGCCATTAGCAGAGCCACTAATGGTGGAGGAGAAGGATTGTGTCCCTGTGGCAGGTGGCAGCAGGCTAGGCTGGTGCTGAGCTGTTCTGGAAAGAGTCAGGTTACTTTCATTTCCCTCTGTCTGCTGTTATCTTTGTCCCTTTGCTACATGTTTAATTGTTGTTGTTTTTTTTTCCTTCATTTTTGTCCAGAACACTTGTTTTTAATGCTCACAAACAATAAATTCATTTTTAATTATTGTTCTTTCTTTCATTCTTGCATGGGAGGCAAATCCATGCAGAAAGGAAAACAAGTTGCAGCGAGGACAGGGCTGCCTGCACATCCCTGCAACAGAGCCCAGTGCGGCCGCGAGCCTAACCCCAACCCAGGCTGAACAGCAACATCCCAAAATCCATTTATGCAGTTGGTCCCGTGTAGGTCATGTCCATCCTTCCCTGAAAGGATCTCTTACATGTTTACACACGTTTTCTTTCTCTGCACTCTGTCAGCATTCCTGTTTCCCTGAAGCACCCATGCAGTTCACTGCCCGTAGTAAAGCTCAGCACACGGTCTCGCTAGATGGATAAGCATCTAATGAACAAATTGAGCAGTGCCAGCCCAGGAGCTGCTTGGCAGCTGTGTATGTGATAGGTGGGGAGGGGTTTTCACACCTCCATCTTCTTTTTGCAGCAGCCCAGCTGGAAAACTGTGGAAATGCAGAGCAGCCTGGAGCAAATTCTGTTGGCGAGTGTCCAGCTGTCCTTCATGGTGCGTTGGTGTCTCCTGGATGCCCACGTCCCAGCCTAGCTGCAGGTCTTAACAAGTAGATGATCTCCTGGGCAAGTCCCATCTTCTCCTGGGTCTGAATGCTGCTGCTGTTTGTAGCGAGTGGTACCATGAGCCATGGTATTAAGGACATGGTTTCAGGGACATGTGGTGCCCAGCTCCCCAAGTTGCTTGGAAGGAAACCACTTCTCAGCTCTGCACATGTGCAGCCTCCTGGCACTTGCTCAGAGTGGTATTTTGCAACCTTAGAGAGGTATTTTGCACAGGCAGGGCTTTAATCTTTTCATAAATGTGCCATTATTGTTGTTTTGCAATTAAACTCCCTCTCTGCTCTTGGACTTCATTGTCTTGCTTCAAAACAGCTCAGTGCATCTCACCACCATAGTGAGCCAGCAGGATGGGTTAAGTTTACCCATGGTGATAAGGCACCCCTGTCACTTGCCCTTGTACTAGTATAAAATAAGCTATATGTGGCAAAGAGCCCACTGCAGAGCCACTGCTGGGGTCTGCAGCCCAGAATGGTGTGTCCTTGCCACTTGTGTCCATGTAGGTAGACCGTGCCATGGAGGTACAAACCAACAGCCCCCTGGTCTGCATAAGAGCTTGTTAGAGCAGAGGTTGTTAGAGTCAAGTGCAAGTGAGACAGCTCTAGAAGCCTAATGCTTCAGCCTTGAAAGTCACTTTCAACTGAATTTTCCCATTTCCAACAAAAAAAATAGAAGTGTTTCAACTGCAAGCTGCTCCAGCAAAGCTTCCCTCAACAGATAATCGGATTTACATAATTGGGTGCTGATGGGACTTCAATAAATCATCAACACGGCACAATGTTTGTTTCAGCCACACAAAGTCATGGCTTTTCTGTAAATAGTTCTTGGTGCCCAAAACACAGTGTGAAACTGAGGAGGAGACCGCTATGTGGATAGTTCTCGTGGGCAGAAGGAATACAGAGAGGTTGTGTCTAGCTGCCTTCGAAGACTGAATGCAGATGAAGGGCAGTGGTTCAGCCACCGCCTGTGGCTCTTCTAATGTGACCACAGGTTCAGATCTGAATCGAGGTTTTAAGATGTGCCTCCAGGAGGCAGCTAGTTGTGGACCATCGTAAGATCAGTTCTATCAACAAATCTCATGTTGATACTTCCAGGTGATATTTCCAGATATTTTTCTCTAGAAAAGCCAAAAGGCTGGAGATGGAGAGAAAAATTTACTCACAAGGGGTATTTGTACCTCTAAACAGGGTAAACTACTCTGGCATTATGCTGCAGGTATATAAATGCATCCAGTTGTGTATTTTTCATTCACCTTTCCATATCACTAGGCTTATAGGCACCTAAAATGAGCTGTGACCCAAAAGCTTTTTTTGAGAAAAGATAAGACTTCATGCTACAACAGTGGGGACAAATCCTTTTCCAAAAGAGCAGGGCTAAAGCTGGGAGGAGGACAGAGGCTGCCGATGTGCTGTTAGCACCTGAGTGTGGCTAATGCCACATGGCAGGGACAAGCAGTGAACAGAGGCGATTTGTGAGTTGGGAAATGGGATTGCCAAAAGAGTTGGAGCAGAAATGAGGTTTTAATCCCCCAGCCCAATCTTCCCCAGCACTAGCTGTCTGCAGGAGCTGGATTTTATCAGTGCAGTCCACAGGGAACTTTTCTGACCTTCAGTTTGCTGGAGCCTGGCGCAGCATTGTGCTTTGCTAAGATGTACAGAGACAAGTTTTCAAAATACACAGATGCTCCTGCAGGCTGGAGTCGTAACGCAGTGCAATGCAGTGCAGAGCACATCGAGTAGACTGAGTTCCGCAGAGGAAGGCTGCACACAGTGTACAGGTCCTACAAATTCACAGAAACAGGTATACCAACATTTTCTGCACTCTTCATTGCTAGTGAGCTTACAAAGTTAAATGCCTTGGGATCTGGGTATTTTCTGTGTTGGATGAAAACAACCTTCTCTGTTTGCGTTTGGAGGGCTCTCCAGGTTAAAGAGGAAGAGAGAAATGTGCATAAGACCCACAGCTATACTACACCAGAGACTGAACTGAATGTTTGCTTGAAAATTTAGATTTTCTTGTATTGTAGTGTTTCTTGCAAGTGTTTTCTATACCTGATTCCCTCCGCAACACATCCCCTTTGCCTGCCTGTCTACCAGATAGACAACGCCAGTGCTAGCACTTTCTCAGCTGCCAAAACACGTTGGTCTGGGACTTCATTTCTCTATATCACAATCTACCAGCAGAATCCTTGTCATTGCAATTTTTCATATATTTTCTTCTGCTCTCTTTTTTTATCTCTCTGAAATCTCAACTCTCCAGCTCGTGCCCGTAGGCTATTAGCAGACTGGAACAAAACTTATTCACAGCCCCAAACCGAATGAATAAGGCAAAAGAAAATAACAAAGAAAAAGTTAATGTTTGGAGTAGTGAGTATCAAGCTGCCTGTCCTCAATGGGTCAGGAAGTTCAGGAGAGGGAGAAGGACCCCATAGAGCTTTCCAGGGCTGATGTCTCTTCTCTGTGAGCAGCTGGACTGGTGGCTCTGTATGATAAACTGGTCGATGGTAGGCTGTGGAGGCCCACTTCAAGGATGGCAGTGCAGTGTCTATCAGCAAACGGGGTGCCTTGTTAGTTAGATAACCAAGTTCAAGGATGTCAGTGCACTTGTTCCTTCAGCGGACAAAAAACAAAGGCAGCCGTCTGGCTGCTGCATGACCACGAAGCTGATTAGATAGCCCTGACATAATCCTTAGTAAATGTACCACTTGCTTCTAGGCAAAAAAAGGTATTGTGTCTAGGACTTCAGAGATAATCTTGCAAGATTTGTACCCTCAGATATGAGAACCTGGCAAAGCATGATTTGCAGAATGGGTATGCAGCATACACGTGTAACACGAGTGATCATTTTTATAAGGTATATAAAGGCTTGCTGATTACAAAGTAAACCCTATTGAAGCATCAAGCCCATAGCCTCTGCTCCTCAATGCTGCCACTGTATGTCTATCAAACTGCTGTGTCCACAATGTTCCCATCTCGTATCATGAGGAGTCTAACATAGAGATGTTGCTGTCCTGGCTGTGGACCTGCAAATACGGTGTTAATGGAGATAAGGGACTGTGAGCACTACAGGACATCTTGCTAGCGGCCAGTGAGATGCTGAACAGACCCTCCATAGCACAGGAGTCTCTTGACTGGAGTAATGCACCATTTGTCTACATACTTTGCAGCATGTAGGAAAGGCAGCAAGTCAAACAGGCAATTCTGTCTGGCCTCATCTTCTATCTTTCCATTTTCTCCTTCCTTTTCTTCCCTCCTCTATCTTTCTGCATTTCTTCTGCTTTTGTTTTTCTTTTTTTCTTTTTTAATTTGTCCTTTCTCTCTTTTAACATTTCAGACGAAGAAATGAATTTTGCTCTTTCGCCAGCTAAGTATACTTCAATGGCTTTAAGAAAAACAAATAGCAAGTCTTGCTCGCCAGGTGGGTTTCTCTGCCCTTCTCCCAGCTCCAAGCACAATCCTAATTTAAAACCTGCAGCCGGTTAATGAGCACAGAGGAGATGCCGGCTCAGTGCTGAGGATCTCTTTACAAATACAAACACACACGCACTTCCAGATGTTTCATCTTTTTAATAAATATTGGAGCCATGTGAAAAGAAAGGCTTCAGAATTGAAAATAGCAAAGTGGCCCCTGAGAAGGGTACTTACTCACCACATCAGTGTTGGGTTGGAGGGGTTTTTTTTGTTTACTTAATCCTGAAATACTATGCAGAATCCAGTCTCTGAAAAATTCCTATTTCCTTGCTCCAAAAGTGGTCTCCAAAGAGCTGTGCAAAATCTGTGCATTAAATCAAACTCATTTTCTTGCCCATACCCCCTCCCCATTCTAACCTCTCTCTCTACACTTACACAGACACACAACTGCTTTTCATACCAAGGCTATAATTTAACAGCTAATGCCTTGCATGAGTACCACCCCTTCCCAAATTCTCCTGCTTTTCAGTTTCTATTCAAATTCAAAGTCAGATTATTTTAGCTTTACAGCCCTAGGTAAAAATGAAATGACAATATTTGAAGAAGCTGGTAGTATTTTTTTCCCCCTTTCAGTTCACACCGAGACGAAGTCAAGTGTAAGCCTGTTTTTTTTTTCCTGCCTCTAACTGCAAGCAGAGCAACAGTTTGGAGCCCTATAAATAAGATTCTAGGTCTGAAATGTCCCATTTTAGATATGAGAAGAAATTTGTTTCTTAGGAGAATGCCAAGAGATCTGAATAAAGGTAAGGAAGACATGATCAGCCAGAACCAGCCAGTACAGCAAAATCTGAGTCCACAGAACGGTCAGATAGGCAACCAAAATCCACAGTCTCTTCTGCGCAAAGACACACCTTGGCATGGTAACTACCAGCCAGACTTTGGCTTGGGATCCACGTATTTGACTGAGGCACACCAAGGCAAAATTTCAAGGCCATTAATTAGCAGATGAAATAAGACATTGATGTATCAATGTTCAGCCTTCAAACCTTTATTCCAGCACTCTGCGCTGGGTGTTTTAACATGTATAAATACATGAAGAGGGACTGTAGGGAAGAGGGGGCCAAGCTTTTTTTCGGTGGTGGCAAGTGATAGGACAAGGGG
>JAUBOD010001040.1:5856290-5869818 GCA_032353885.1 Nothura maculosa | reverse complement strand
GCCTGCTGGAGCGGGAAGGTTGGACCAGATGATCTCTAGAGGTCCCTTCCAACCTTATAGATTCTGTGATTCTGTGTTTGCCCACCGTGGTAGACCACAGATGTTAGCAATGAGGAAGGTGATGCAGAGGGAATATGGAATTATCACATTCCTCACCTCAAAGCCTGAGTGAGATGAGATTCGTTTCCAGGTTAAGTATTGAAGTGCACCTACAAGTGGAATCAGAAGTCTTGATGAAGAAATACAGCAGACATATACAGAGCAAGATCTACCACTCTCAAAGCCAAATCATGCACTTTCCAGACAGGTTGAACACCCTGTTCTACTGAGACAACCATGACACCCCTAACCATCTTTGCCAGCTATTGAGTTAGCCTATAAATACACTAGTGAGCACCCCAAATCTCTATGAGATAGATATATATCCTGGGGTGACCTTACTTCTACTTCATTATGAAAGTTAGATGGTGACACTCAAAGGTGGTGCCTACTTCAAACCCCATTCATGCCAAAAATCCCTTTTCTTTGTCATGCTGGAGCTATTAAACTTGATTTGGCAGGTGGAACCACAAGATAAATCTTAAGTTCACTCATATTGCTGTCCATTGTAATAATCACATGTGTTGATACAAGGCACTGCCGGTCGTCCAGTGTCTTCCCTGGGTTCCTCTCCTTTGGCCCTTCATGGTCAAGGAAAATCTCTCTCAATCCACAGGGAAATATTTCATAGAACAGATCAGAAAGCATAATGCATAGGATTCACCACATGTTTCTGCTCCCTTACCAGTGACCACAAGTCTTCCCACAAGTGCTACATGCCAAGGACTGTAGCACCATGAGGAACAAAAGAGGCCATGAGTCATTTTTGTAGTGTATTCAAGTAAGAGTGGAAACAAATATAAGATATTTTAGGCTCTTAAGTCACCTCCATGGGAGCCAGAATAAGGGATAGATTCTTCCATTGCATATAATTCTTTTCAGTTAATAAAATCCTCCTGTTTTGTCCTTTGTCAACTGCAGTTGAACCCTATTCCCCTTACACTCACTAACAATAAATCTCATCATCTTATGCTGACAATTGATTTTGCATGTGTAACTAACAGGCGTGGTGGGAAAAGGGTAAGGTGTCATACTCTGGGTCTAGACATGAATTTCAAGACTGCCTTCTGCTATAAACAGCTATTGATTATTCACTTGGAAAGTCAAAGGCAGAGAAGGATGATTCCAGCTCTATAAATCTTGGCAGAACGCTGCCTGCAGATGCTGGATTGCCTTCACCATGCCAGCCCATCGGCATCTGAGCACATGCAGATCTTTGACCCTGACCCAGTGATAATTGAAGGGATTCAAGACCTTGTAGGATCCCATCACAACAAAGCAATGGAGTAGGATTCTAACCTCTCTTTGGATTTTTCCTTCAGTTTGTGGACCTCAGCAAAATTACAAAAGACAATCATCTGGCTGTTATACTAATGCTGGTCGTCATCTCTGCTTGAGGTTGTTGATTGTCATCAGCAAGGCTGCGGCTGCCTCTGCCACTAGACATTAGGAGTTTGCACATCTAATGTCATCATCTTTTTGGTTTTTATTTTGGGAGATTTCAACTCTAACTGTATATTCTCTGGGAGAAAGAAAGAGTATTTAGCAAGAATGGAACTGCCTGGAATCTCTCCCCAGGCTTTTTACTTTTAGAATTAAATGCTAGATTAAGGAAGCAGCTCTCTGAGCAGCAGAACCAATGAAGCTGGACACTCAGTGGATTTATGTCTCAGGACTGAATGCCCCTGTAAAATTTCTGATACCTAACAAGGCTTAACACTATAGCCTGGTAATATTATTAGGACTCCTCATCTCCTTGATCCATCTACCTGCTTTCATGAAATTTGTAGGAATATAACATCTTTGGAAGTTTGACCGATCTGTCGAGTTCGATGTTAGCAAGCAGGTTCAAAAGGAAAACAGGCTAAAGCTCCTATATTCATTCTCTACAGAATGAACATTCTCTCCTATGTTCATTCTCCTGTCATGCCTACTGTTTTGTAAGGATGTAGAGTGAGCATGTCCTTCTTGTGCAAAATGCTAACACAATCATTTTTTAACAGAATCCCGAATACCTGTCCTGCAAGCACAGTTCATGGCTAGCACCGTGCCCTATCCATGGAGGAGGGGATTCCTTTACAGCTTGGGAAAGACAGTGCTTATAAGCTGAATCTGCAGGGCATGCTCAGTAGCTCAGAAGGCCCCATCTCCATGACTGGAGATGAGCAAGATGACAGATGTTTTATGAGGCCATGGCTGAAAGAGGAAAGAAGCAATATATATGTATATCTATCAAACAGCCTGGCTTGTGCAGCTAATAACACCACAGATTAGATCAGTTTTACTAATGCTCATTTTTTGCCTTTTTTATATTCCCTATGGCTTGGAGTATGTAAATATATTGATCAATATTACCTGCTTCTTGATTCTGTTTCCAAAACACTACCTTTACATCATGGAAGAAAATAACTGATGAGGGTAAAAACAGTTATATATCTTTTTATTATTACTTTATGGCAGCATTTCTGTCACTGTTATGATTGGTCAAACCTTTAAATCCGGTTCAAAACCTACATCTTTCCTCAGTTCCTACCAATGTCCATGTACGTACTAAGAGCTCATATCCTGCAACACTTTTCCCCTTCTTCCTGCCTATTCCTTTGACAGAGGCTGTCAGAAGAGGTTTCCATCTGCTCCAGCTGCTCCAGAGCTGAGTAACTGGTTCATTATAAAGTCAGCATGACAGGTACAGAAAATAGAATGAACACCTTTCCATAACCACCATATTCATGCAGAGAAATCAGACTTCAGTAGGGCTGCTTGTTTCTGTATATATCCCTGGGCTGAGAAAATAACATAGGCCAGAGACTGTAAAAGGATTTTTTTTATCAGTGTTATAGAAGATTGCAGCTTCAGGGAAGGAAAAAAAGTTGTACATTTAAAAAAATAAAGCACATATTAGAAAAATTTTGAAAGATGATTAGAGGGAAAACATCTGGGAAAGAAATGGGCAAGAGTGGTGGTGTCCTCAGATAACCATCTCAATTAGCTTAACTTCATGTTGAGGTAATCAAGATTTTATCAAACCGAGAGCCTCAGGAGGAAAATAAAAAATAGGCAGAGGAGTTTTGAGACTGAGAGATCTCCACTCGCAGGGTGAGGTACTGGGTCGATTTGGGATCTCCTCCCGGGCATTTTACTTGGAGACAGTTACATCTCTGTCAGAAAAACTCTTTTCCTTTGTAATGTGGCTATAATATCCTCAGGCAACATGTGTCTTAAAAAGAGTGGATAAGCAAATGTACATCAGTGGGTTGGCTGCAGGAAAGCTGACACAAGAAAGAGGTTTCATTTTCCTCTTATCTTAGTAGGTTCTTGTTGGCATTTCCCCTTCTCATCCCCCTTGGGCAATGCTGTAGTAACTGCTGCAAAGCAAAGACCACAGGCAGCCTGAACCCATTTTGCCCAAGATGATTCAGGCTAATAAAAGACATCCTGAAATCCTACCCAAGTCCAGGCAGACTGTTTGCAGTCTTTGCTGAGATGTGAACCGCTCTTGAATTCAAAGGAACCCATACACCCACTGAAGTCATATGTTAGGCTGTAGCTATGGAGCGGTTTTCTTGTTTCCTTTAAAACATCCCTCCAGACTCAGTGAGCAGGGAAGACTTGGTACATTCTGCAGAAGTTCAACAGTGCTTGGAATCTGGCAGGATTGGTGCCCTGCACATACCAAGTCCAAAGCACTGCTGCAATTTTAACTGTCTGCAGGGCATGTTGGTTATCCAGGGCACCTCAAGTTCAACATGCAGTGAAATCCCAATTTCACAGGGATTTCACAGCTGAAAGCATTCTCCCATGACAAATAAATAAATGTTAAACCCACACATCAGGCACAATGCTCTCTCGAAGAACTTTGCCACCAAACTGGAGGGAGGGTCTGTGCACCCATCGCATGTGAAGCTGCAGTGAGAAATGCAGCTCAACAGGACAGGCCACATTTCAAAAATATCATCACATTTTTCTGGGCCTGTCTTAAGTTGTTTATATCTGAAATTGACACATTTTATTTAGTCTAAGTAGTATCATAAAAACAATATAAAGCAGCCCTGACATTTTCTCCTCCCCAGCCTTATCTGTTGCTGCAGCCCTGACCTTCTCCTTTTTGTATCCAGTCTATATTTCAAATCAAAAAGATCTCAAAAACCCTTTTTACTCTCACCAAAGTTTGCTGCTGCTTGAAATATTGAGAGACTTTTTTTGAGAAAAGTCCTATCAAAAGTGATATGTCTTCAGCAACTCCAAATTTGTTTTTTTTTTTTAAATACAAGGAGATTTTAATCAAAAAAAAGAGAGTTTGGAGAAATGTGTGTAGTAGATACATCACCTATCTCGAGAAAAACAGTGTGGATGACCTGTGAAATTAGGCTTTTATCACTCCAAAACATGACTATTTTTGTCACATCATAGACTTGATCACACACAAAGGATTTTAGCTAGTGCGTAATTCCTTCTACCTATCCCTGTACTAAATCCCTTAGGAATGGAGAAATGAGCTCTACCTGACCGTATCCATGTGCTTTAAAGATCAGATGTCAATATAGTCTCTGATCAGATCAGATACCACAAGTCAGACAGGTTTAGTGCAAGCAGAGACATCATCTGACCTCTGGAGCAAAATTGAAATACAGTAAATGGTAGTTACGCTTAGTAAGTGTCATTGCTTCCTCTGGAATTGTTCTGATCCTCCAACACACAAAATAAAAGTAATAATAATAGCTCAGTGTCATGGGAGGAATGGGGAGGACTTAAACCAAAGTGATCAGTGACAACTCTGCGGTAGCAAAAAGTGACCTAAACTCATGTATTATGGCAAAAGAAGCCAGCTAACTCTCCTATTACCACATTCTCAAAAAAAACCCCACTCTAGTTATGCTCTTTTTGGCATCTTCTGTGCATTGCAGGTGGTGAGAATGGTTGGAGAGCCACTACCAGCCTCACCCAGCATGCAGGCCCACGGAACAGGGGCATCCCCAGAGTTGTACCGGCACAGCCACAGAACCAGCGGTTCCTGAAATCAGTCATGGTGCCTCAACTGGTTACAGACTTCTTCATCACTCCCTGCCCTCAGTATACTGCACAGCGAGAGAAATCAAGCTTGCTTTATGCACAGAAGTATAAATGTACAAATGCATAAACTACGGCATTTCGGTGGTTTATGGAGCAAGTCTTCTCATTTCCAACCTGCAGGTCCACTGTAAACATCTGTAAAATACTCTGATTCTTTATGAAGTATGTACACAGACGTCGTTGTTTAATCCTTCTCAAATCTGTTTCTTTGCACCAGCTTTGCACAAATCCCTGACACAGACATCTATAAAGGGTTCGCAGACGCCTATAAAGAGTTAAATCATTAAAGCGAGCTGGATGCCTATAGGCAGACAGTTCATTTCCCACTATCAAATATATTTATACTTTCTCTATGCCTGAGTTATTGTGATAAATATGTCGAGGTTGTATTATTAGCAAGATAGTTGCAATCTCATGGAACGACCTGCTGTAATACAGAATTCATGAGCTCCTGGCAACAGACTACATTAAACCACTTAACAGAGGTCACTTCTCCGAAGTTTAGACATTTACATTCTAACCAGCAGCCTGGCTGCAAGGAGAGATTTATCCTTTGCTACTCAGCTACTGACCGGAGGCTGATGGGAAGCAGAAGACAGTGGCTCAGTTGCCGAAACACCTCATGCTGACCCTCAGGATAAAGTCGAGAGGAAGAGTTACTTTACACGGTCCTGAAATGCATTTTACTCCTCTTTTTTTTAGCAAAATAATCTGCTGTATCCACAAGGTTCAAACAGCTATTAAATTTGGCCTCCACAAAAGGAGCAGAGTGAAGTGTAGATACTGTAAAGAAGCCACAGGTGCCAAGGCTTGCAAAGAGTATATTACTTTTTTTTTTTTTTTTTTTTAAATAAGCATTTTTAGGGCATTTGCAGGAGAAATAAAGGCAAGAGTGCCACCTACTCCTTTGCAGAGCCAAGTTAGTCCTGAAAGAGGGTTTCAAAAGCTACCTCAGAAATCCACCTACAGCCTTCTTGACTGGCCAGAGGACCTTCTGTGCAGGTCTTGAGAAGAGAAATAGGTGTCAGGTGCCTGCTGATTTACCAGAAAGACAGACCACGGACATACACACATGCACACACATCAGTGGTCAAAGAAATGAGGACTACAGACCCACACTGGCTTTGATGTCTTAACAAGAGATTGCATTTATCTCTGCCAGCAGTTTTCCTCACCTAATTTCCTGGTGTCAATGCCCTGGCTGCAGAAGGCTGTTGGGTAGACGAGTTCACCGAGGAAGGAAAGAGCGCTGCTGTATTTGCCCACTCCAGGTACGACTGCTCTGTCTCCAATCTGATCATCATACCTACACAACCCCTGGCTGCAATGCCTGAACCTCTCCTGAAGTTGCAAGAACAGGCTATATTGTCAAAAAAAATCTATTTCTTGAAGAAGGAAAAATTATGCCCAAAATCGCAATAATAAATGGCCTTGTAAAGTTCTAAAGTCTGGTTTTTTTTTAAAGGCAAAAAATACTTTATAAAAATGCAACTCGATAAATAATAGTTTGTTCTGTTACCTAAACACCTTCTAAAAATAACTTTATTTGAACTAAAACATCTATAGAGGCTTGACCTATTTATCATTTTAACATATATCTACAGTCAGAATAAATTCATTAAAACGTTATATCCTGTAATCTATCTGATCAAATTCAGATAAATCATTGTGCTTTGAATGTATTGTTAACAAGCGATTAATCACAGCTGCTGAGTGCAGCAAAGGAGCTAATTTTGATATTTACTTTTCTCAGTAGCATAGGGAACGTGTTCTTCAGAGTTCTCAATCCTCTTCTTGGGATCAGTAGAATGCAGGTGTGATACGTAGAGATGCTTCCTTTTAAGCAAAAGACACCTCATCCAGATACCTGTGATTTATGCAATGCAAAACAAGCAAGCAAACAAAAATGAATAAAATCAGCAAGTTCCTTTTGCACTTTAGGTTTCCCATAATCCATGTCCACCTGCTTTATTGTCAATATTCCACTTTCCAGCATCACCTCCATGCGAACTAGATGTAGTTGAATGACCTGTGTGCCCCGATTCAGTATCTTCTGGTAATGAATGTATCAGAAATGCCAATCTGGATAATACACAGAAAAAAAACATTTTATTTCTAAGATCTGCCAGTACTGTGGCAGTCTGGGCAAATCCCTATTGTCTTAATCCCCACAAATTGCTACCAGTTCAGCTCTTGGCTTGATGTAACCATGTTATTACAGGTTTTTCTAGGGGGAGGGAGTTGTATTTTTTCCTAATGAAAAGCTCTCAGCAATCTCCTCTCTCTGTTCCAATACCGTAAATAATTGATCGTACAGATAAAACATTTTGGCTGGACCAAAGCTGACGTTTACCCTTAATATCTCCAAAAATCAATCAGAACAACACTTAGGGGCCCAGCATGGATCCTGTTTCACAGGGACCATTAAACTACTATTGTAGTCTCGGCATTTGTTTGAATAAATTGTTTGTGTTTGTTATCATTTCTTAGTAAAACTAATTAAGGAACTAATTGATTGTTTTGTTGTTCTACTAATTAACTCCATATGGTGCTCATCTCCATGGAGATACTGTATGAGTTATTGAAACTTCAGTGATTTAACGTGTCACTTTTGGGTATGGGGACTTATTTTTAAACTAAGCATCCTTTCTATTTAAGCTCCATTTGCAGGTGTGTTTTCTATCTTTTCCTCTTTCCTGCTTCTCTCTTTTGTTTTAAAGCTTCTGTGCAAACTCTCTGCTCAAAAGAGTAATTCAGCCATAACCCAGGCTCCTGTTCCAGTTTCTATAAGTGCTCTCCTCTTTAATAAGAGCCCTGAAAGATTAGTACATA
Source organism: Nothura maculosa (assembly GCA_032353885.1). Taxonomy (NCBI): domain Eukaryota; kingdom Metazoa; phylum Chordata; class Aves; order Tinamiformes; family Tinamidae; genus Nothura; species Nothura maculosa. Next base: position 5,861,817 of record JAUBOD010001040.1, on the reverse strand, counting down.
TATAAGCCTTTCAAGAGACTCCTGCATGCCCTCAACCATCACTTCAATCAGAATCTATGCAAATAGGTCTAATAAAAGCAATTAAGGGTGATATTTATGCTACTCTTTGGGTAACAGCTTTTCTTGGGATTGAGAAGATGCAGGTTAAATTCCGCCTTTACTATAATTTCTCCATGCAATTTGACAAATCAATTTACAACTCAACTTGTTCTCGAAGAAAGGAGATGTTACCACTCCTTTTCTTCTCATCTTTCTCTATTTTGTCTGAAAGTACTTGTAAGTAGAATTTTTTTACATCATGTTCATGCATACGCACCATCCCACCATCACTGTAGCACAAGTTATTTATATTTCCGAGTTGTGGAATCTTATCTTACATGTCCCTGTATATTTCGAGCCCACTCTTAAGTCACAGCCCACAATGACAACTGCTATTAGTTCACAGTGGCAAGAATCAAATCCAGGACTCTAATTTTAAATACCATTAGGTTTTGTCATTCATTTAGCTCTAAAGTTTGAAGGCAGAGCCATCATTCTATCAGGCTAAATTAGTGTAATTATCCTTCTATTGAGGACAATGCAGTGGTTGCTAAGGCAGCCCTGTGGTCAGTTTGCACTGACTCAGGCTCGACATACTAGATAAAGCATAGGCTGAAAACTAGCTTGAAAAGCTATTTTGGCCTCCAAATAATTTGAGAGGGGAGAATAAATAAATTTTTAAAAAACACACATAAAATGGGCTTAATATTCAGAGCTTTCTGTAGTATCTGACTTTGATGAAAGAGGCAGGATAAATCCCTTCAAATTTCAACTATAGTGGAGCCTAATGGCAGTAAGAGACTCGAGTGAGTTTAGAAGAATTGCCGTGGTATTTCAAATTAGCAGCTAGAGGGCTGAGTAAAAAAGCACAATGTTCAAGTGACTTCCCTGGGGTCTGCGCTTGCTGATGTAAGAAAGCTTGGGGACCACACAGGCAGAAGCTGAAGTCCCAGCAACGATGCTTCAAGGAAGCAGACTAAAAGGCATCTCTTGCTCCACAAGGGTAGCAGTGGAGCATCCGGCCAAGAAACAAGACTGTTACTAGTGTTCTGAGAAAGAGAAGGAAGGATTTAACTCCAGAATGCTAAAAACCTTAGGCTTGGAGACTTCTCTGCAGTTTCAGTGTTCCCAATACTTGTGATAATTTTCACAAGCCCAAAGAAATAGGAAATTCACTGAAAGTCAAAGACTATAATATTATTAGATGTCAGAGAATCCACATTTTTGGGGGGGTTTTTACTATTATTACTGTTGTAAGAGCATTCATTCATTAAGCTATTGCATTATCTGGGACTAAAAGGCAGGGAGTCCTTCCACCTATCAGTCTTCTCAAATCCAACAAGAAATCTATCAGGATAACAACAGACTAATTCAGCCTACTCAATCCTTGATTCCACCCTAATCTAGCCTGATAAAGTAAGGCAAGGTCCAAATCCATAAGGACTAACACAGAGACAGACAAAGAAAGAAAACTAGAAGAGAGGACTTTTTTCCCTCTTTGAATTCTTTAGTATTCAGCTCTGACCTATTTTAGCCTTAAGCTTTGCCTTGTGACTGATGATTGCTCTCCTCTGGCCTTTGTTTTCAGCTTTCAGATTGTTGATGTATTACAGAAATGATGTTGTCTGAAGCACCTCAGCTGATCACCGAGGCAGCAATCAGCTCACCCTTCGATGAGCCATTGAGAAAGCCAGGCGAGCGGCCGCATTAGCCTGTCAATTTTGGCTCTTTGAACAGTTAGAACAATTTTGGTGAATTACAAGCAATAGAAAATCACTTTAGCTGCTCATTAGCTGGGAGACAGGAATGATGATAAATGCTTAAGGACTTTGAAAAGGCTTATGCACACACAGACTCGTTCCACAGCAAGACCCATTTAACCCTGGTGTTGCTCTGAGAATAGTGGCACTTATGGGCTGGCTGCCTACTAGGTTCTGCTCATGAACTGGCAAAAAAAATAAAATCTCCATCAGCATCATGGTTTCCAAAGAGGGCATCGGCGGGATTCAAATATCTGTCTCTTCCACTGCACTGAAAAGTAACTCCAGTGCAATGCAATAAGCAAGTTTTGGAGGCCTAACATTAACAGTTACCTAAAAGTAACTCCATCAGCTTTCTTGAACTGGCACATTCAGTCTGGGAACCTTGTACAGGCAATAACTCTTAAACACATGAGGTGAATTACTAGATAAATAGGAGCAGAATGGAGAGAAAGACAATAGTACTGGCAATTCCGACCAAGTAATATAGAGCTGTAATGGTCTCAGTAGTCAGATGCTCCTAAGTCACTTGATTACATACTGAAAGCTGCCCAAGTGTCATGGTGATAAACTTGGTGCAAAAGGTACCTGGAAAAAAAAAGAAAGGGCCCTGGAGTGACCATCTAATTAATCAAGAATTTTGGAGATACAGAGAAATGGATGCCAATTTCATCAGTGTAAATGTAAATGTAATGTTACTAAAGCCATCCTCATAATCTGGCCACAGTTTTGAGTTATATCATCTGTATAACACACGGTATTTAGCTCAAAAAGATAATGATCACGAGATGGGTAACCATGAATGAGGCCACCTTTACAGCTGGGTCTACAAAGCACCAAATGTCCGTGATGAGAAATCTTAATGTGAAAACTGAATAATCCAGATCTAGCCCTGAAATTCTGAGCATTCGTAGTCTTGCCTGAACCTCTGAACACTTTGTCTCTTATCTGTTGCTATTTTAGGCAGCATGCTGAAAGACTAGTTCCTCCTGCCATGTCATTGAGAATGACAAAGCCTCTCTACAGCATTCAGGAGAATTGGATGGATGAAGGACAGACAGGACAATGCAGCTGATATTTTGAGGAGCTTCCTTTATTCAGATCAGGTCTTTTAATTTGCCCCCATGCTTTTATTCTGCTGATTTAATGATTCTTTCCTCCACGCCTCCCTTCTATTTCCATTTGTGTGGATCAACCACAGCAGCAGGAAACTCTTTAATTGGCAAAAACATATGCTCTGTTGTAGAGGTCTGCAGGTAAAGCAGCACATTCAGTGAGGTCTGTTCAACATCTAGCAGAAGAAATTGCCAATAGCTTCTCTCCTGGCATTCAGTGATGACTAAGTGGTCTAAAATTTTGGAATCACTGCACCAGGTATGATATAGCAAAGTTGGAGCCAGCAAGAGTAACTCAGGATATTTTCAGCTTGGCCCATGCTAATTTCTAAATCTGGGAGAACTCGGTATTTGCAAAATGAGCTGGGACCAATACAGGATCATCCAGCTAACTGTCCATTCTCAAATACCATCAATGTCATCACAAAAATTTGTACTGAACAGAGCTCTGTCCTGTTCACAGAGCAGGCTGTACAAACACGTCCTTTTTGGTTTTGCTTTTTGCTCCTTCCAGACAACCTGATGAGTAGGAAAAGACAGAGAAGCTAAGAGAGTAAAAATGAGATTGAGGGAGCAAGACAGATAAGAGCAAAAGACAAGTCCGTGCTACTCAGCAGACTAACTCATCCAGGCAAAAGATCCACCCAGACAGCTATAAATTCATCTAACTAAAATACTAAGACAATGATCATTGCTGCTTTGCTGATTGATATTTCCATGACACTCAAAAGAAACAAGAGAATGAGATACACCTGAAAGACAGACCTACCATGGACTGCACTAGCTGACATATGACATAGTGAGGCAACTGATAGATGGAAGAAAGTGATATATTAGATAACTTGATAACTCAGATAACTGATGGACTGAGACAGCTTCATATGTTGGTTGATTAATACATCGAGGTGTCATAAAAAGGAGCAAACCTGATATGTTAGTCCATCTAATATAGAGCTGTGACTGATACACCACGAATATTGATGTAGCAGGACCATGAGATCTCCAGTTGAGCTGATGTTCATGTCCATAATTGTTACATTCCGATTCTGCATTCAAATGGACAGGAGCCTGTAGGAGAATATCAAAACCTCCACTAAGACCTTTTTAAATAATAATTACACTGTAGCAATGCTGTGAAATCTGTTATTAACCTGAGGCCAAAGGCCACTTTGTTAATCAGTCAGGGCTCATATTCTATCAAAAGAAGCTAGGACTGATTGCTGGCTTAATCATAGGGTGACAGCAGCTGTCAGATGTGACATCTCTACAAGAATAAAAACAACGCAAGAAGCCAACTTTACTGTGAAGGTTACAGATAGTGAGACTTCTGCAGAGAGATTTTGGGTCTGCAAAGTGGCACTTCTGTGACTCACCCAAGCAGTGGCCCTTGGTTTTTTTTGATGGGACATCACACTATCTCAAGTGCTATAGCAAGTAACAGTGGTTTGGCTCTGCAGGGCAATACATAAAAAAACTGTATGAGTGAGGATTCTCTCATAGTACTTTCAGTTGGGTTTCAGTGCCAGGTATCCTGTTTATTATTGAGAGATTAGTGCTCTGAAAGCAGAAATTATAGTGACATCCAGCTCAACTGCCTTACACAGTCCAGACAAAATCCACTCCTTTTCTGACAGCCAGCAGAAACCCTAAAGACAGCTCAGGTTCCAGGTAAGCTCTTGCTGAGGAAAGGAAAAGCCTGTGCAAGAATACAGAATAAGGCTACGAAGCCTGGGAGGGATGAGCAGTACGGTGCCTGAGAGCGATGAAGGTACATATTGAAATGCAATAAAAATGGGGGAATTGGATTAGGAGGAGGCAATTAAGTAAGTCATAAGGGGCCATAATGGTGCAAGGGGAGGGTGGAATGGACTGGCTGCTATATTACAAAGCAGCTTTATGCCCTTGAGATCATACTTTGCCACCTGCTTTGTATGAGCTCCACCCTGGGTTTATTATCCAGGGGCTCTGAAGGAAGCGACAGCCGCTTACTTTCAGCTGCTTTATTGAAATTCTCTCCGTCTCCCTTCATCTTCTGCCTGTATTACCAGATTATTGAGTCTCATATTCATCTGTCTCTGAAAGATTAAACTGTCCCCTGGAAAAGGCCATTGCATTCTGGAGGAGGAGATCCCATTTCCACTTTGTCCCCCAAGAAATAGACTATCTGGAAAGTTTTTCACGTTGATAAGTTCCTCTCATTTTAATAAGTCTTCTGGCTAGAAATGAGAGCAAAACCTAAGTAACAGATTCGGGTGGGCAGTCTCAGAAACCTGCCTGTGTTGCAAACAGGAACCAAATTGCCGCTTCAGCCCAGGCCAGTGTGGTGGAGCTCAACATCTTGATGGGACTGTCGCTGCAGCGGCAGTGCTGTCCCAGCTTGCTGAGATGCACGCACACTGTGCAAAGCAAGAGCTGCCCACAGCTGCAGGGCACACAGATATGGGGGCCATTTTCCACAGTTTTCACAAAGAAAGGAGAGGCAGGTTGCTCTGCATTACCCATGTGGGGGTCATGGGGACTTAAGAGCACCACGTGTCTCTCTCTTTGAGCAGAAGCTTTAGCTATGTTTCTCTTGTAGTGCTCCATGTCTGGCCTTTCACCTGGGGCTGTCTC
>JAUBOD010001040.1:5844578-5856190 GCA_032353885.1 Nothura maculosa | reverse complement strand
CCAAACCCGCCTGGATGCCGCCCTGTGCCACCTGCTCTAGGTGCCTGCTGGAGCGGGAAGGTTGGACTGGATGATCTTTAGAGGTCCCTTCCAACCTGGAAGATTCTGTGATTCTGTGAGAGCAAAACCTAAGTAACATATTTGGGCGGGCAGTCTCAGAAACCTGCCTGTCTTGCAAACAGGAACCAAATTGTCCCTTCAGCCCAGGCCAGTGTGGTGGAGCTCAACATCTTGATGGGACTGTCACCGCAGGGGTAGTGCTGTCCCAGCTTGCTGAGATGCATGCACACTGTGCAAAGCAAGAGCTGCCCACAGCTGCAGGGCACATAGATATGGGGGCCATTTTCCACAGTTTTCACAAAGAAAGGAGCGGCAAGTTGCTCTGCATTACCCATGTGGGGGTCATGGGGACTTAAGAGCACCACGTGCCTCTCTCTTTGAGCAGAAGCTTTAGCTATGTTTCTCTTGTAGTGCTCCATGTCTGGCCTTTCACCTGGGGCTGTCTCTAGCCTCCATCCTGTGCCTCCTGCTCACAAGAGCAATTTCCTTCTTGTTGCTCTGGTTCAGCCTCTCTTAGTTATCTCTGACCTCCCCTTTTTCCCTCTTGTTACAAGCTGCAAACAGCCAGACCAAGCTGTGTGTATATATATATACACATATATTTTTTGTCTTCTCAAATCTAGGATTTGTTAAAACTCTCAATAGCATCCTCATCTTATCTCCTTTCTTGATAGCATGAGCTTCACATTTTGCTCCTTGCTTGGCAGATATTTTGCTTCTGTGTACCTGGCTGCCATCTCCACCCAGCCTGCTGGGCTTGTCTCCTCCTGCCTTCCCTTCTTTTCTCTGCCTGGCTGGTCTCTGTAGCTCCTGTGTGCTTTAAGGGTCGCAGCTCCATGATCCTCTCCTGCAACTGTTTCTGGTCCATCAGATAGATGGTCATTTCCCCATAACTGCTGTGTAGCAGATGGAAGAACTTCCCTTCCCTGTGTGCCTGTCTTCAGCAGATGGGCTGATCCACCAGGAAGAGCAAGGTGTTGTCATTGTGATCCCTGATGCACTTTGCCAGAGGGTAGTGAAGATCCAAAACACAATTGCAGCCTTCAAACTGCACTTAACTATTCCTCTTATCAGTCTTTAAGGTAAGATAGCATATGAAGAGCAACCCCCACTCACCAACACCATAAGCCACAAATCCAACTAATTAAAAGCCAGACTCTTCCATACCCCAGTGAACATCATGGTACTTCTCTGCATTTGCTTGGAGCAAAATGCTAAAGTGCAGAACAGCAGGCTGTCGCTGTGACTTATTACTTTGTCATACGGTAAATATTACACAGGCCATATGGATTTTCAATACCTGAGCACCATGCTGCCATTAATATCAAATGTAATAAGATATTATATGCATGACAATCACAGAAGGAAATCGCAAACCTCAGAAACTGCCTACTGGAGCTATGCACAGTTTGTTTTTGCCATGAAAAACTCAGAGAAAGCCACAATGAATCATTTAGCTGATGAATTTTATCTCTTTTTCTGTTTGCAAACTATCTGCCAGCAGATTGTCATTTTCTCAAACGTGTCCATTATTTGGAACACGTCAGTGGACAATCACATGTCTAATCATGAGCCATTTCTGAAGGATTTCTTGTGGGTGTGCATTGCTTGAAACGTGAGCTGTTTCCAGCAATTCCCCAGGTCCCATGGGGTGGCTCGCTCTCCTGACTGGAAGAGAGGCTTCTGGGTTTGGAAGCCAATGTGAATATTAAAGACAGTGCATTAGAAATCTACTTATCATACTTTTGGTAATATTCATTAAAGAATAACTAAAGTAGATCTGTTCCATATGAAGATCTTTCTGGGGTAGCCACATTAGCAAAGATTATAACAACAATGGACTTCTCTGACCTTGCTCTACAGGAGCTACACACAGCTGAGATGAGTACAGCCCTTGTGTGCAACTTACAGGCACAAAAAGCCCCATTGAATTCCGTGCAAAGTGGACAGCTTTCTTATTGTACCTGGAGTTAGAAAACTATTGCTCTGCTTCCTTAGGAAATTTGGGTTATTTTTGTAAAGAAGCAGTCTGTAAGAACTTGATAGAAGGCATCTTCCTTTCCCTATTCCTTTTCCCTATTCCTTTCACAGCTCTGTGTTGTGACAGCACCCTTTAAGTCCCATAGAGTTTATAGGAAGCTTGCACTGACCATTAGGATAAGGGACTCTGCTCTCTAGTGCTGAGTGTGACATGAATAGCTTACACACACTTTATTAGAGATTTAATACAGTGCCTTTCCAAAGAGTCAAAGCACAGTGCAGAATAGCAAAAACAAGCCATTCACAAAGCACATGGGTAAGCACATAAAGCAGCTATAAAAAGAGATTAGACAAAGTAGGAAAAATATAAAAGAACTTGAGCTAGATTTTAAATGAGTTAATGAGTGGAAGGTATAGCTCTCTGAAGGAAAGTCTTACAAGTGCAAAACACGAGACAAATGGCTCAAAAAATATTCAAAAAGGTGAAAAAACAGCCACCGGATAAAGCTGGAGGTGAACACACAGAAGAAACCCAGTGCCTGAATGGCAGCAATAATGATCTCAAGGCCAGTTCATTTTTGCCAGGTACCTCCAGGCCGTAATTTTCAGAGAGTTTTATGAAGAAGGTAAGTTCCTTCCAATCTCAACCATTCTGTGGTTCTGTAATGGGCTCTACTCCATTTTACACATGGGGAAACTGAGGTACAGAGAGTTAGTATGATTTAACCCAGCTCATTTGTGGCTGAACAAGGAATCCAGGAATAAAATGCAGGTCTCCTGAGAGCCAGCTCAGTTCTTTGCTTCCTGTACCAACAGCTCCGAAACTGGCCATAGGATGACTTCCAAAGAAAAAGAAAGTAGCCTGCATGTGGCTCATGGAAACATGTCATCTTTAAATTGCTTCGATTTGCAAGCTTGACCCTTGAGAAACATGGTGGGCCATCAGTGGTCTGAAGCTCAAGATGTTTGAGACCGACTGCATTAGGCCAAACAATTTTTCAGTGCAATGTGGAGACAGTGAAATAAAACCTTTCTTTTCTGTATGTTTAAGATGGGCTCATTTTGATTCTCTTACAACTGCAAGGGAAATACGGGGAGCTCCGAGTGTGTCGAACTGATCTGCTCTCCCAGCAGAACTGCAGGTGCGGAGAGGAGGGCACTGATCGCGCGGACACACTGGCTTCTGTAGGGAAGAGGGAAAGAGAGAGGGAGAGAAATTGCTGCTTGAAACCAGTTTCCCATGACAACGTTAACATGGTATGAGATAAGGATAGTCCCCCCTCCATGAAACACAATAAAAATAAAATATAAAAAGAAAATGACAACAAGGTGAAAAGCTTTTCAGTCATGTTAGAAAAGCTATTACAAGTAGCAGAACAAGCTTCCCATTGCACGTAAAGCTCATACAACTGGCCACGGTACAATCCAGTGCAGCTTGAATGATCTGGACTCTTCTATAAATCTGAAGCTAAGACCAGACCTGCAAATATTTACAAAGCTTTCAGTGAACCATCCACTACTGCCTCGCTCAATGAGATCTCTTTTTCTTCTTTTGTGCTCCTTTTATCTGACCTCTTCTTCAGCATTCTTTTGAAACACCCAAGCAATCAAACTTTTCTTATGATTTTACATCACTGTGGCTGGTGTGGTCCAACGTATCTTTCTGTTTTATTACCATCCCCTGCTCTCTTGTCTAAACTTTGCCTGAAGTATCACTAGGAAGAGGATTAATCTGAAAAAGAAAATGCTTTTAAATTAAAATAATTTCCAGAACTGGGACTTGGAGAAGTCTAGAAAGATTTGTTTATATCCATAGTCTCCAGCCCTTTGTCTGCTCCTATAAACAAAGGAATTCTTCCCACAAGAAGAATCTGGATGGAAACCAATTCAGGAGAGGCAACTTCTGGGCAGTTCTTATGCTGTTGGGAAGACGAAATTTAAAGGAAATTCTGAGAGAGTCAACTCACATTCCCTCACTTCCCCTTCACCTGCCCATCAGCAATAAGGTTATGCTGATGCTTCCACACTGAATGACTCAGTTTCCCTGAGAAAGACTACCCTTACCAAGCGTATTAGAATCTCACTTATGGATCGACATTCATGCTAGTAGTAGGTATCAGAGTAACACGGTCAACAACCCACAGACTTTTTGCAATGCGAGGCCTGTAGCAGAGCCAGCGTGCACCAGACAATCTGCTGGGGCTCAGTGAAATGAAAACAACTTCTGGAAAAGCCTGATAAATAAAATCAAGAGATCTTAGCAGCTAAGTTAATACATGAATGAAATAACAATTTGAAGCTGAAAATGAAACCTAGATTTTGTAACTCAGAAACAGGAGTCATCAGAGATGGATTTATCGCAAAATGTAAAAACACGGAATGACAGAACCTAAAAATAAAATCTCATAGCTGTAACGAATAGTAAACGATTAGCAGCATCCAGTTGGAAACACTACTTGGGCTATGACAAATACACTGACAAAAATCCCCCAGAAAAATATGGAAGGAAGACTAAATCCATACTCTGTCTGCATATAAACTAACACTGAAACCGCTACTAAGTGCCAGGAGACTCCTGAGCAGAAAGAAGAGGAAAGAATACAGAACTGACTTGTGCACAAAATTTCTTTAAAAATAATTGGAACAACTAACTGCCCAAGAGGAATAGCCTTAGAGGTACGCACTGCAAATACTGAGCATGCAAGACCTGAAATAAACAGCTTAGAAATAGGACGAAGCTGAAAGCATTTTTCCCATTGATTCAGTGGCAGCGTTCGGAAGATATCAGTAGATTCACAGTCCAGTTCTGATCAACGGCTAATCCATGGCCCTACAAATGCTTACACAGAGGAGAAACTTGACACATGACATATCAAGGTTAAAATTTCCAATAAATAGTTAGCTGCCTAGCATTAGATATTCATTTGATAATGAGAAAATTTCTCTCTCCATGTGTCAATTTCCTCATATGTAAATTAAGAACTATGATTAGACACCCAGATAATGACACTTGGGCAAAGCAGGGATACATTTTTAAATTAATTTCCTTCTGCTACATTCACCTGAAAGCTAATAGATGAATGGCTTTAGCCTGGCTTAAATGAGAGATGAGTATGATCTGTAATATAATACAGGCATGATTTTCACTGTTTATACAAATTTGTTAATTCACCACACTGCAAGGTAGACTCTGTCAGGCAGCACCTCTCATTTTCCATTAAATAAAGCCCTTACAAGACTCAGATTCTTTTAGAGTGATATTTGGAGTGGCCATCATCTTTAGGGGACAATGGCTGAAATAAATGCATTTAAATATCCAATTGTTTCCGATTCTGTGAATCTCCTAACTTTGGGCAGTTTGATATTCAATAAAAGTCCTTAACATATAGTTGAGGAAAATGACCTGTGAAGGAAGCCGCCAACTCTCTGATCCACAAAGTGATCCGAGAGGTTATAATGCCCTTTGGCTGTGGATTGTGATAATTATTGCCAGACCTTCTCTTCCAAGAAGTGCTAAGCAGCAGTTTTCATATATTCTCCAAAAAAATACTTGCAACAGGATCGGAACAGAATTCAAGAGAACCAGGTGAAGGGCTAGAAGAAACCATCTTCTGGTCGATAATATGAGATCCACAGAGGTATAACAACACCATGACAGGACAACACATTGTGCTGTTTCCCTTAATATGAGACAGAGTCAACTACCAAAATCTCTTTCCTCTGCTAAAATTACTAATTAATTACTAATTTATATTACCAAGTGAGAAAGCCTCTTACTAGAAAAGGTTGCATTTCCTGGTACTTCATTTCACCCTGGCTGCCTGGCTAGGAATATTCACCACCTATCACAGCATCAAATGAGTTCCTACCCGTGTCATATTATTTACAAAATCTTTCACACAGCTCAAATACACTGGGACTGTGAGTGATAATAAACTCTATTCTGACACATCAACAGCTCAAGGAAATTTCCTATTGCAATTTTCAACACAAAATGAAACTTCCTAGCAGGAGCCAAAGCTGGGAGAATCTGTTCTGGGAGGAATGATTTCAGGTAATTTATCATTATGAAATGAAAATGCAAAATGCCAATGAAATCTTCCGAAATGATACACATAAACCTATGCATGTTGTAAAGTCCATGATCAGTGAGGGTTTATATTCGTCGGTACTTGGTCCAATAAACATGGAGAAACTAAATCACTCTTCATATATTACAGTAACCGTCCAGGTTTTTAGACAAGGAGTTTTTCACTGCTGCTAAGACACAGTGCCACTGCCATGACACTTCTCCCCAGAGCTTCTCTCTGCTATGAATACCATGAGCAGTAAACTGAAGAGCCAAACAGCAAATGTGGGAGCCAATCAGATAGTGAAGAACTCATCACAAGCTGTTCTCCATCAGCGTTTTTCTCATAGTGTCTGTCCATCTTAGGCTTTGCTGAATACAGACAGGGTTAGTGAATGTAACCAGAGTTTGACAACTGTTCAGAAATTGTGAATTGGTCAAAAAGTACGGTCTCTGGAGAAAAACTTGCAAATACTATGTAACAAGCCTGTATTTTTGCAATGCATAATGCATCCTTCAGTAACTCCAAGTGAAACAGAAGGTCTTCTAGGCTTGAATAAAATGTTCCTGTTTAACCTCAAATTGAAATATATTGCTTTATTGAATGTAGAATTCAAGATACAAACTGAAAGCTTTCTTACTTGTAGAGCTCTCATCAGAATTCAGGGTACTGCTGAGCTGGTGGAGTGCCCAATAAAAACCATTCAAGTTCAGCCTTTGCATCATGCAGGGCCATGCCCAGAACATGCAGAGCCACTTTACCTGCCCCAAGGTCAGCATCAGAAATCTGCTAGCAGGGAGGAAATGTGTGTCTCAAAGGCTACTTGGTTGAAAAACAGTGTGTTATTCCCTGCATTCAAAACTTTGCAAAGTCGGTGTGTCCTCATGGATTTCTCTCTGCATTCTGAAATTAGACTACTCTCTAAAGTCCTTTGTCAATCTTTGACTGGGAGCAGTTTAGGATCAGAAAAGCAAATGCATTTTGTAGGCACTGAGAGAAAGTTACATAGGAAAGATAGCATGAGGATACCAAACTTAAAAGAAAATAGAAGAGGTTGTTGCATTTCAGAACTAATGTGCCTGAAAAGTGGCACATTAGAAGGCTAGACTTGCAGAAGTCATAGCAGTTTGAGTTCCAGGAGTGTGAAGTTTCTACCTCTCTATCTTGTACTACACCTGATCTGTCTCTAACTGGTGCTATTAATCTCACTTGTCAGCTCATATATCTGTTGTTTGACAATTGGGGAAAAAAAAAGCCAAGTGGTCACTCAAATGGTTCTTTAAGAAAATTTCCCTAGCTCAGACACAGTTGAGAACTGGGCTTAGCTTTTGGAAACTGTTACAGTTGAGGCTTACGATTCATTGGTGTGATTCTGGGCAGTTTTTAATCTCATAACATCAGTAAATATCAGGGCTCCATAAGACTTTCCAAGGGTTTCTAAGTAGCAGTGATGGTTTCCCAAGCAGAAAACTGGAGACGAATGTGCGAGCATCTGTCCTGGATGTGGTGACCCATCAGTGGGGTAGCACGTGGCATTAATGAGGCAGAGGAACACTGTATGAACTCCTCATTCTGAATGCACAAGCAGAAGATAACATGGACTCATAGTGCTATATCACTAATGTCCTAACAACAGTGTAAAATAGGGACAGAATGTAAAGCAGGATGTTCCATCATGCATAAGGTAGGGCTCACCCAAATGAGATGTCCTTTGTGCACACCTCTGCCTTCCACCTACAGCACTCCTCAATACACATATATATATACATACATATATATATGTGTGTGTATGTATACAAATGGTGGCTATACTATTATGTTGCCGCAGCCACTCACCCACCAAGAGCAGGTAGACACAGAGATCTAGCTGCACAACACTGCAGAGGCCCAATGAAGTGCGAGCATCACCTGGCAGCTGCCATGCATAAACATTATCCCCAGGAAATTAGATAGCGCACAGCTGAGGAGATATTGAATACCCCAGTGTGGTGCTTCAGCCTGGCAACAAGCAGGCTGCTGAGGTGCATTAAGCAATGAAATATTTAAAGATCATGAAGATAGAGTATAGATGAAGAAATAACAGACAAACCTGATCTTTGAGTGATTGAATTTGAGGAAATAAATCCTGCATTTTCTTTGATTTTCACTCTTCAGTTTCACGCTCAAAAGTCCAGATCTTTCTTCCAAAACAGGCTGAGGGAGGATTTTCAGTTGATTGATTCTCACAAAGCTGTCGAGAGAGGTGTGGTGCCATTGGTGTCATGTCTTATGCCTTACAGCATCTCAGAGGGTTGCGATGGTATTTCAGGGAGCAACAAAGATGCCACACAAGCCTACGCAGGAGCACTGTGAGTTCATTTACACCACACAGCCTAGGACTGGAAAGTTCCATTTTCCTTCTGCACTTCACGCAGATGAAGGGCAGTACATATGGACCTTGTTTTACAGCAGCAACTTGAGAAGTAGTTAAAGTTTTGAATCTAGGGCAAGCAAATCAAGCAGAAATAAAGAGAAAGGACATCTGTGTTGTAGTTGTCCTTCTATATCACTGAGCAGCCAAGCTTGGAGAGGTCAGACGAGAGGCCTGAGCAAACACATGGTGCCACAATGACGTCCTCCACAGATGACCTCGCTGCTCCTCAACACAACTGTAAGCTGGGCAGCTACAGCATCACATATATTGTTCTGGGCTTTATCCTGACTCTTGCAATGCACGTGGACTGAGCTTGATTGGAGGGGGGGAAAAAAAGCGAGGCAGAAGAGTTTAGATAGAAACATCACAGCTTAGCTTTCTGAAAGACTTGGAAATATTTATATACTCAAACTGGTAAATGCTGTGCTATATTAAAATAAAAGCCCATTGACTCCTGTATCATTAGATCAGATTCTTTCCTGGGTGCTGTTCATTTCACCCTCCATCAAAATTCTGATTGTGCCCAGCAGGGGCTCTTTTGGTATAACAAATAATGAAAACGGTCAGTATTTCTGTTATTATGGGTAAATGCCTAACAGGAATTTAGTAGCGGATGTTCTTATTCAAGCTGGATAGACCAAAATACTGCAAATAAAAGTAATTTTAAAAAAAAATAAAATAAACCCTCTGAATGGTTTGCAGCCTTGAGAAAAGCCTTCTGATATTTTAAAATAAGTTATAAAGACATCTTCCATTTTTAGACACATCTCATCTTGCTGGTTCAGCTTGATGAGGAGCACAGCAAGGGCTCAATACCTCTCATAGGAATGTCTTCCATTATAGACCTCCACGTGGTTTGCAAACACTGAAAGCACTGGTGGGTCACCAAGTTAATCTACTACATTACCAGAAATATGGCTCTAAGCAGAGCTAGAGGGAGCTCTGGAAGGAGTCTGGTTGTTGGTACTTTCCTCTGGAGATCAACAGGACTCTGCATGGCCTCCTCTGTTTTAATTGAGCATCTTCCTTTCTGATCCCATTAGAAAACAAATGCAGGGAGTAACTTTCCTTGGCTAAAAAATGCTGTTAAGGAGGAAAGTCCTTCAGAGGAAACTCATGTATGACTTCCCTCTTCATTCCCAAATACCTTCAGCTTTTTTTCCTGTGTTTACAAGACAGGAATTTTCCTGTGTTTACAAGAATTCATTAAGTGTTTAGGAAAAAAAATACCACAATTCTATTGCAGCAATCATGAAAGGAGAGACTGTAAGGAGAGATGTAATCACAAAGGTGAAGCAAACCCCCCCAAAAAAGGAAAAAATAACCCAGGAAATATTTGTGTAAATACCACCGCAGCGCCAGCCCCCGTCTATTCCCACTTGCTGTCTGTGAACTGAGAGCATCTGTCCACAGCTCCATGTGCCAGAAGGATTACCACAAAAAGGAATTTACATTCTGTCAATTAAAACACCATCAAGCTAAGGATTAAAGTTGCAAACACATGAATTAGAGATGGTGCCAAGGGACTCTACCTATCTATCTTTCATGACATTTCTAGGTACATGCTATGGAAGCATTAAAGGCACCTTTAATCTGCTACATTTACGTGCATGGCATTTACTTAGAGCGGTGGCCGAGTTGTCAACAAACACAGGGCAAGCATAAAACACAACTAGCACGTCCCTCTCCTAAACTGCACGCACAAGTTGGACTTTCCACAGCTCAAGCTGAATCGTTCTGCAAATGTTGAGAATTACTGTGACAGTCGCTAAAACTTTGCCCTCAAGCTTGGTCAGTTCCTCTCTGCAAACGATCAAAATAAGTGATGGGCAAAACTCATGCAACCTTGACGCTACACTAGGAACAAATTAGGCTGCTGTTGATGTCCTAGCATTGGAGGAAGGATGTATATAGTCACATTAACTTCATTAATTCATCCTGGATAGCAGCTTCATGACGACGCCTGGGAGAAGAAGAATATAAGCTATAAATGGTTCACAAAATGTACCCAAAAAGCCATTTGATCACATAAAATCAGCCAATGCTCAAGGAACAGGCTCAGCCCCAGAGTCACATTGCCCATTAGGACATGGACATACCAACAGTTCCATGCTTTATGGCCTGACTTAACCCAACTGTGGTTTGCATTGACTCAAGGTGCACCAGATGGCAGAAGTTTCCATCTTAATCACTACATCACATTTCCAGTTCAAATGGCAGCACTTGGCTCTACTAGCAAGAAGCAAGCAAAGAAATGTGATTTATTCTGTATTCCTGTGCAGAAAGACCAAAGCAGTTTGCTTTCGGCCTAAGCTACCTTCTGGGTATATTCACTGCACAAAATGGTCTTTTCCTCTCAAATTACTATGGTAGCAGGAAGTACAAAAATGCAATGCAAAAAATCAGAATGGCATATTTTGTCTCATAATTATCCTCAGATCACATAGTTGGGAAAGAGGAGAGTTTTGCAAAAAAGCCCATATGCAGGAGCCTGAAAGAACAAAGTTTAACTCTTGATTCTGCAATTGGCTTCCTTTATAAGATTCAGGATTTCACTTCCTCCGATATTATGGAGGAATGGAAGGGCAATTCTTTCTTTTTCACTTTACTTACACTCATTGTTTTTTGTCTTTTGTTTGTTTGTTTTTGTGAGTTGAACTGTGAAGATTTTGTGTACTCTGATCAGGAGGAGCATGTCTAGTCATTATCTGAATACTCTGTACTAAGCCAGAGAGTTTGTGCTGTGTGTGCTGTGGCTTATTCCTTGCCCTTTGTTTGCTGCATGATGGAGCATCTTCTCCCCATCTCTCCTGTCTCTCCAGTCCAGCTTTTACGGGACCTTTCCCTCCTTCTAAGCTCTTCTAGGTTTGTTCCTAGAGGTACCTAGAGGTACAAACCTAGAAACTTGAGTTTCTTCCATCCTCATCACCTGTGTGATTTTTAGTCACATCAAATCATAGAATCATAGAATCACAGAATCAAAGAATCACAGAATGTTCAAGGTTGGAAGGTCCCTCTAGAGATCATCTGGTCCAACCTTCCCGCTCCAGCAGGCACCTAGAGCAGGTGGCACAGGGCGGCATCCAGGC
>JAUBOD010001040.1:5832074-5844478 GCA_032353885.1 Nothura maculosa | reverse complement strand
CCAGAGAAGGAGACTCCACAACCTCCCTGGGCAGCCTGTTCCACTGCTCTGTCACTCTCACAGTAAAGAAGTTCCCCTTCACATGGAGATGGAACCTCCTGTGTTGCAGTTTACACCCATTACCCCTTGTCCAGAATCATAGAATCATTAAGGTTGGAAGGGACCTTAAGAAATCATGCAGTCCAAACGCCCTGCACAGACAGGGTCACCTAGAGCGCGTGGCACAGGGCTGCATCCAAGCAGGTTTTGAACATCTCCAGAGAAAGAGACTTCACAACCTTCACAAGGGCACACTGCTGCCTCATGGTCAACTTGTCATCCACCCCTCCTGGAGCCTTTCAAGATCAGTAATGGTTAGAGATTGAGTCCAGTCCCAAGTCCTCTTGGTCCTTCTCAGACCTTCCTGCAGTAAATCAAGCAGCTTCCTACTATATAACACACCTTCTTCCTACCATATAACACATCTTTCAGATGTCTCCATATAAACAAGCCGACATTTAGTATTCTTTTCCACTCTGAACCTTCTGCCAGCATCTGTCTTTTCCTCACTCCCAGCAATTGCAGCGACGAAGCCCACTGAGCAGACATACCACTCTTGGAAGAGAAAAACCACATCTCCCTCTTTCCTTCCTTCTCCGTCCTAGCCTCGCACTTCCAACATGGCAGTGAGCTGCCTGCCAGCTCCCCGCTCTCCCCAGCCTCATTTTCCCCTTGCTGTTGTTGTACCGCCGCCCAAGAGCCCACCACTGCTGTGATGAATGAGCGGCTGCCTGCTGGGGAGAGGCAAACGTCTCTAAACTTCACGCTGCTTTGACGAGCGCCGAGCTCAACAGCAGGCCCAATCTACAGGCGAGAGCAGAGCAACTAAACAGCAAGCTCCCCACTGCTGCAACTGCTAATGAGCCACTTACTTGGCATGAGCCCTCCTGCTGGCGATGGCAGAGCCATCGCTGCCAGCTCCAGCTGCCAGGCCTGTGGAAAGGGAAGAGCCCCATAGCGGTGAGCGTCCAGCATTGCAAACACAAGCCATGCCTGCCTTCAGCAGAAAGAAAATGTTATTTTGCAGGCACTGTTTTAGGTGCTGGAGGGAAAAGGATTTTTTTCCCCTCCCTTCTTGATCCATTGGGAAATAATTTTAAAGAGGTCTTGAGTTAGTGGGAAAAAACGCAACATTGATTTTAGCTATTAAGTCTGATGGTGGAGCTGCAGCAGAGCATGCAGCACCCATCTTTTTCCCAAGCAGCTCCCCGTGCCCTTGGGCGCTGTATTGGGACACTCCCTGGCAATAAGTAGTATTGCACATATCAGGAAAGCAGAACTATTTGCTTTTCTCTTTCAAGGCTGACTTCCACAATGAAAGGTTGTTAATGTCTTTGGAGATGCTGGTCCCTGTGTGTGGGAGACAGCTTCCTGCTTCAGGCTGCTGCCTGGAGAGAGCTGTGAAGGGGAAGTTTAAGGGCCTCCCTCCAAATGACCTTGTAGAATTGCACAGCTTTGCTAGGAAGGATGCACATTCCATACCTCTGGGCTCCTGCTTTCTGTAAAATGCATCTTTAAACAAGAAGACTGTGGGCAAAATTAAATCATGTGTTAAAACACCTGCCAGCCTCCTCACTGCATCTTCGAGTAGTTCTACACTAAGGTAGCACTAAATTCAGTGGATTACACCTCTGTTCATGGAGCTTGCATCCACTCTACTAATAAAGTCAGTCAAGCTGCCCCATTTACGCCAGTGTTGTTTTTGGCTCACTACATCTACATTAGTTCTTGCTACAATACTCTGTGATATTAGGTGCTTTTCTCAAGCAATGAGTGATGAAGACACTTACGGAGAACTTTATAGCACTTCAGTTGACAATTTTCTGGGCTGAATGTGCATCTCCCTCATAGCAGAGGTCTCTGCACCACAGATGGTGTTTTACATATAGCAGTAAAATGACATAGTCGGAACTGCAGCATATGTGCCTTTGCTGTGTCTCTGGATCCCATGTAAGTCCGCTGGGTCTCCAGCTACTCCCATTCTGCATACATCAGCTTAACCTTCAGCAGAGGCAGATGGGATGCTGGCCCCTCATTCTTACTTCAACTGGTAAAAAGGATTGCCGTATAGAAGTGGAGGAAGAGAAGATGAACAGGACCTTGTACACAGACATTATAATGTTTCCCTCTCTACCAAGACACAGCTTTGTTATGTTATAAAATTACTGCAGTCTCTTTCCTAGTACCCTCTCAGAATAAATTGGAAGCTCTCGCTTCCCTGGGTTTGCATTTAAGATAGTTTTGTGGATTCATTGGTGTTTTAAGCTTGTGAAATGTTCCTCACCTGATTCATTGAGGATTATTATTAAAGTGCATTTAGCGCTGAGTAAAGCTCCTAGATTGTCAGCCCCGGGAACACGATGTTCTTATCCTCTGCAAACTAATCCAGCTGGGACAGGAAAAGGCTGCCTCCTGCAGATGCTTTCTGGTGTGCTTGGTTTGGTTCGCTCAGGAGGAAGGACATTTCCTTTGCCCGCTCAGGCACTAGTTCCTCCATCAGACCTGCCTGCAATTGCACCATGCTGTGATGGAGGAAGCTGGCTTGCAGTTTTCTTCTCTCTGCAGTTTTCAAAGGAAGATGCTTTCTTGTCAAGTCATGGGAGATCTAGGGTAGCAGCTGTGGCAGTTAGGCCTTGAAGACTGATACAAGAGGGTCTAGGAGAGAGCACCAGAGAGTGATGCCCAAAGAGCAGTAGCAGCAGAAAATTAGAGAGGCTGAGGAAGATTATTAGCTCTTCTTAGTCTCTAACAATAAGACTTTACACACACAGGGCCAGAAAACAAACTAGAAATGTTATGACAGGAGTTTGGGGACAGGACAGCTGCTTAGCGGCAACATGATCAGCAAGTGGATGTTAACCCAAGGTATGTTCTAGCTGAGCTGCACATCCCTGTGTGATGAGAGATCAGCCTCCAGCATTTCCTATTCCTCCTGAACCAGCCACTTTTCCCTGAACCTCAGCCAAAGGGAGGTCTCATTTCCTCTGCCACAGAGAGTGAAGCACAAACTCCTTCCTGGCCACACCTCTGCTGGTGACCAACCTGCGTGGACTTTTCAGCCTTCCTCGGGTCTCCAAAATTGTTTCTGTGCAACTATAGTGAAGAAAACACGCAGGAAAACTTTGTCATTCGTGGCCTTGGCAAACTTTTGTTGTCGCTAAAATCCCTAAACATGGAGCTCTGCCAAATCCCTCCCTAGCACCAGCAGGTAGCAAGGCCCCATGCTCTTCTAAGCCTCTCTTCCCTGTGTGGCAGGAGTGATAGCTGTGTTTCTGGGGAACCTATCTCATGACTTGTCATTCCTGTGCATAGAGTCACTCATCATTTCACTCCTACCTTCAGCTTTAAGGGTGAAAGTAGTGGGGGGTTTAAATAATAATAACACACTATATTCTATGTTCTATTTTTAGGTGACTGCGCAGAAAATTTTAGTTCGCACTAAAATATTCCTGAGGAGGAAGCAGAACTCTCCTACCCCTTTATTTTTCATTCCAAAAGAGAATCAAGAATACAGTTGATTTGATGCAATGTCATCAGTTTTCAGCACTGTCATCTCACACAGTTTTGGCAGTTTTTACCTTAAAAACCCAGCTTTCAACATCATGTGATAAAATTTAACTAGCATAAGCAAGGCTTATGCTTGTAAGCTCAGAAAAGGCATTGTGGCAAATTACAGCTCTTTTTCTTTCCTCAGGAAAAGAAAAAATATCTCATGATTTTTGTGCGAATCTTGTGATTTCTAGAAGCATTCACTTGTGATTTCTGAGTGCTCAAGGCTGACAATTCTGACCCTACCCTATATTCCAGGGGCACATGACAAGGAGACTTGCTATATCAGCTAACTTGTAAACACTGTAAACAGTCTGTATTTATGTCGAATAATCACTTTTGCAGGGCAAGCGAAAAACAGAGCTCATAGTGCTAAAAAAAAAAGAAAAAGAAAAAAGAAAGGCCTGAAATCAATACACCCTTAGTTCTCTTGTCTCAGCAAAATAAGAGTCTCATGCAGCTTTTTAACCCTTTCACAGTGCTTTGAAGTGGATGACAAAAAACAACTTGAATAGACCAGAGTCTGCCTCATTGTGCTTGTTAACATCATCTCTCTGATTTGACTCAAGATGTTAGGACAACCTAGAGCCCATGTACAATTAATATTTTAAAAATGAACCGTGTATGGTTAAATATTAAGGCCCACAACAGAAGTAATGACATGGCGAGGTGCTGAGGTGTTGATCTGCACCTGGAAGCCAGAACTGTCTTGATGGAGGAGATGAGCTACAAGGCCACCTCCCCAAGGTGCCTCATGCCATCAGCACAGTTAATAGGTCCACCAATATGGCCAAAAGATCATCTGGGCTCTTTCCTGGGTCTGCTCACATCTCCGTGCTTGTCATATTGCCTGCACTATTGGTGAACAGATGCATCACATTTCCCTAAAGGAAGGATCAGTGCTACAAACAACCTACCAAACCTCCTCACTTGCCTCCGTTCTCCTTGGACAGTTCCCCAAAGCCTTGCAGTGCTGCAACCTAAGAAAATCAGGCTGAGGTTGCCAGCTCAGCTCCCTCAACGTTAACATATGCAGGTAGAGCTACTGGTCCATATGATCTCATCCCAGAATTAGCATGCTGATTAAAAGCTGGCTTCCTGCCATTCTAATAGGCTCTAAATACCTCTCCTAGGACTTCCTAAAAGGAATTGGATTTTGGAAGGGGGAGGAAGAGAGGTTATATGGGGTATTTTGTATTCACGTGGTCTTTCTCTTACCCATAGGATGTTCAGTAATTCCTAGTAATTGTCCTACACTCTGTTTTTAAAGCTCATTGCTTTCAAAAAGCTTTTCACTGGCAGATGCTCCTGCAGCTTCCATCCACCATTCCTGGCTCCCCTTTTCCCCCCTTGAATTATTGATCCTTAGCCAGAATAGGATTTGTCTTCATTATACGTGAGCTGCAATCACCACAGATATTAGCGTAAACTCCTGGCAGCAGACTGATTAGGCCTGTGCATATGGAAGCAGGGGGTCCCTCCCACAGCTTTATCAGGGATCCCCAGAGCCAGTTGTTCTTTACAGGACACAAAAAAATGGAAATTACATTTCAGTTAAATACATCAGAAATTAGATTAGATTTTATTACTTCAAAATTCAAGCTCGGGGGAGCTCAGCACCTCAAAGGACCAAAAACCAGATTTACTATGGAAATATCAGTAGCATCACTTCTTGCTTCAATGATCTGAAAGTGTGTAAAACTTGAATCTCTCCTCCCACCTCTCATGACCAACAGATTCAAGAGCAATCCTCCCCAGCAAGGTGCAAAAATAAGCAGTGATAATAGCAAAATCCGCTCATCCTTGGGAACTGGAACCACAGAAAGCAGGCATGAGTTACCATGTTCTGGAGTGCCCCTAATGCTGATTATGAGTATGCGGGTCAGGCAGAGGGTTCTCTTGTCCTTCATAAGGAAGTAGGACAATAAATGTTTCTGGATAGATATTACATCATCTTTGCAACCCGGGGCCATGAGGGCACTTCAGCGGCAGCAGAAAATAGGGCCCTAGGTTTCATTTTGAGTTTGCTAATAGGAAATACTCTGTAAGAAAAAAAATGTATTTCTTTGGACACAGATGGAAGGAAGTGGATCTCCTCCTGCTACACAAGGTCTCAGAGCACCATGCTGGCATGCCACATCATGTACACCTATTGAAAAGCTCCCTGTGTTGTGGATTTGCGACACTTCATCATCATCTATCCTTAGTCTGAGTAAAGGCAGGAAAGCACACAGATATCCCTTTGCTTTTTTGTTTTTTTGTGGTTGGGGTTTTTTAATCTTATGCCAAAAACCTCCAAAACGTTTTTTTCCCCTAGGGAAAGATCTGAGAGTTTTGACAGAACCAGTTATTGTCAAAAGACAATAATTACAATTTTTCATTCTGTATTTGCTCCTTCAGAAAGTCACTGAATGACCTTAGCCAAATCGTGTATGTCTCTCACCATCTTGTATGCTGATTGATGCTTGCATTTAAATCTTGGCAATTCCTATCGATTCAAAACGCTTTTGAAAAGATCACTTTTCTCAACCACCAATTTGGCCCCTTTGTGCTTCCCTCTGCTACCATCCCCCTACCTCCTGCTCCTTCCTGTGTATCACACTTAACACAAACAATTTTTTTTCCATCTCAAACCTTTTGTCGACTGTCAGGCTAAACTAAGATTAGATTAACGCCTAATTACACTGTTTATTTTAGATGCTTCCAGTTCCAACCAATCACATGCAAATTATTACAGCAAGCTGCAGGTTTATTTAAGTAGAAATTAAGCCATATAGATAACATTTCTATTATGTGGACTCTTGCAAACAACTTGGTAATAGGCTGTTAGCACTTTTATATTCACAGCCTCTTTGGCCTGCAAGAACAAGGTGATTAACATATGTAAGAGCTCCAAATGATCGGCATCCTTGATGCTGATCCAAAGAACCTCCAAAGAGCCATTCCTCAGACATGTCCTTTTATAACCCAAATCATTTAATTTACATATTTATTTACATATGTCCCACAACACTTTAAAAGTTTCTCATCACCAGTTCAATAGCAATTCATTTACATTTATCTCACTTCCACATTTGTAACATCATTAGAGTCACAATGAGCTTAAAATACTGTAACAAAATCCTTGGTGTTGGAACAGCCCCACCTCAGAAATGTCTTATTAAAATTCCTCATCACCCAGTCTCAAAACATCTTCTAATCATATTCCAGTGCAACAAATTAGCAAATCGCAAGGTTGTAGCACATGTTATCCAATTAAATGAAAACAGGAATTTATCTCTGTCAAAGACGAGTTATTCCAACTCCTGCTGTCAGCCGACTTGGCCTCTTGCTTCTGGTCTACACCACAGCTAACAAGAAACATCCTACAAGTAGTAATGACACATTGCTCCAAGGGCAGAGTCAAAGCCCATTTCCCAAGTGCCCCATTATTCCTCACCTCCCAACTGCCTGGACCCCTCCAGGGCCATCCATTGTCCCATGTCCAAAATCCATTGTCCCATTTCTCTTTCTAGGACATCCACAATGGGGTCCTGCTCTGTGAGCAGAGCTTCAAGGTGCTGCAAGGTGATTAGTAACCCTTTACTTTTTTTGTTCTCTGCTCCTAAAATAGTTCTCATCTTTTGTCAGTTTTTCCAATGACAAGTTTCTCAGGAGATTTTATTTAGACGTGAGAACAATGGGATCCCAAACTCCCCAGGGGACGTAGGTGATATTCCTTCCTTAATCATCATGTTCACCGCCATCGCAGACCCTTTCACAGCACATCACAAGCTAGCTGTCAAATGCAGTCTTTATTTTTGGACCCATTTCGCACCTGTTAGGTGATTAAATGGCATCACTTTGGCAGTCTGAAATCTTGCTACCATACAAGGACAAAGTTTCCCAGGAACTGGAAAGCTACTCAAGAGCTTTCTTCTCATTTTCCAAAGCTAACAGTGTCACTGACAAAGGCATTCACAGATCTTCTATGCAATAAGCTAGAATTAACAAAGGGGGTGAGTCATTTTTCATTTGCAGAATTTTAATGATTATCAACAGCATTTGCATTCATTATTCCTTCATGACATACCAAAGATCCGGGAAAATTTTTGCACTTACTTAGAAAGCTGCATCACTGCTATACTAGTTATGTCAGGGCCTTAATATTTTTATGTGAATTATTCTTGGCATGTGTTTTCTTCCTAGAGCATTATGGAGCATATAATTATTGGAGTAAATATATTTCCACATGCATGTTTCCATAAAACAGTGTAAATATACCACATAACCGATCGTCTTTATAACATAAATATTTTCAAATTGATCATATGATTTTGTGAGTAGCATTTTCTTTCATTTTCAATTGAATAACTATGCTGTTTGTGAATCTATGTCAAAGTGAAAAGTCGTACTCAGGATTTTCAAAAGAAATAAAGGGTTTGGATTATCTTCTTTTTTTCTCTTTTTTTTTTAATTTTTTTCCTTTCCCTTCTTTTTTTTTCAAGATTTGGAACATCTCCATTTAAGATATTTTAGAGTGATAGATACTTTAGATCAGGCACTTCCAATGTCTCCAATTACCCATGTGAAAAGTGAGATATGCTCTATCAAGAGCTATTTCTGAAAGTCAGGGCACAGCAATGAGCTGCACACTGGAGGCAATATTACTATGAGGTTTCTCCCACATGCTCAACAACCCCAGTTCAGGGAGGCTGCTTGTAGGAGCTCAGCCCTGACAACCAATTCAGCTGTTGGTTTCCCCGATGAGAACGATGGCAAATGAGTGGATGCTTGCCAAGCAAGACAACACCTTTTCTGATTTAGATTTTCCATCCATACGAAGAGCTCCGAGAGCAGTAAGTTGTGCCAGTCAGGTCAACAACAGATTCCAGAGTGTTCTGATTTTTCATTATTTGATAATACAGATAAGCCTAATCCAATGTCTGGCTAGCAGTGGGTTAAAACCTTCTCCAAAGGCATTAAACATTCATCTTCCCATGTTTGCGAATAAAGACAAATAAAGTCCCTAAGACTGATTCATATTCAAGCAGCCAGTCAAACTGGACTAATTTCCTGAGCAGAAAATGCCAAGAGCTTTTGACAAGTTTCACAATTTTCCACAATTTCTCCCAAGTTCCCAAATAAAGCCAAGGTGGCAGCGGGGAGGTTATCAAGAGAGGGAGGAAGTTATGGAGCAGCAACATGCAATGTGGTACACATCTAATTACATGATGGAGAGTGACTGCTGCCATCTGCCCCGTGCATATGAGCATCATGAGGTGCCTACACCCAATCCTGGGTGCAACCAGGGAATTTACACATTTTTTTTCCTGACATTATGAGCTGAATGCTAGCTCTGAGCTTACTCAAGCTTTTCTAGGGACTCATGAGACTTCAGCTCTGGCATCCCATGCAGTGCGGCGGGCAGGTAGGGCCAAGAAGGCCCACAGTGAAGCTCATCAGTGGGCTGACGTCTGACCAGCCAACTGCCGCTTCCACTCCTCAAATCTCAGCAGTCCACAGAGTCAAGGAGCACAAAGCCAGGACTAGGATCTACACTTTTCTGCATACCTTAAAGTGAGCCCTGATAGATCAGTTTATTTATCTTTATTTCTGACAGCAAGAAAGTGGGAAGTTTTACTGATAGAAGGCTTATTTTTCTTTGGTTTCAATTCCAGTCGTAACAGTGCTCTTCTTTTATGTTGGAATATGCCTCGCAGTGCAGATTTTCAGCATAATAAAGCCGAGCTGCCGAACTGACCTGTCACAGATCACTGAGAATCTGGCCCTCGTTTTAAACTCCTTGCAAAACAGTGAAAGACTTTGTATTTTATCTTTTATCCCTTCAACCACCAATATAATTTATTTCATCCTTTGAGAAGACTGTGAGCCCAAGCATCAGTAACAGAAAGTAGAGGTACCATTTAAAATAGTTTTGGGAAGCTATAGTCCCTAGGCCAATGCAACTCATGTTTTATATGATATTTACTCTCCCTCGAATTCCTGATCTTGAAGTCCTATATTCTGTTGACATTCCCCTACTAATTAGATGGACATTTTACAGTACCAAAGAGACATTCCTTCCTGCTCAGTCCCAGACCTAAGAATTCCCTTCTTTCTCATTCTTATTTGATCAACAGGTAAAAAAAAATGACAAATTGGTCATTTACAATTCTCTCGATGAAACCCACGGCACAGTGTGTCTCTAATGAAGCTAGTCTAATGTGTCATGAATTTCTGATGCCATCTTTCAGAAGCACTTGCAATGCAAAACTGACATGAAACAATGTACCTACAAAGCTGTATTTTACAGTCTCCCTCCTCATAGGAGACTCAAACACACATGTGAAAAAGCACTTACAGTAGTTATGTATACTCCATTGAAAAAGGAACTTTCCAATTTTCAGTTATGTTAATACAAAACCTAATGTCCTGTGGAAGCTGATGTGGGTTGTGCATGCATGAATTATTATCGATTTTCTTGCACAGACTTATCTCTGGACTACAAACAGCCTGAACATAAAAGTTAGGGTGAAATACTCTCTAAACTGTGTTACACAAAAGGAAACTATTTCCATTCTTCTGTGGGTAAACTGATGGATATTGCTGTGCTATCTAGTTAATCCTTTCTGGATGAGTATTAGATTTTTCTTGGCAGAGTATCTTGCACTGGTAAAAAAGAAAAGGAAAGAAAGAAAAAAGCTGTTGCCAAGGCATAATGCAGGAAAACGTTACTTTATGCATTATATGTGCATATGTTGTTATTCTTGCAAAAGTGGCTCGAATAAACTAACAATGCATACAATAAAGTATAAAATTCACAAGTCAAGATAAGCCAGTATGTCCAGAGGGGATAGTGGGGAGCCACAGGCTGCATCCAGGCTCCGTCGGGAGCATTGGAAGAGCTCTCCTGTTGAAGATGCTGCCACACAAGGTACCTCCCAGCCTCGTGGCTTCACGTTTTGGTGGTGACTCAGAGTTTAAGCTTGTCAGAAAGTAATTATTCCACCTACCCAGGGAAAACATTGATCTTTACATGAAAACCTCTAAACTGTACACTTTTGTACATCATGTACACTAAACCAGAGATTAATAAATGATGCTACAGAACTTCACAGGCATTTCTATGCTGCTTTCATTGTGTTTTCATTCTCTCATGTAGGATATGTTGAGTGGGTGGACTATATTTCCCCAAGCGCACTGTAATTTCATTTCTTGGTGATTTTCTGTGGTTCATCACGGGACTTCCCAGCTGAAGAGCATCAAGCACTTTCTGTCCAAGTTAGGAGACCAGACCAAACAAACCGCAGTGGCTTGAAAGGAGAGAAGAAGACTACCCTGAATAGATTAAGTGCTTTTACACCAAGTTTACCCAGCTCTAATTTGTGAATATAAAGTTTGCCTATTTTCCTAACTGAACCCCAAACAACGGTGCTAGCTGTTCTTTTTTCACCACTGCCCCATCAGGAAATGTGGTCAGAGACTTTGCAGGGACTTTGTCCTCAGAAAATGCTTGCTAAAAGAGAACTTTATTCTGTGCTCATTGCACCCTGAATGGAAAGCAGGATTCTGAGCTAGCTCGCCAGAGAGGGAAGATATACTGAATCATTAGCCACATAGGAGACAACACTGCAAAGAATTTATTCCTGATTTCAGATTCAGAACAATTCTGTTGATTTGGTGAAATTACTAATCATCTGCATTGCTATAAATGAAACCAAAAGGGCTTGGAGTTAATATACAGGCTGTACTGATCCTGCTAGCTGTCATCGTTTTGTTTTCCCTCCCATATCACAAAGGCAAGTAACTACACAGGATCCCCAATTACATATCACAAAGGCAAGTAACTACACAGGATCCCCAATTACACTATCTTCTGTTCACTACAAGGAAAATGAATTCATCCTGATCACTCCAGTAAACACTAAACCCGCTAAGGCACATATTTAATCAAATAATTAAGAGAGGTGCAGGGGAAATGTGTGCTGAAAAGATAATGTTG
This sequence comes from Nothura maculosa, assembly GCA_032353885.1. NCBI lineage: Eukaryota > Metazoa > Chordata > Aves > Tinamiformes > Tinamidae > Nothura > Nothura maculosa. The sequence goes on along the minus strand of JAUBOD010001040.1, from coordinate 5,832,906 downwards.
CTCTTTAAAGGATTCATTATTGGTTATTACATTTTACATAAAATGTCATTTTCTTTACCAGTTATAGAAAAAGGTGAAGGAAGAAAAACAAAGTCCTATAGATTAAACGCTTCAGCTCCATCTAAATTATAGACTGCTAAGAACATGCCTGAAATTGGAGGTACCACCTTTCAGAGAAGCACTACTATTATGTTGCTAACATGGCTTTATCTGCCTTTTTTTTTTTTTCTTTCACGTTACTTACTGCGTCAAGCACTTGAGCAAAGAAACATTCTGGTAGAGCATTATTTATATCCCGCAACCCAAAAGAGCAGCATCCTCCGCCTGCTCACCGAGCATGCCGAGACGGCAGAAGTGCGGAGTGCAATTAGAGCCCCCAAGACAACGATGTACATCACCGTCCTACACAGCCAGGCACCGGGGGAGATTTGCTCCAATGCAGATCTGAGCCCCAGGTGCTCACTACTTGCATCCCGTTGGCATTAACAGAACCACAAGGAGAGTCCATGTGGATTGTCCATTTGGATCTAGCACTTCTTCATCTCATATAGCCTCCTCCTGCCCTTGCTTTCATGTGCATGGAGTACACAGTGCTGGGCAATGACCAAATGAAAATGATAAGAGACGAAGAGAAATGATAATGCCATGAGACAGCAGTGTGCCCTGGTGGCCAGGAAGGCCAATGGGATCCTGGGGTGCATTAAGAAGAGCGTCTCCAGCAGGCCAAGGGAGGTGATCGTCCCCCTCTACTCAGCCCTGGTGAGGCCACACCTGGAGACTGTGTTCAGTTCTGGGCTCCCCAGTACAAGAGGGATGTGGAGCTGCTGGAGAG
>JAUBOD010001040.1:5812445-5825278 GCA_032353885.1 Nothura maculosa | reverse complement strand
TGCTGCTCCTGCCAACAAGGTCAGTGCTGCCCAGGACATGACACATCTAAGACACCACTTCCATGTGACAGTTTTTGTAGCAAAATACAGCTTAATGTTGAACTAGATCCAGAGAAATAATAAATAAAACATTAAAAAACATTATTCAGGTTGAGCCAACTGAAATACTTTCATTTCAAAATAGCAAATCAAGCGATTCCAGTTCTCATCTCCTTATTACAAAAACGATGGTTAGCATTTTCTCTTGCAAAACTTCCTATTTTGCAGAAGCTGCATTTTCTATGTGAAAAAGAGTAAAAATACAAACCCAAGCCCCACTGACAGAAAATTCTAAGTTAACTGGTTACAATTTAATTAATACGGATTAATAAATATGTAAACCTTCTAGGAGATGCTCAGTCTCAGTGGAAGCTACGGTCTTCAAAAATCTGGCTTTCATGGAAGACCTGAACACTGTCTCTGGATTCCTGGATATATTAGGTAGCATAAGACACTCCAGGCACAACTGAATTTCATTAGTATTGTCCCATTTGGAGAAGAAGAAAAAGGAATTTTTCTTCTCCCATAGAAGAGGTAATCCTGAGGGAGGGAGGACACTAGAGCACAGCACCGAGTGGTCTTGGTCAGAGTCTCCTCTGGTGGCTCCAGTAGTCCTGAGAAAACGGTGATGCCGAGCTTGCAGCAGATGCAGATGATGGAAAAGCAGCCACCAGAGACCTTGATCACAACCATTCTGCTTCTGCATTTCTGTCTCCACATTTTCTATCATCTCTATCCATTTCTTGCCCTGCTCCTAGAGGGGATAATTTTCAGAGCAGTGTTGGAAAACTGACTCGTTGAAAATCCACTTGTTCACTTATCTGGCAGCTGTGTTGGTACCCATTTCTCTGTATCCAGAGGGAAAAAGCACAGAGGGAAGCAAATAATGGGGTTGAGTTCATCTCTGTTCTTTCTCCAGCTCCACGCATAGACCACTGTTTATTTATTTATTTTATTTATTACACATCCATGCCCTGTGACTGAACTCCTGTAATTGAATTGCCAGTATCCATAGAGACCTCGGAGGAGGAAGGGGGGAAAATCAAAATAAGAAAAAGAAAAGTGAAGAGAAGAAGTAGAAGAAAATAAAAGGGAAAGGGAAAGGAAAGGAAGAGGAAAAGGAAGAGGAAGAGGAAAAGGAAAAGGAAGAGGAAAAGGAAAAGGAGAAAAAGAACAGTCTTTGAAAGTTTTGCCCAGATCTTCATCAATAAAGCAGGCTTTTCTTTCCAGAGAAAACACGTAAATTTAGCAGTGTGCTCTGCAAATGGTCTCTGCATCATCTAAAGCAGGTGCAATGGGGCAAGGTGAGTGCAGTGCATGGATACTGGCAGGGGAGACCTGCAGTCATATGGAAACACTTCACAGACAACCTCCTTAAATACATGCAGTACAAGCATAGCTACCTATACGGGCGTCTTGTCCTGAAAGCAGCTGCAGCTCACGGCGAAATCATTTCACCCACCGCTGGGAGATGATCCTGCCTGGGGTAAAACAGGCAGCTGTGCATAATAACCGAGTGCAAAAGCAGCAAGGCTTATTACATGGGAACACTTGGATTTCTCCGGGCAGCTGCCAAATACCCCCATGTAGGCAATTGCCTGGGCAGAGATCCACCAGTTGAGTGCTGTCTCAAATGCATTTTCACTTTCTCTTTAATACAGCTCAGTGGATGGCTTTATTACACCGCACTAGAAGTCTCCTGACCGTGTCTGTCCCCAGGAGGACCCAGGCTGTGGGACCCAGCCACTTTGCAACTGCCTAGAAACTCACCCCATTTATAACTTTGTCCCTTGTAGCCATTTTTAATATTCAGACAATGCTTCTATTCCGTAAAACTGCAGCTCCAACCAAAACATCTAGAGTGAACTCTACCCTCTGTAGACAGTAGAATTTAAAGAGGAAGAGAACGATAGGACAGGGAAGAAGCACTTTCCCTCGTGTGCTCGGTTTCTCTGACAGTAAATAGAATTGCTGCTGTTCACATCTGCAGGCTGTCTCGCTTATTTACCCCGCTCCCCTCCACTGTGGTCGGAGTGTCTATCTTGTCAGCTCTGGAGAGACACAATCAGACTAGCCCTCCAGCAGCATCACTGGGCACTCCCTTATCAGCACTTCTGCTAACACTTCTTGCCCCCTTCCTGTAAAATGCTGCTGTCCCCTAGTCAGTTAATGTTCCTGGGCATTCCTTTTCCTGCAATGGCAATCCCAAAGCCACATCACCTGTGAGTAAAGCTGGACTGCATCCTAGTAAGTCCTCTGGAAGCACAAAGCGACTGCTCCATTTTAAATCCTTGTTTGTTCTGCTTGTTTTGCTCCCAGTCTAGCAGTGGAGAGACAGAGGGGAAGTGAAAGGGAAAGAGGGAAGTTCCTTGGGAGAGGGAGCAGATAGGTGAAGGGCGATGTGAGTTGCAACGTGAAGATGATTTCTACCCTTTATTGTTCATTGCATTTGCTATCAACAAAGACTATTACTTGGGTCTTAGATTACTTCCAAATCCAAGCACAAATGACTCAGTGTTGTAATATAGCACAAAGTGTTCATACCTGATAAATCCTGCTTGGCTAAAGCACCAGCTCAGCTGAAAGCATGCCAATATCCTGAGAGCAATTAGTCAAAGTGCCTTCTCTGACCAGTCATTTACACGGGACCCAAGAAAACACTTCTGACAATGAAGCCCTCTTCGTGATTTCTACTCCTGCGAGCTATAGCCATGTGTGCAATGTGGACTGTAGTTTCTTCGGCATTTTCACAGCATTGTCAATCTAGATTGAAAGAGAGAAGACGGTTTTTCTCCTCATCTGGTCACAGGCTCCTACATACCAAATCAACCCAATACACAGAAAAATCCACATACAAATGCAGTGACATATATTCACAGTACATCTAGTATGCATCTGCATCAACCATATTTTTGACTTTTCAGCATGTGTGACGCAGTGAATCATGTACAATAATACAACAGTGCCCTAAAGGTACAGGTTCATAAGAGGTCGTCATTAACGTCCCATATATTTTGGGGATTCCAAAGGTTCTATGTCTCAAATTCCTCAAAATGCTTCAAAGCATTGGGATAATCTGTGTTTACATGTGTAGCAGTCATGTGCACTATTTAACTGATAGGCTTCCAAGGGCAGAATCATACCTGAGTTTAGGGCAAAGGAGTAAAGGGCAAAGGCTGAACAGAACTTTATATATATATATATATGATTAGTATAGATTCAATTTTGGGGTCTAGTTTCTATACCAGCTGTCTCTACAGTTATCTAGTTTCCTATATTGCAAGACCAAGCAGTTTTCACGAAGAGAAAAGTTGTGCATTACCTGCCTTTACAGGCTGTACAGATTGACATAAAAATCTAAGATAAATGCACGTAAAATCTATCTGTAAAAAAGTGCAAGAGGCTAACCCATACTTTACCTCTCACATGGATAAGCACAAATGGAACATTTTTCCATATAGCTGAAGCAGAAAAAAGTTTATGTATATGACATCTGTGACACATAGACTTGTAATTGCTTTTGTGAAGCCAGGTGTCTACAAACTCAACTCCTATATAAAATATCCAGATCACACTATTTTTTTCTGTCCCTAACTTTCATGATCCCCTTTGTGAAAAGCAAAGCAGTGTTAAGAACTCCAAGGCAGCAGAGCTGATATTGCCAACCGAATTGAAGACCTGACTTTGCAAGATGCTTAAAATCTAGCAAATCTATAGCTAACGTACAAATCTCCTGAGTACTGGCAGAAAAAAAACATGTCCTGATCTGGAATTTTGCAATGGATAGCCCACTAGTTATTTCAAGACTAATCAGCAGCAAATGATCAGTTTAAGGCACTTTCAATCTTTGAGTCACAAAGCAGCTAAATAGTTCCACATGCCATATCTGAGGGGCTCGGATTGGGGTTTAGGCCACAGAAGGAGCCTTTCAGATTGAACAGCCGGGCAGTTGATAGAAAAGCTGCTTCCGCTGTCATTTCTATTAAGCTGCAAGGAAAGGTGGGGCAAGGAAAAAGGGAACCTCTATGATCACAAAATCAGACGGAAAAGGTTAGATGATTTCAAGGTCCAAAGTGGAGAGCCCCCGAACTTCTTGACTTCTTACCTGCATACAGAGGAGAAGCAGACAGTGGAGGCACCTTGAGTTTCACTCTGCAATTACTGCCCCTATTTTGCACCCTACACTGACAATAAGAATCTCCCTTCAGCCCTTTTTCTCTCCAAATCTTTTTTCCAAGGACACTCTCTTGCAGTAAGCAACAGGTACTTTCCTCTGAAAGGTCCTGATATTACCCTTTTGGTGCTCTCAGCAAATGCCTTTTTCAATAAAGCATCACCCTTTACAATATTATTATACTAAGAGCTTATTTGAACAAACAGCATGAGGACACTCTATCTCCCTCATTTCAATTTGTAGTTGCATGTTGTTTTGTGCTTGCCATTGTGGAAATGCCTGTGGGATGAATTCTTCTTCTCACACTTTTTTAAAAATAAGTTTTCATTTGTTGGACTATTGTTAGATTGACCAAGGGTGAACTGAGTCCCCAGAATGGGAAGGAGAGGGTGAATTATAATACTGAACAAGCTTTTATCCTTTCACCTCAAGATCAGATGCAATAACTGAGGAATGGAAAGGGTATGGAAGGATTTAATGGATAATAACAAAATGTGTAGCTAAGCAGTGGTTCCTGGTGGCAAAACAACCAAGATGCAAAAATGAAAAAAAGGAGGGGTTTAGGGCTGCCACTTGTTTTTGCCTTACCATTAGCATTGTACATGACAAGGCCAAAGTCACCAGAGTTACAAGGCATTACTGGGTCAAGAAGAAATTTCTTTCCATGTGTTGTAAAATTAGTCTAGTGAAAAATAGCTTGAAGCTGGAGGTCATTTTTTCTCTGAATTGTCACAGACTGACCACTGCCAAAGGCAGCAAGCAATGCAATATGGACAGGTGATCCATGGTGAAGCAGCAAATCCTGTGCTCCCACTCAATGCCAAAGCCCAAGCTCTCCTTGTGAGTTCCCCCAAGGAAAGTGGAGTTCAGCACGACTTCCACACATATTCATATTCAATAATTGATGAGCTTAGTGAGCTTCTAGCAAAGTAACTGCTTCCAGCCATTTCCTTTATTTAAATGTAATTGTTTGTTTAAAACCATAAAATGAAAGCCCAGAGGGAGCCAAAGAGGTTGACCTCCTGTGCCCACTGTAAGAGATCCAAAGCCACAGCAGGGATTTCACTGCTCTGCACATCCAATGCTTTCCAAAAGATGCTGTTAAGCCCAGAACTGAAGCTCGTCACTGAAAGGATCCTCCACAATCTCCTGGCAAATTGGGGCATATAACACACAATGGAAGCATTCTTGTTCTATTAATAAGGTAGACGCACACTATATATTCACCTGTCTAGTCATCATGTAGCAAACCCAGCTTACTGTGGTCCCAGAGAAACAGCTCAGACAAGTGAAGCATTTGAAGAAAGTGTTCCACTCTAGCAGGAAAATGTAGACATATCCGATGAGCCCAGGAGGGTGAAGATGAGGTATTTGCTTTGGCCTAATTCTGCAAAGCCCAAAAGAGGTGCGTTAAATGCAAATAAACATTGCAAATAATTCCACCACAGCTGTTATAAAAAGCAATCTTCGGCATGTAGTTTATATGATTTTCCACATCCCCACTCTGCAAAGCATCTTGACCCTCTTCCCATTAATGCTTCCTGTCCTCCCTCTTCCATATCTACTCCTGAGCATGTTCAAAACTGAAATAAAGCCTGGCTGGGAAGGCAGAAGCACATCTGGCTACAGGATGCTTGTAGCACCTGAGGCAAACCCCATGTACTGTGTGTGTGTGGTTAAACCTGCACACTGTGTGCTTGATAGCAGGGCATCAGCTAGGTATATGGCTATGTAATTATACTGCAATTAAATTTAATAGCTTTGCTAACAGCTCAACTGCAGGAGAGTTTGTCTAAGAATTCTTGTACTGGGATTATTAACCTTTTGATGGCTTCACGTATCTATTTACACTTACTTACTGTCCCTTAAAATTATATTTACATTTTATCCAGAGGGTAATAAAAACATTTTTTGTTGTGATATTGTTCTTTTGTAAGTTAGCATGGCTCGGTGCATGACTAACCAAGCAACATGTGTGGTACAAGGGGGAAGAACCTTATGTGCTAAAGCCCATGACACTGGTACCATGGACTTGGTAGTCCTCTGGAGGTGTTGGTGGGCCCAGCTCCCCGAAAGACCAGTAAGAAGAATCTAGTCACCTCTGTGTTGCCTTGGAAACAGATATGAGATGATCCTAAGTCACTGTAGAGGGAGGTAGCAAAAGAAATGACTGCTGAGATGTGACAGAAAAACCTAAGTATAGTGAGATCAGTGCTGTGCCATCACCTGCTCTGTGCTCTGCCTTCTAACCTTGACTGGGACAAGGCAGCTGGTGACTTCCATTTTAAGAGCCCATTTTGAAGCAAACCTACATGCTGCAAACCAGCTTACCCTCCAGCTGGAGCAATAGCAGGATCACTAGATAGGTTTCCATTGAACAAGATGCTCTTCTCGCCAGGTAATTGATTGTTTCATTAAGTTCTCCAGGGGCACAGTGAAATATATCTCTGAGTATCAGACTTCAGTGCCAGTTCAGTATACAATGAGTTTCCAACCTTATCCTTGCTAAATTTACAGGATTCTATTGATCTTTTCTGTTTTAACCTTTTGTACTATGGAAGGTCTGTGTTTAGGCATCCCCATTTCTCTCAATTTATTAAGAACAATGATTTCTGGTTTGCAGATTGGAATCTGGTTAAGCTTTCATTGTGATTTATCAAATCGTATCCCTCTTACCATGCCAGGTTTTGTTTCTCTCTTTTATCTTGTTTTCAGCTCCTTAATGATTTTTAATCAGACAACAATTAACAATGCAAATAGGAGGAGTGGACATTGAGGGATTGTTGTACCTACTGTATTACAGTTATTTGGATTTTAATAATTTTGTCCTCTTTGTTCTTACACAATTTGAAGGCTTATTAAGGCCAATATTAAGAAACATATTTAACATTAGTCCACAGGAGAAGAGTCAGTGGATGGGATATGGTCCAATGGAGAGAGCTTTGTGCTAAAAGTCATGATGAATTAGCGGTTTATGCAAGAGATGTTTATGGACAATGAAAGACATTAACCTTTACCCTATGACTATATTGTATTCAACAAGAAGACAGGCTTCAGGTCTTTGCTATCAAGGTCTTTGCTTCAGACCTTTGCTTCAACCCACATAGGCCCACAGAAGCAACCGTTATTCAAAAGATACATATAACCTTTAATAACCTTATTGAAACAGAAGAAAAGAAACTCATCTTTTCACCTCAAAGCTGTTATTGTTCTTCACCTTTATCTATGGTTAATGTGAAAATTTTTAGAGGTATCAGCATATTGGATATGAATCTTTTCATGGAAGAGGAAAAAGTCATTTGACATGATCTATTTGATGGGACTGTCTTCTTGTAGAGGATATAGCAATCCCTGAAACATCTGTTCAGAGTGTATCAGGACTGCATTTAATTAATGCAAACTGAGTTTTCAATGAGAGAAATGATAGGGAGCACCTACAAGTCTGTGTGTTTATAACCATCATGCAGCTGTGCATTCTACCTGTGAGGCAATTCCTGCATAGCCATTGATAATTCAGTCTTTAAAAAAAAAGATTTTATCACTGTCCTCTGAGTAATCTCTTTTAATTGGGCTTATGGAGCTTTTTGAGGCTTTTCTCTGCATCCTTATATGTATAATGCAGTTTTTCATGAGATGGAAAATCTTGTGTCAGTAAATCACTAGGTAAAATAAATATGCATATCTTTTAATGGTGAATGTTACAAGAAATAAACTTTATGTAATTGACAATTAATATCTCCAGGATCGATATCTGGCAGAAGAACCCATACAGTAAGTCTGGATCATCTGTGACTGCTCAGGAATGACTGATGTTTTAAAAACAAGCCTGAGCAGCCGCCAAGTGTATAAATTACAGCCTTAATATAAGATAGGTACCCAATGGCCTGAAACAAGATCTGCTGGTGGCAGACATCGGCCATTTGGCGTGTTTCATGAGCACTAACATGTCCCTTTGTCATGTTGAGAGAGAGGAAGGAGTATTACTCCACTTTGGGAGTATTTCCCACACAATTCATGGACAGTTTGTCTTGCTTCTTTCAGTGCTAAGAGGTGCAGTAACTAAAATAATGAAGACGACACAAAATCTGTTGAAAAAAAAAGGGTGCAGGAATGGATCTTTGGGACGTATTTCTACATGTGTGCCATTAATTCCAGTGGTTCAAACTGGAATTGCTGCAGCCCAAAGAGAGAGTTGGCTGCAGTAGCTCTTGTTTTATAGTGAATCTGGCAGGGCTGATATACAGAGCAAGTAAAACATTCAAATCCTCCTTTCGAGCTGTGAAATTTGAGGATAAAGCTAGGTCTCATTGTTGAGAATGTCCTGTCCAGTATTTTTGATAGATTTCTATTCACTGTGTATGGTTATATGTGCTAGATGCACTGAGTATCCATTATACATCAGCTCTACCTTGCTGCATACATACTAAGCAACGGGACGAATGTAAATACACAAATTCAGGCAGCTCAGATTATGAGCTGAGAGACTCAGTAATCATAAAAAGACCAATAAGAAAGAGTAGAAAGGTGTTTGACTGCTAGAATGACTCTTATTTCCTTTTCATTATTCTTAATAAAAGGAGATAGTGCCGAAAAAAATGTGTTTCCTTGGTTATTTTTCCCAGGAGATGCTTTAAAAAACACAGAATATATAACAGACTGAGTTGCAAGCAAATACCTTATTAAGTGAATATAGTTAGAACGAAAAAGTAACAAAAATGAATGGTTATATTTTTCCCCTCTTATACTTAGTGAAAAGCACAATAGTTCTCTATATGGTTTTAACAGCAGCTTCTCCAAGAGTAGTGAAAAAAAGAATCTCTCAGCCATGGTGAATGCAAGAAATTTTTAAATACTAGTATTGACCCACTAGCAGACAAAAAGAGAATAGAAAGCTCTTTGAGTGGCCAGTAATCAGATCTCTCCTATGAGATTTAGCAGTGAATAGAAGGTATTTTTTTGTAGAATCCAAAAACGCAGCCCTCTTAGGAAAATACACAGCATCATGCTCAATGGCAGTGTCCTTGCAAGAGCCATTGATCTGAAGTATTTAAGGACCTAATCTAGGAAGATGTTTATGTGCTTGAATTCTTCTAAGATAACTGGCTTCCAGTCACAGCCCTTGACCAAGTGATCGCGCTGTACCCCTGGTCCTTCCCTGTCTGTAGCCTTGAGCCCTTGCGCTGAGTTCAGTAAGAACCTGATCCACCGCCTTGGGACTGCAGGCTGCTTCCAGCAGCAACCCTGCGGGAAGTGTTAGGTTGAATACTGTGTTTTGCATCCAACCATTGACCAAGGGCCATCACTCAGCTTTTGCTGAAGGCCGATTATATTCAGCAGGACAGGAATACGGCCACATAGGTGACCAAGATATCTGGCCTCTCGATTCAGGACATGTGTGTGCATGCTCATATTTATAACATAAAACATTGGGTACTCTGATGTTAGCAAAGATGCAACAAGGTTAGCTCATTGCTAACAAGACAGTGAGCTTACGCTCAGTTAGGAGAATGTGCTTGTCCAGTGTTTTGGTGGCACTGAGTTTGCAGCTCAGGGGTCTGCATCCATGGGCACAGCTGCAGACTGAATGCAACTAGATTCAGGAAAGAAAAACATCAGTCGACACAGGCTTATCAGCAGCAGCGACACGGTTGCCTGGTGCTCTTGCGATCCAAAGAAAAGGTTTCTGTGTCAGAAGGCAAAAGGGGCGTCGTGCAGTGAAAAGCCCACCAAAGCGGGACACTTACTGGTTAAACAGCCTCGTTCTTCCAGGACAAGCTCTGCCAGCCAGGGAATAAACCTGAACAGCAGAGATAAAGTTATATTGTTTCCACTGCTGCTAGATGACTTTTTCATTTTTAGTAGAAGCCATCCTATCGAGTTACACTATGTTTTTATTATTTCTTTCCCCAAGGATTTGAGTCACCTTCAAAAGGAATCCTCCCCCTCATTGCTGTTATCATTCTAGCATCATCTGCTAATGCCTGTAAAAACAACAGGAACAAAACCTGGGGAAGAAAAAATAATATTAAAAAAAAAAGAAAAAAAACCAGCCAAAACCAACCAGAACTTTTATTTCTTGTTGAGTAACCATATTCCATGAGGCATGGTGAGCAGACATTAAATTCTCACTCGACTCAAAGGCAAACCATTATTCTGTAATTTTGTATGTAAATAAGATGTATTAGGAAATCGCTCAAGCAATTAATTAAACAGCTGTTACAGAATAAGTGATAAAGGAAACAGGGGGATGAATATGCAGAATTTTACTTGTGCAGACATCAGTATGCACTTATTTATTTATTTGTTACTTGTGTAGATGTGCATTACAATTCCTGCATACTTTGGTATTAGCTCTGAGCATCATCAGGGGATTGTTTTCCCATGTTGTAATATCTTGATTTCTCTGGTACAACAAGAGGAAATGGGGATGAAGATGACTTGAAAGAGACTAGGGGACTGTGGTTATTGCCATACAAAGCTCTTCTTGATGAGACTGCTGGCCTGCAGGCAATGCTGCCTGAGCCAAGATGAAATGTTGGCCCACCAACACGGAAGTCCCTACATCCTGATGATTTAGCTGAAGGAGGGACATCACTAGCTCCTGCAGAGCAACCTGGGCTCATTCCTCAGTCCCATTTCTATATTTATTTGAGTAAAAAATATATATATGATATGGAGTACGATTTGTGGGAAGTAGCTGGAAAGTTCTCTCCCAATACTGGTCCACCTTCAAGGTGGAGAGGAAGGAGTGAGATGGTCATCAAACACCAATGTTCTCACCCCAAAATTAGGACACAGACCTAGCAAAATACTTTAGGGACTGGCCCAAGCAACTTCTGTGAAGTCTGCACACCAGACTGCACTATGGTGTGTGAGATCACAGCTAATGTCAAGGGATTAGAAGGTGGACAAAATCCATGGACAAAATCCAGCATGCCAATGAGATACCCAGAAGTCAGCAGGCATAGTGAGAATAGGATGCTACGTCTGTGGCTACTTACTAGTCTACTGTGATAATATACTGTGAAAAGGATCAATTTCTCATTGACAAAGTCCCAAACCTGTGTCCTCATGCACTGAGTGGAAGAAGTTTTGTGATCAAAAGATCCCCAAGCCAAATACTGGAGGCCATCCCTGGAAACATTATCTATGCTCCATCAGTGAGCAGAATCAGGCCCTTAGCGGTTCTTTCCAAGATCGGATATGTGCAATATAATTCTGAAGTGCAACAGGAGGAAACTGTACAGAGAAGCCAGCATGAGGGACCCGTGGAGAAAGGAAGCCCAATCTCCATTTTTCCCTTGCTTGTTTTGCGGGGCTACCTCCATCTTTCCTTGTGTAACATTCAGTGTGCATCCTGCTCTTAGACAGATCTCTCTGATCCTGAGAAGTGTGTGACGAGGTTTCTATTTCTTCCCGACAAAAGAAAGCAGTGGTGGGTACTAGTTATGGTCCTGCACACCTACGTGCCTCCCTCCTCTTCCTCACTGACAGATCCAAGCTCACATTCATTTTATGTGCACACACATAGCACTGCTGGTACAAGGCTGCTATTCTGTTCAGCAATGTTTTCATTTCTGGGGCAGGCTTGGTAGCTGTTTTGCAGACATTTCTGTTTGTAGTGAGGACAGTCTGTACCCCTGCCTTGCTGCAGGTCTGTAATGGATGCAGTCCAGTGCTAGATGCGGTCCAAATTGAACAGAAGAACTCCATCTTATTTGCTGAGCTTGTGAGGAAGGGAGACCCAAATGCCTTGGTGGCCTTGCAAGTCTAGAAAGCCTAGCAAAGAACAGCCTAACGGGTGCATTCTGAGGAACACAGAATCCACCCCTCTGCTGAAGCCAGTGTAAGGCACCATGTCAGAGCCTCTCTCAGCCTTTGAGTGTTTCTGTCCTTTCTGCCTACCATGATAAATGCATTGGGTGAGTGGTTGCAAAATTGAGCCTTGCAGAAAGATGGTACTGTTGAGAGCATGTCCGTATTAGTATGCTATAGTCAGAGTATCTACAGTAATTTGCTTAGTGCTGGGGCCATATTGTGCTGCCATCCCAGCCTTATTAGAAAGAGCTCACTGCCTTTCCAGTGAAAATGATCAGAGCCTCAATGAGATGAAGGATTTTTCTGACTAGTCAAGGAAGTAATTTTAATTTGCAGCATTCAGCCTCCAACTGTTCAACAATAGCAAGAGGTTAACAACATGGAACGGGGTCTCACTCAGAAGATATGCTCTGCTCAGTCATTCTGCACATGCAGCTGTTGGGCCCCAGTCAGCTCTTTTCTCCTACTGAAGTTCCCATTTCTCCTACTGAAGTGTCAGGACAGACTTCTGTGCCTTGGTAGTGCCGTGGACTCCTACCTGTTTGCAATTTTTACGTCTTTGTCAACGTGAGTAGGAGTTGAACTTGAGATCATTAGCCGTCTTTATCACTCACTCACCTGTCCTGGTGACCAAAATATTCTCACTCTGTAACAGGTTCCCAAGTTTCTTCCTGATCTCAAGAGACTGATGCTCTTTACTCCAGATTATTTTACCTTACATGAATTTTAAGATCTTACCTTTAAGAGTCTGCCAATCTTTTTTAGGTAGACTGTAAAGGTAGACCCTAACGGTAGACCCTAA
>JAUBOD010001040.1:5760251-5770257 GCA_032353885.1 Nothura maculosa | reverse complement strand
GTGCTTGAGCATCTGCATGAGTGAGGTGTTGAAACCAAGGGCCCGAATGCAGCTGTGACGTTCATTGCTTTCAAGCAGGGAAACAGGAGGATGGGGAAAGCGAGCAAGCAGACCAGCAAATGCACAGGCCTTGCTCACCAATCCTAGTGGCAACAGCAGCACTGGGAGCAGGACTGTGTTGGTATTTATAGGGAAGGAGATACATCCTGCCAGGACCACTGTTTTCAATGTAGCTATGAAAATATCATGTCTGGGAGCGCCAAACAAGCACTGAAGTTGATGAAACGTGCAACCCGTTAGGTACGGTGTGTGGGGAGCATGTCTGCCATGCACCAAGCCATAAACAACCTGCGCACACACTGAGTAGGCAAATAGCTGTGAGACGACATGGAAACACATCACACCTGACATGTGAGCCGTCCTGGGCTTTTCAAGTCCTGGATGTGATGTGCGCCAGCCACACTTGACAAAACTATCTCTGACCATGATGGCATCAGACTTGCTTAGGCCTGGGTGCTGTTGGTCACTTTGTGGTTGAAACACTGAGAGCTCAAACCAGGCCTTCCATAGGTTTGAGATATGCACAGGCCCCAGTGCTTGCAGATCTATGACACAGCAAGGCCCTTAGTATGTTCCTCTTGTGCACGTGGTCTCTAAGGAGTGAAACGGGCTGCACCTCCTGTCCTATGGCTCTCTGAAGTCCCTGCTCTCCTGCTTTTGCACCTTTTCTTTGGAGCCATAATGCCTAGAGTTTTATCCCTTAAAAATGAACACCACGAATCTTCAGGGAGACACTAAATGTACCATGTAGCCCATAAACTGGCTGTGTTAAGCTAGAAGAACTCGCATGTTGGTGGCTACAGCATAGATGAAGAAATTTCAATAGCCATTTAAAAAAAATAGGCAAGTAGGCAATGTTTTTGCCAAAATTGCTCTTTTCTTTTTAGTGAGTTACAGTAGCATGTGCTGGTAGGAAAGCAGAATTCTGCATCTAATAATATTGACACTGAAGAGGTAAAAAAGCTCTTACACCTAGTGCCAATGATTTGTCTTTTCTAGTCAAAACATTGTCAAATAAGCAGGAGAGTAGGAATGAAAAAAGCCATTTCTTTCCAACTCGTCCATCCCTACAAAATTAAACAAAACAGCATGATGGCATTTAAGATGTTTGGAACAACCTGCTCTGAGGCCTTGCAAAACCCTGTGATTTTCTTTTGTGCTGTTTGTTTGGGTTGTTTTATTATTGTTATTACCATACTCACAATTGTTAAGTGGATCACTGGGAAGATTTCAGCTGAGCATCAAGCAGAAACATGCCTAGGATGAGAAGAAGTAGGTTTTATTTAACCTCAGAAACAATGAATTGAAGGGGGCTCCAACCCCTGTAAGGAGCTGGTATCCTATAGAAGTGCCTGAGATCTCTGCTCCTTCTTTCTGCCACAGCTTGCCCTCCATCAGGCATAGATTTCTCTCCTTGCGCTCTGTTATTCTGCTCTGGGTTGAGACCCGGGTCCTATGTGGGCTGGTTGTGGTTTTCTGCAGCCCTGATAATAAACCAGACATGAGGCCTCTTTGCTCTTGTCCAGGCTTGCTGCACTCGCAGCTTCCTTTGGTTTGGCCTCTCTTTGCTCCCTGATTTTTTCCCCCCATCTTTGCAATGGTCCCGCTGGGCTTTTCTGTGGCTCCTGGGTGGCAATAGGGAAAAGGGAGGAAAACTCTCCCGACAGCTCCCTGGGCAGGATGCTTCCCTGTGCCCAGCTATCAGCAATCAAATCAACTCATTTTCTGCACTGAGGGGTCAAACTGACACCTCATTTCTTCTTCTATCTTTGATAAACCACTTCCCTTTGAGTACTCCTGCTGATATCAGTGGCTCTGAGTAGCAGGCTTGGTGTTAATATTCTGGCATCGTCATTTTGTGAAGCACCCTCTGTCTTGAGTAGCCTCATTAGCTTCAGTGAGATCTCAAAGCAGAAGGGACCTCCCAGCGTGGGTAAAGGACACCAGAGTTCACCCACAAATGCCAGCGGGCAGCCCGAGCTGAGACATCCCAGGCTGCCTGGAAAGCTAAAAGCATTAACTGCTATTTCATTACTTAAGTACAACCTAAATATACTGCAGAGTAAATGTTGTAGTGTTTCTATGCTATTACATTTTATATTAGTAAAATAACAGAGTGTTGTGGTTATTAATCCTGCAACTACACAGTTCATGGAGGCCAGAAGCCCCAAAAGGTGCTGGAAGCAGCGCACCTCGTCCCAAGCTGCGAACATCCAGGCACCAACCTGAATCTGTGCTGATAAGCACTAATTACCTATTTTGTCTGACCTTAAGGCAAAGAAACAGGCACCCAAAAAGGTACCTGATGTGTCCCAGGGGCACCTGGAGAGTGGATTTTCCCCCCAGCAAGTCCTTTGTATCAGCTCCATTTGCCTGTTTACCTAGTTTAGTCTGATGTCACTAAACTTTTTACAAGGCAGGAGTGAAATGAGGTTGTGTTGCCTTCCTGCCTGCCCCCAGCCCTGGCTCTGTTAGGGTGATATTTCCCATTTTCTCATCGTTTGTGACTTACTTTTGATGGCATTTGCTTATGGGAAACTAAACTGTGAAAGCAATGGAGGAGGCTACTTTTATACCAAGATTAGCCAGAACTGGAGACAGAAGATCAGCCCGAGTGAACTTGATTAGTGGATGATGTTTAAGTGCTCGAGAAATATGAATTTAGCATTCAATTTTGTGCAATCACTTGGACGACAATCTCAGCCCAGCGCTTAACGATAAAAACAGCACTAATAATTCTGGGTCACCTGTCTGGGGAAGGTAGATAAGGAGTTGAAAATTATGCCCATTACCACAGGTAAGCCACTAACAAATACTCTTGAGTGGAGACCTTGGTTCTTATTTCGCTCCCTTTGCGTTTGTGCTCTGATTGCACAGCAAATAAATTGGAAATTTGGAGCGAAAGGTTTTGCTAATTCAAATTGATCTGTAGCCTCTGTCCCCTCACTTCCTACAGAAGGTGAAAATGGATCCTGGTATCTACCTTGCAAGAGCAAATCTTTATTCTCTGTTGCCTTGTCAGAAATAGGGGGAGGAAAGACAATTTTCAACAGCACAAGGAAAAGTTTGCAGAGCGAGCAGGTGATGTTCTGCTTTATTTTATCAGACAAATTATTTGCTAGCGGTTAATATCCACAGTCCCATTTCTGCCCTTACAAATCAAACAGTAGGTTTGGTTTGAAAGTCATACTTATATTTCAGGACAAAATGCCACCCATTCTGCCCTCTGGAGTGTTTCTGAAAAAGTTCTGACCCACAAGAGCCTCAAGCTTGATTGGCAACCAGTGGCATCTCCTGTCATGTTTAGACTGTCATGTGTGTGCATGGAGGAGGAATATTGGAAATCTGGCCTGGCAAGGAAAATTATTTCCTTCACTCATGACCTTCACAGACATGACTCAAGCCTTTTTGCCTACCAGGCAAGAGGAAATAAAGCCTAAATGGAACAGGGAATACATAAGCAGCTATACAGGTGTGCATGCATATAAAGTTGGATATCACAGAATGGTTAAGGTTGGAAGGGACCTCTAGAGATCTAGTCCAACCCCCCTGCTAAAGTAGGGACACCTAGAGCGGGTGGCACAGGGTGGTATCCAGGCAGGTTTGGAGACCTCCAGAGAAGGAGACTCCACAACCTCCCTGGGCAGCCTGTTCAGGGCTCTGTCACCCTCACAGAGAAGTTCTTCCTCACCTGCAGGTGGAACTTCCTGTGGTGCAATTTGCACCCATTACCCCTCGTCCTGTCACTGGCCACCACTGAGAAGAGCTTGCCCCCTTCTTCCCTACATTCCCCCTTCATGAACTTATATGGGTTAATCAGATCCCCTCTCAGCCTTCTCTTCTCCAGAGAAAACAGGCCCAACTCAGTCTCTCCTCGTATGAGAGATGCTCATTTCCCTTAATCATCTTTGATGCCACCTCTGGAGCGATGCTGCAGGCCACCTGCACTCCTGGGACTGCTCCTCCTGCAGAGCCCACAGCAGTCTGCACCTGAGACTTCTTGCACAGGAGAGACCAAGATGTACAGAGCTGCTTTCTTCTATTTTTATATTTGTCCTTATGTGGATGCAAGTTGTTGGGGACCAGGTGGAGTCACCTGCTACCTCCCTGCTGTAGCCACGCATTGCAGGGTGGCATAGGGATGGCACTGGGTGATTTTTGAGGTCTGACTTCCTTCCGAGTCCATGCAGAGCTGCCATCTACCAGGCTGGAACTGCAGATGAGAAGTGCCCTTTGAGCAAAGTGAAAATCAAGCGAAAGCAGGGCTGTTACTGTAGATTACATTTCTCTGCTGCTAGCCATATGACAGACAGACTGTGTTTCTCTATTTGTACCTGGAACACTCCAATTTCTCCTGTTAGTCTTAAAACCTTATTTTTAAATCTTTCTTTTGACACTTACACAGTGTGACTTGATTTGATAAATAAAACCTTCTGGTGCTGTTGTTCAGGTCTGAGATTAAACACCTGATGCTCTACATAAGGAAATGTTTTTGATGGATGAATTAAAAGCAATTGGTTACTAGCAGAACACGGGTGAGTTGTAGGAGGCCCCCATAGCCAAGTCCATGAATGCAAAAAAAAACAAACAAAAAAAAAACAACAAAAACCCTTTGTTTTAGATCATTTCTGCTGAATATTATCATTCTGTTTGTGAGAATTTAAGGGTATGTTATTTATGAGAACAGAAAAAGTAAAGTTACTTTTTCAGTACCTCTGAAATGACATAGACTAATTTCTAATATTTATTGCAGAAGATATCTTTTACTGCTCAGAAGCAACGAGAGTCATATCTGAGTCATCCTTCTTGCTGATTATGTCTAGGTGTTGAATAATACTGCAGTCTTATGTATGCATTTTATATCTTGTAGCTCTAAATACTTAACATCTTAAAGTATTTAAGGCATGTTGGTTGGTATATAGCTGCATATATCTCATTACCGATCTGGAAACGGAGGCATTCAGAGAAAGGACATGCACAGTGTTGTGCAGGACCTCTGCTTCCTGGACACCTTCACACTTCAGCTTGTTTTTTTGGCTTGTTCATGGTAATCATTCCAACCACTACAGTCCCCAAAACTGACTGTCTTGGAAAGCCCTTCAGGTAGTCTTACCTGAACAAAATCTCTCTCCCAGAGAGCTTCTGATATTGTGGAAAAAAGGCAGAAAAATAGGCAAATCAGAGATTTAAAAGATCTTGGCCTAATTACTGTTGTAGAATATAAGAATATATACTTTGGCTCTTGTGGCAGCTGCCTTTAAGATAATAATGATGGGGTTTATCTTGTGTGAATCCAACACTTTTTTCAAGAGTCCAATCACCCAACTTCTATGCAGCATGGCTTGTGTTGTCCTTGTATATATCCACTTCCCAGTCACTTTCTATACAAGATCTGCCCTGCACTCATGAGGCTATTTGGAGAAGAAATTACCTACAGCCCAGTTAAGCAGAAACACACGTCTATGCATAGCCCCATTTAAACTCGGGTTCGGAAGGTTAAATTCTGTGTGGTCTGCATCACTGAGATACGGTAAATTCCTTTGCAAAAGCATGAGCTTGTCTCTTTCCATGAAAGAAAATAACAGCATCAAAAACATCATGCACAGAGGTCGAGATAGCATTGATTCATGAGGGCTATCTGCTAAAGTCAGCTTCCTCCTTATGCCAGTTTTGAAAATTACACTCTGTTTTTAAATATATACATACATGCACACACGTGTATATATATACACACATAATATCTGTGTGGATTTAAGGCCTCATTCATCATATATCATAGTTTTTTCTTCTGGTATGCATTGCTGATATGAATCTTTAAATCCCTCCCTAATTGAGGTCTAACTACTTCAGATAGCGAGTCTCATCCCACCCTGGACTTGATTAGGTCGATGCACCCCCTATTCCTGGACCCATCTCATTTCTGTTCCCGTCTCATCTCTTAAATCAATATTCTAAGTAGGTAAACTGAGTCTAAGGGGAGATAAGCAACCTTTTCATGTGATGAATTAGTAGGTGACGGAGCGATAGATCCAAGGAAGTCCATCGCTTTGAACAATCTGACTGGTCTGCATCCCATTGCTTCCACATCCCATTCTGAAACTAAGAGAGTTAATTTCATTGATTTTATTTTTTTCCCCTCCCTCAACCCACTTCCTTAGTCTTAAAACTACTGAAGTGGTAAAATACCTCCTGGCATTAAGGGCAAACAAACTCGGTTGTTGTCATGAATACTATTGATCGAAGACCACTTAAACTAACAACATTACATCATGTCACCCCTTTTAACAAATTTGCTTAAACCGTCTCTGTGTGCACCAGTTCCTTTGCATGAAAAGGCAAGGCAGGATAACACTTATGGAAATTCCTACATTACAATAAAATAGGATGATTTTAGCCTTATAGATCTTGGCAAAAGGTCTTGCTTAAAAATTTTGATGCTCAGTCAACTCCTGGAGATTTTCAACACAAATAATAGCTTACAGTGTACAATTGGCTCTCTGGCCTCTTGCCTGAACCCTTCACGTTTTCTGTTCTGCTCACAGACTTCTGCATTTTTAAGCATTTTCTTTTATCTAACCCTGAGAGTCCATCATGTTTTATTTACTCTTCATTTAGATCTACCTATACATTTCCAGCTATGCAAAAATCAATACGCATGTTGCTAATTTTATCTGGAAAAACAAGATTTACTAGAGAACTTAAATGCAGATAGCTTTGATTTTTTTTCAGTTTCTGAAGCTGAATTTTTTAAATACAATGGGAATCAATGGCTGGCATGATCATGACTTTTAGATATCTATGTATTTCACTATTTTGGAGACTTCATATTTATGTAACTATTTTTTATTTACATGTGTCTTCTACAGGCACAAAATTAAAAGCTAGGTGGACTTTTCTAGAGCAGCTTGTCAACTGAGCCTTGGACATAGAAGGTGATTCCTAAGCTGGCTTTAGGCAAGTTTGGAGGAACCTAACCAAAGCCTCAAAAGAAAAACAAAGGTCCTGATACCTGAGCATTGTTTTGGACTGGTGACCACTTGATTCTATTTGTAATGTTGAACCAAATGCTAGGAAATGTGGAGTAGGTTGCAGAGATGCTCATTGCTTCAGTTTCCCCACATGCAGTGAAAGGTTTTTGACCTTTTTTTGCCCCCAAAATGGAAAAGATATAAACACTGGGGTGCTTGTGCATCAGCTTGTCCTTATGACATACTTTCCACCTTTCTCTGCTCTCTGGCTAGATCTTGTTGCATGATATATTTAAAGTATGTATATATGCATATATATATTTTTATGTTTGTGTACCTAGAGAATCATGAGTGAATATGCAGTATGAATTTTAAAAGATAAATTAAAAAGATATTCTAGTGCAATCAGTCTGCTAGCATCTTTCAAGAGCACAAAAATATGCAGGGGAAAAACTCAGTCCATTTATTTGATTCATCTATTAAAAAGAGATTGCTTGCACTTAATTATTTGAGTAGAAATGTGCTTTGGACCAGATTCAGGAAGATGCTGAGCTCTGAACATCAGCACTGCACTAAGCATCTCCATCCTCCAGTGACTTCAGCAGGAATTGAACATTCTCAGTACCTTTCAGGATAGAACCTTTTGTCAAGAGGCACCTATCAGCAGGACAGGGGTGCTTATTAGGAAAGAGATACTTCATGTGCTGGCATGATAATAACTAGATCTAGGAGTGTCCCCTTGGAAGTAGGTACTTGCTTTAGATCTCGTAGACATTGTCTTAATTGTACACTAAATCAGGGCTGGATAGAAGACAGTTCAGCCTGGGCAGCAGAACAGGCTGCACTGGTCTCTGCTGATATTATGTATTATCAACCCCATCCAAATGCTTTCTAAGTAAGGTTCATATTTGCTGCTATAAACTGTATTGGGTTGTTACTCAGAGTGATCTGTTAATGCATCTCTGAGTTTGATTTCTTTATTCTTTTCTTCTTTTCTCTTTCTCTTTTTTTTGTGGATAATCAGCTTGGGGGCTTTTCTTAGAGGAAAAAAAGAAAAAGGAGAAAAGATTATTTCAGTGCATCATTTTTTTTTGGTTAAAAGCACACTTGGACAAATGCCAAAATATTTAATTTCTTTGCTTCTTTGCTGTCTGTCCCAGTTGAATACAATTTAAGATTTATTGAATTTTTTTTTCATTTTGGCTTGAGCCAAGGTTGAGACTTGTAGAAGTAAAATGCCTTTTTCCTGAAATGGTATTATAGTCTTCAGCTAAGTCAGAACTGCCTTTTGATGTGCAGCTGGTGCCAGTTGTCTAGGCTTATAAATGATCCTTCTGGAAATGCTTTCCCCCCTGGCCACCCCCGAGTGTGCGTGTTGTATCTGTGAGCCAGGGGCTGCGCCGTCCAGGCACCAGCAGACCTTGTTAGTGAGGTTTGTTAACATCTTGGGGATTGAAGCCTTGCTGTTTTCAAACAGATCTATGGTCTTTCCAGTCCACCCTCCTCTTCCAGGATAAGGATGGCACTGGAGGGAGCAGCTGAGGAGTACCAAGAAGATGTTGGAGGAGATGCTCCACCGACTGGAAGCTCTTTCAGAGAAGAGATGAATTTGCTTGTTTCTATCCCATGACCTAAAACAGCATCTGGATAATGACTGTGTCCTTGGGACAACAGCCCAGTTAGGAGCCCAGTGCTAGGACAATTGCTTGGAGGCTTCCTTCCATGTGGTTTCAAGGAAGAGAGTTTGTATCCTAAGAAGTAAGTGGCCAGATCTAAAGGCAGCTGCACTACATGTCCTGACACTAATGCTGATACTCCTGCTGCTTTTCCCCATGAGCTTTCAGCAAACCTATACTGGGGACAGAGAGCGGGGAAAAATAATATTCTTAAGTGTCTAGGAGCAATCAAGGCTTGGTCAATGGCCAATCCCTCTTGTTTTATCCTTGCTAGCTATATGTTTTAATGATCTCCTGCCTTAGTGACTTCTGTGGCATCAGTTCAACTACAGACATTAATAGGAGCATTCAAAGAAGTTTGATCAGCTCCAGTTTATTCACATAACCCAGAGCAGCACCTAAGAGAAGTGCTAAGTGTGCTTGCGAGCAATTATTTTTGTGGTGCCCACTGCCCTTTCCATCTCTGTAATATAACACAATTGACTCCCACGGGAATGGTTATATTCAGCTAAAGTGATCTTCCAGGAGTAGGACAACTGTCAACAGTGTCACATTATGGAGTCTTATGTTTCTGTACCCTTTCATTACTGTTTTAACATTATAATGTTAGTAGAACCTTTGATGGGTTAGTGCGCTGGGTTAGTGTTGCAGGTCACTAATGTACCTCTGATCCGGTAATAGATCAATTAATAACAATTACTGCTTTGCCACATGATCCCACTTCCCTTTGTGAACCCTCCAAGTTGCTTTCTAACCTCCTGTGAACCATGTGTTTAAGCCTGCTACTGGAAACGACGCCTCTTTCAGACCACCCACTGCAGAAGCATCCTTATCCCCTTGGATTTAGCTCTTCTGGTTTGCATGACTCATCCATCGGTCCATCACAAGGACTGTGCAAGTCTAATGCCATAGTTTGTACTGGTGTCCTCAAAGGAAAGCAGCCAGACCACATCTACAACGCATCATTTCTCAAAGCATGTGCTGTTCACACAATCTGAACAGAAAGAACCAGCTTGCGGGACTTGTAAATGAGTTCTGAAGCTTATTTACAGTGGCTTCTCTCTCTTGATTCAACTGAACTGCGCTAGTTCACATATGCTCATGATCCAACTCAGACAACCGAATGGGGTTGAACGAGGGTGAAACCAGCAATCTGAAGGAAATGCCGTTTTCTGCATATTCTAGAACTCAATGCAAGACCTGTAGCATGTATTACTGCATCTGGGTATATAGGATCTTCTAATGGCAGATAGCACACAGCATAGTAGGGCTGTTAGTATAAGTGCTATACATCTGACTACT
>JAUBOD010001040.1:5741521-5760151 GCA_032353885.1 Nothura maculosa | reverse complement strand
ATCAACCAGCAAACACCCGGATATGAGAAACACCTAACTCGTGCTTCCAGACTTTCACCTCCAATAACTGCTGAAGCTGCTAGGAAAGCTCCAGCTTTCCTAAGAATCATCCTTCCAGCAACAGTGCTGTATTGACCTGTGGAAAGGGATGTACTCTTTATATTTTATTTATAATCCCCCAAATGAATACAATGCTAATTTTCTGTCAGTGTCTAGAACAGCTTGTGAGGATTTCTTTGGCCCAAGAGCTGAGATATTGAGGATTGTATTGTACAGCTAGTGTTTGGGGAGCCTATTGCCATGTTGGTTGATCCTGGATATCAAATATTCAGGAAGCAACCTCATAGCATCAGGATAGATAGATTAGATACAGATAGATCTCTCTGCTTATTTTCTATCACTGGAAAGACTGATCATAATGCTTGTTTTTTTCTTTGGTATGTTTAATCCCCCTTTTCAATTTAGGATACAATGCTAAGTTTTTTTCTTTTATTTTAATAGGGAAGAGTTTCTGGGGACTAGGCTGAGGCCACCTGTCAGACTTTCAAAGTTTGGATTTTCTTTTCGTGTCAAGCCCACACAGTGTCTCACACTGGGTTAAGTCTCTATACTTAACAAAAACAGTGTTTTTTTGTCGTAATTTCAACTAGCAGGTAAATACAGTGGGCCAGATTCTGTGCTGCTTTATACCTCCTTAACTCAATCTCCTAGAGGTCCAATAGGATTGCCTGGGCCATCACTCAGGGTACACCACAGCTCTTTAATATTTGTACAAAAACAAGCTTTCATTATTTAAAACCCATTCTGGAGTTTGCTTTTCCAGATGTGCAAACACAAATCAGTAAATGCTCTTTACATATATTCTGATACATTTGAGTCAGAAATTCCATGGGCTCCCCACAGAGAGATAACTGCCTCCAAACTTGACTGCAGCTGTAGGAAGGCAGAAAGGAAATGGGAATTTCTTAATTCTCCTTTCTGCTTGCAAGTGCTATCCATAAAACATTTGCAGGAAATTCTAGAGAGGTTTTGATAAAGTAATGCAACATGGATGGTTCCGTTTAGTTTCTATAGAAAGTCTGAAGAAAATGTTCCAGGAAAAGCCATTGAGATTTCTAAGGCAATGCATCACATGGCCTTTAAAGTTTAGCAGACAAGCAAGAGAGCCCATATTCCTGATATTACAAATGAGACTGGGATTGTCTGTGTTTACAAATCAGCCCTTTATTAAAATACTCATCAGTGGGACTTTCCTTAGAGCAGCAAATCCTGTTTAGATTAAGAGGTGCAGAGACTGGCATGTGCTTGCAGTAATGAGTCACCCAGAGGTCCCTGTGTAAAAACACTCTAGCACATTGCTAACTTTTTGATCCCATCTCAGTTCGTGTTATAACATACACTTAATAAAAACTCTGATTTGCAAGGTTAAGAAACAGCAAGGATGGCAGAGCCGGGTGTGGAGTCTCCCATTGTCACCTGTTGAGTGTGTTTAGGGACCATGTAGACTCAGTCTCCAGCAAGTGAGGCCTATGCCTCAGCACCCAGCTCTAGGTGCGATCCA
The DNA here is from genome assembly GCA_032353885.1 of Nothura maculosa. Taxonomy (NCBI): domain Eukaryota; kingdom Metazoa; phylum Chordata; class Aves; order Tinamiformes; family Tinamidae; genus Nothura; species Nothura maculosa. Next base: position 5,758,590 of record JAUBOD010001040.1, on the reverse strand, counting down.
GCCCTTCGCTTTACATACGCAGGCCTTCTCTTTTCATCCTGTAAGTTATCACCTGTGCTGTTACCTTTGCATTTGGCTCATCAAAGCTTTGGGCAGGATAAGAATGTAACAAGGACATAAAAATGCACAAAATTTTCTTGCTGTCCCTATTTGCTTTTGTGCTGGTGTCTCTTGAAGCCATTTTTTTCCTTCTTTATTATTTTTTATTTACAAATCCCAGTGCCCGCTCCCTTGGGAGGATGTGCAGGATTGAGGGTAGGCGTCATGTTGAGACCCCCTGTGCCATCCCCATGTGTCCCCTTATCTGAAAGGGGAGTCTGCCACCCCTTTGACGCCTGTGGCCACTGTTCCTAGGGCAGGATTTGGCCCATGATTCCAAATAATTTAAAGCAGTTCTGCAAATGTTTGTGTGCCCAAAGGTTCAGGAATGATTTACAGCTCTCTCAAATTGTAGAGACCCTTGATCCGGTGTTGTCATTCACAGTAATGGGATGTCTCAGCTGTCCAAACTGAGACATGTTTTAAATGTTAAAAATGTTCTGGGATCAATTTTCTCTGTTTATAGTAAATGCCTTGATTAGATTCTCTTGTAGGCACTTCAAAGGCAGACTCCCACTCAGTCTTTCCATATTATGAAATCTATTTTTTTTCTATGCTCTACTTATTATTTTCCCTCCCTTAAGTAAATTTAGTGTTTGAGCAAGGTGACTGATGGATGGCCTTGAGGACTGAGACCTTCTCAAGCAGCATCTATGAATGTAGTTCTGTTGCCTGGCATCTAGTAAAGGGGATTGTCCCTGGAAGAGGAGGGACAGGTGGGACACTAATCCAGATGAGATTAATTAGGGTGTCAGAGTGACTACTTCCCAGCCTCAATTCTAAGGTTTGTGCCTTGGTAAAAGGGAGTTGAGCATCATCTGCATATGATGAGAGAGAACTGAGACATTGAGGAGCTGGGTTATTTGCCTGCACCTGAAGAGGTTGCAGAACAGGAGCGAGAACTGACAGCAGGTGCCCCAGCCTGGTATTTGAACCTCAGGTTATTCCTTCCTCATATCTCTGCACCTCCATCAGCAAATGGAAGCTCAGATATGGTATCTTTGTGAATTCTACTCCGATCTAGGTTGAGCCCATCAATTCATTTCACATCCATCACTAGCCAGCCATTAAACACAATGGCTTTTATTCTTCCTATTGACCTGCTCTGTAATCAGACCAGAGACCTTGAAATGCGTACAGCACTCTATCCTATTAACAGACCCCTGAGCCATCCAGTGCCCAGAAGGTCATATCCTTTTCTTCTTTTTTGATTTTTTAATGGAAATAGCTCTGTTTTAATCCGTGTCTCTATTGATCAGGAGATCAAGTCCATTTGAAGTGTATTGTGCAAGGAAGGAGGATGCTAAGGACAGCTCATGATTTAATGTGAAAGGAACAGTCTAACTTGCACTAATGAACATCTCATGTTTAAATTAGTTCATTTGAAACTACTTTTCTGATTTTCACTTAGCTCCCCCTCTTGTATCAGAAATATCAACTTTCCTGCTATAATTCACACTTTCCTCTTTCTCCTCATTCTTTACTGGCATCCGTGGTCATTTTATCAACAATGCCATAAAAGTCTTGGACAGTAAACGAGTCACAAGAGACTGCAATTTCTCTTGACAACATCATAGATACATATAGCACAAACAGTGGAGGAGACAGAGCTTCACAGGAAGAAATGAAATGCTATTTTTTTCATTTTCCACATTTAGATGGTTAACTGGTGAGAAGACAGAATTTTACCCATAGCTGCATAATACCAGAGACAGGGTAAGGTGCCTGAATGGTGCTGCCAGAAGAGGCTTTTCTATTGTGATTTGGCTAGGCATCGAGAGGAGTAGAATAGTTGTGCTAGGCTGAGAGAAAAAATATTCCAGACCAGAGATCAGCTCACTGTGTTGATGAGTGAAAAACACACGGAGGCACATGGTCCTCTTAAAATCTTGACAATCCTACGTATATGGATTCCACCTCATTTCGACTTTGCTACTCCAAAACTCTACCCCATTCTTGTTCCATGTGCATCTGTGTACTTATCAGTCTGCCAGTAGCATATTGATATAGACCCTCCATGAGAACAGATCCTGGCCTTTTCACTGGCCAGTATGTCAATACTGTACTTGGCTATCTCAGTAGCTTGTTGCACAGTTCCCTTTGGACAAAGTTCAGCTCGGAAAAGCGGATCATGGTTGTACTGCAGACTGACAGGCTTCTTCACGAGTGGAGATTTGTTACCCTGGACAGAACTCTTAGGCTTTCCTACCTCACTAGGGAATCAAGCTCCTTCTCTCCATGCCTCTATTTATAGAAATTAGTCTGTTTGGCTACTAAATGAGGGATAATGTCTTTTCATACTCTTAGAAATAAATGCGAGACATCACTGATCGCCATTATTTAATTGCCAAGGACAATTCATCGATCATTGAATAAAGCTCAAGGGTGATTTAACAACTCATCTCTACAGTTACAAACCTACAAATTAAGTTGAAAGGAACCTTAGCTTTAGGATAGTGTTCCAGCATCTGCTGTCTTCCAAATGGAGCCTTTCCATTCAATCGCCACTAGTGACCTCTGCACTGTTCTTGTTTTCTTTGGATCATGTCTAACCCTATTGTCTGCTGAAACAGAACCAATTTACTGAATTTGGGGAAAATGAAAGGGATGCCTAGGGAGTGCATCTAAATGGCAAATTGCTTCTGAGCCATTGGACACGCTATCATTCAGGTATCTTGCTGTGATGACTACCTACAGCCTTTGTGCTGCCTGCAGCACTGTGCCAAGAGTCCATGGGGACTCCGCAACCTGTCCCCTGTCCTTGAGCAGGAAGGAAGGCTGGTTTTGCAGGTGGTGACTGAGGCGGAAGAGTAAGTCAACTAATAACAAGGAGTTATTGTTAGTCAACAAGTTGACTAATAACTCCTTGCTTAAAGGAGTGCTCTGGAAATTACAGTATAGTCAGAGTGTCACAAGACATAGCTTGTTGAAGGCGTTGCCCTCTCCATAGGTGGAAGCTGCCATTTCTTGGTTGGAAGCATAATGGATGTCTATGTGATGTCTTCACTGACATTGTGTAGAAGCACGAAGAGTCCTTGTGCAGAGTTGCTATATCTCATAAAAGAAGGGCCGTAATTGTTTTCAAATATGCTCATTCAATTGTTCTTGAAGGCTCAGAACAGCAAGTTCAGTAATGGACTCCACCTCTAAAATAGCTTCAAGTAAAATGTTGTGAGCTCACTGTCCTCATGTGCGAAGAGTTTCATTTTGCGCAAGTTCTCTGAACCTTGCATTTATTTAGTTTGATTGGAAATCTTGAGAGAATGGGCCATGTTTGTGAGATGTAGTGCTAGCGAGGATGGGAGAGGTGCTCAACATCTTTTTAAATGTAGTATTCTACCATGCCAGGATGAGATTTGAAGGGCTTACTTCCAAATGGCGTCACACTGGGAAATGTTCATGTAGATGGAGCATGTTGCAAGCTAATCTTTTTTCTTCAAACAGGAACTTTCTGCATGAATTAGTCCTCTCTGTGATATGGGTGGCCCCACTACATGACGGTATTATGCAACAGACTTAGTAACTATTTATTGTCTGTGACTGAATCTGGCTGCCCTGGGGCTGATGTCTTGGACATTGCAGGGTTGGAATTTGCAGGGAAAAGAAGGAGGAAGAGTTTTTTGGCTTTTTTTTTTTTTAATTCCTGATGCTAGGAAGCCTTGATACTTTCTTCTAATATTTTACTTTTCAGCCTGTCTCCATTGCTCAGCCTGCCCTTTACCGTGCATTCCCCTGTTCCCTAAGGGTCACCGAGGCATGGTGAGAAGGCCACAAGTTTTGTACAATTTAAAATGTCACATCAAAGCGAGGAGTGTGTCCTAGCCCAAAGACACAGGCTCGAGACGGCTTACACCTCATTCTCGATGATCCCTGAGGTCAAGGTCACTGCTTGCAGGAATAGCATTTGCAGGCTTTAGAAACTTCGTTGGGCTTTGCCTCTGCCACTGACCTTCTCTGCAGCCTGAGGCAAGCCACTTCATTCCTCACGATTTTTGCTTTCCCTTCCACTTTTTCTTCATTTTTTTGAATGGGATGTGTTTGAGGCCAGGGATTATTTCTAAGCATGGATATTTTGCCTACAGCAACAGACTCTTAATTTCATCTGGGTCCAGATCTACTGTAACATATAGAAAGAGGAACTCATTCCATCTCTGTGTCTTCCATCAGGCACTTGCGTACAAGAATTAAATGGTACTTACTGAGCAGATGACATTGTCTTGCAGCCTGTCCTGGGAAATCAAGGGACATGGTGTACCTCCCTAGCAGCCATACTTCTCAGGTGCTGTGCATGAAGTCTGTGTTTTTGAAAGAAAAGAAGGAAGGCTCTAGTCCAGATTCATTAGATGTTCATTTAGCAGGGCCTGTAGTCTGAGTCCATTTGAGCACCCTGCAATAATAGTTTGAGCAGGAACAGGGAAGAGAGCCTGATGGGAAAGGCAGGATTAATGGAACCTGGAATGGGAGAGAACTTGCAGTGTGATCTATTGATGATCAGGACTTTTCAGCACAAGTATGTTCCAGGGGATCTCATCTAGTTCAGACTCTAACAGGTGTTCAATAATAAAATATTTTGAGGTGTTCCCTGGTAGAAAATAGAATTTCTTTAAGGAAAGACTAAAATAATTTGAGCACTCTTAGAGGATGGTGAATGCGGAGGAAGGCCATGCTAATTGCTGAAACTGAGCTGATTTGAAGCTGTTTAGAGAAAAGCTCACGGTCCCATTCTACAGTCCCTTTTATCACAGCAAGACCCAGAAGCCCTGTTCATAAAGCTTTAAACCACGCACCAGCTCATGTAGCCATCCCTTAAAAGGATGCTTCAAGGCACACACTGCATTATAAATTGATGCCCACAAGAACATGCATCATTACTCCTTGCAATAAATGCAGACCTGTTTTGTTAACAACTCCTGGCAAGATTCTTCTTTCCTTGCTGATGTCCCCATCAGGGGATATATAACACGTCAAAAAGCAAAAGTTAGATTTAGCTTTAACGCTACATTTCCTTGAACGCATATGCTTCATACCACTAATGCTGAGAGGGAGAACGATACACATTTACCTAATAAAATTTGTGATCATTGTGCATTTTAATAGGTAGTGAATGAAAATTGTGCAAGGGAAGATCTATAATATCAAGGTTAAATACAAAACAGAAGGTTAAATAAAAAACATCACTCAGAAAAACTAGACTTTCTGACCTGCAACCTGTGCCTGAATTAATTCAATAGACTAGAACAAGCGGTACAAACTTGTGTTTTGTTTTTGTTTTTTTTTAATTTTTTTCCTTTTTTTCCTCCCCTCTTGGAGTAGTATGATTCACAAGTAAAGAGCAAGGCAGCTCTCTGAAAGAGTGACCACTCTTTTCCCTCCATGGAACTAATGGTTCATCTACCAATTCAGCAGGAGTCAGGAGATAGTCATCTTGCTGTAATCTCTTATGTCTTCCTCCCTCCCCTCCATCCCCAACACCTCGTTGATGGACAATTTTTCTAAACAACAGCAAAATTGCAGTGCCTGCTTCTCTGTCAATAAATTCCATTATTTCACATGGAGGTTGGTAGCATAGCTAGAAAATGCCAAAGTGATTACATTGAGAAACTACAGATCTGTGGTCTGAGCACTCTATAAATCTATGGACAAAGTTTGATAAAGCACATTGATACTTTATCTGACAAGAGCCTGTCTAGATTTATGGGGCTTAAAGCTGTTAGCACTGTCACCGTTGATTCAATTAATGCAACTGTGCTTCTCATGCTCACACTTCTTTCTTGTTGGATGAAATGTGTTCTTGACACTCCCTCCCTCCTTAATGAGCAAAATATAACATGATGGAATCAGCCAAAGAATAATAGCATAACTCTGAAGCTGGTAAGATAATGCAATCAAGCCCTTTCAGGTTAATGCGCAGAGTGATCCATGGAGGATTTGCTTCAGTGTTGTGGGTACCATCAGTTTTTCCCTTAATCTTTTGTAGTCTTAATGATGAGCAGCAAAATCAGATGAAACAGTGGCAGGTTTAAATAATGCTGTACTTTACTTCTTCATTTGTTTTAAAGTTGCTAGGATTGAAACACTGAGAGGCAGGAAGAAACAGTAGAGTTTACTCTATGCGTTAGTACAAGTAGGATGAAGCCTGAAGGAGAGGGTCTTTTCTACAAGACATGGGAAAAATTACTTTGTTCTCTTGCTTTTTTGGGGAGGAGAATGGTAATATGATAGGACAATAAATTTGCTTCAAAGGTCATCCTGGGGGCTTTTTTTTTTGAGGAAATATTGTTAAAACCTTGATTTGTGAGGAAAAAGACCATTTGTGTGAGAGGCATGTTGCTGCATGGCTTGAGAAAGTGCAGGGTTGTTGCAGCCTATGCATATTGCCATCTCCTTAGTATGGATAACTGTAAGATACTCCTGTACCTTTCTCTAGTTTTAATTGTCTTGATTTTCTTTAACACACAAAAGGCAAGTATTTAATTCTTGCTGTTGCCTTGATGTCTCAAATCCGCCCCTATCTCAAGTCCTCAAAGTAGAACTGTTGTCTTGGATTCAGGTTGGGCTACAGCTTAGGGAATGTTAGAGTTGCACAGGATTTTTAGCATTGGAGTACACTGTTTTTTTGTATAGAAGTAATGTCATGACATAGGAAAATCACATAAAGTGATGGACCTGGTGGATTGAAGTGGTTTGCTATGATTGCTGCCCCAGAACTGCTTCTCTGGGCCTCACTGGACACTGAGGACTGAAGTAACACTTAAGAAGGGCAGGGGCTTTGAGCTGAGCCTGGGGACAGGGACTGGTTTGCCCTGCGGTGTCTCTGCCATGCCAGGGAGATTGCTTCCTTTCCCCTGACATCGCCTAACTCCTCTCTGCTCCCTGACAGGAATACAATTTACTGCAATTTACTATAAATCCTCATAAAAGCCCTTCTCTTGTGACACACTCAGTCAGAAACCCTAAAAATGACTGACATGCTCTTCATAAATATTTATGATCTCTTTTAAAAAAAAAATCTGTTGGGAGAAGGAAAAGTTGTGTTATTCTCCTAGCAAAGTTTGGTGGTGGTGATGCTTCCTGCAGGCCAGGTTTGCCCTTGTCCTGATATGAGCAGGGCTAGTGTCATGTAGGCAACAGGGATCTCCTGTTGCCAAAGACAGGCAAAGCTCTTTTTCTGTGTGTCTTCGAAGAGGGCTCCTACCCTTAGTTGATTCTCTTTTCACCATGGGAAAGACAACTGTGATCCAAATATGTTCATTAGAGGTCACATTTTCCCAGTGAAATCAGTTATGTGCATTTGAGCCCGCCCACTAAATCTTATGGGAATGATTAAGAGTTTATATCCATTTTATTTTGCCACTTTGATTTCTGGTCTTGCTTAGTTTATTAATAGTTGTGACACTTTACTGCTTTTCGTGTGGTAGAGGAGAAAAAAAAACATAGGGTAGATTCCAACCAAATGAATGATCTTTGGGAAGAAGAGTCAAGCCAGGTAAGAAAATTTGAATATGATAAATTAAGAGAATGTTCCTCTGATGAAACTGTCTCCCAATCATAAGTCATGTGACAATAAATTTCAGCTGAGTGACAACAATATTAACAAACTGAAAATAAGATTGATGTGCATCAGAGGTCCATGAATGCAAAATAAAGGGAAAAGGCTTGCTAGCCTGTGATAGGCAAAGTATAAATATGTATCACTTGGTTCTAAAGTGAGTTATGATTACATTTTCCTACTTGTACCTGAAATCTGTAGAGGTTATTCATCTTATCCCTGTATCAACCATGACAGTTATAGCCATGCGGTGCATACGGCATAGATACCTGTTCAACAGATAAATCAGCAAGCATGAAGGGACCTGTTGTTATCAATTTGATCTTCAGAATAAATATACAAATATGTGTACGGTATTGTTGTCACTGAGAACAATTTCCTTTCTTCTTGCCGATACATTTTTAAGAGGCTGTTCCAAGAGCCACTTTCCAACAATGCCAGAGGGAGATGGAGGAAAGCAATGATGAGGCAGGAGAGCCAGATTTATGAACTGTTGTCTGTTTTCTTAAAAAAAATAAAAAAGAAAGAAAAAAAAGAAAGAAAGAAAATAACACTTCCTTCCAGCACAGCCTGTCCTCCATGAACCATTCAGGCTGTCTCATACTGCTGCAACGTGTGAGTGGAGGCAAGGGAGATGACTGGGACAGTTACGGTCAGTGAGCATTCGTAAAAGGAAACCATTCCTGATGAGACTGAGAGTGGTGCTGCCTTTCAACTGGTGCTAAAGAGCTAAAGGTTTTATGGGGCAGTGGAGACAGTAGTTTAATCCTGATTTAGCGCGGCAGTTCAGCGTGGAGGTGAGTCGTGTGCAGGACTCGGGCAGCTTGGGGACCGGGGGGACCTGCTTGCTACGTGCAGGGGAAGAGACACAGGCAAGATTTCTTCCTCCTCACTTGCAAGCCAGAGCATAGAGGCAGGCACAAGGCAAGCGAAACACTGGGGCTGTGCCATTGGAGCAGGGGGGACATAAGGTGACACTTGGCTCATGAGCCTCTGAAAGGCTCTGCGATGGATCCCATTGAGGATTATATCAAGGCATGATCAGTTAGAATTGCTGAGAGTTATTTAAGAGAAAACTAAAAGTTGATTTCCCCCTCTGCCCTCCTGGTGGCATTGCTCAAGTTCTTGTAGATGAGGAAATGGAGGCACTGAGCATGTGCCCTCTCAAAATGGCGGCAAGGTACAAGTGCATGATCAGCCCCACTAGTTCCTTGCTCTCAGTTCATACACACCACCAAATATTCATGAAAATGATTGCAATACGGAATAGCTGCTGTCTTTTACAGCTCTTAATGTATGTCAATCTGGAAGGAATGTGAGTTCCTTGGTATAGCTGCAATTGCTAGGGATGTGGGGATGTAACTTCCTGGTGGCATCCAAGTCTGAGAGGAAAGCCTTGTGCCTGAACTTGCTTTGTCTCATTTGGTGAGGGGGTTCTGTTACTTAAGTGATGTTCCTTTAGTTAATACAACAGCTGTGCTGTAGCCTTCAGGAAAAAAGAGCTCAGGTTTGCCAAAAGGGTTACAAATATATGTTTTTTTCCAAATAACATATTGCTTGAATAGGTCTCTGATAGTTACAAATCACAAACTTCTGGCACCATCCTATCTTAGAGAGCTTATCATCTTGACTTCACTGTCAGGCAACCCTGTATTATAAGGCTGTAATATTCATAGCAAGATGCCAGACTGCTACTACAGATATGTTGTGGCTTGGTACACCCCCAAGTTATAAAGATGCTGGCCCTCTGTCCTCAAGCTACAAAATCAAGACTGCATCTCTGTTTCTACCAGCTGACAATATTTCTTGAAGAATGGCAAGTTTGAGGGTTTATTTCTCCTGGCTATACACATAGAAGCCAGAGATTCATAAAGACACATATGATTTGGATGTGAGAGAGAATGTGGAAGTTTTGTGAGTCTAAGAAAGGAGAGAAGCAGCAAACTTGACTCTGAAGACGTCTGAGAACATCACCTACCTGGAGTCTGAGATGCCACATGCTGAGTGTGTTTAATGGCATGCAGAGAGAGTAGATGGATTGGGCTGTATGGTGGTTTTCTCTCTCTGTCTCTCTAAACCATGATACTTTAATGAAAAACAACTTCTGTCCTTCAGCCTTGAAAGCTATTCCTATTCTGGAACTGTGAAGGAGGAGGAGTGAGCAGGAAAATGCCATATGAAATTGTTAAGCTAAATTCAGAGGCAGCACATTCTGGCCAACAAGAAAAATGGAACCGTATATCACAGCATTCTGCTAATGAGAATTCATTTTTAGCCAAGCTTGTCTGTATCAAAAAAAGCCTAACATTTAATTTTCATAAAGCTAGAATTAAGGTTGACTTTAACCTTAGCGTTCTCTACTCATTAGGTTTCTGCTACGATGTAAATCTCTCTGCTCAAAGAGCAATATGGGAGCCATCTCCTTGCCATAATAAATGTATAATGCTGATTCATATCTCATTGTACAGCAGAATTCCAAGCTGCCGCTACCTGTGTCCCACTGTTGGGAATATTGTAGTTAAAGTATCATTGCTGTAGTGAAGGATTTGTGAAAAGGAACTCCTTGCAAACAAAACCTTCTGTGTTTGCAATAAAGCCATGGTAAAAAGGATACAGGTAAACACATTTGTCTTATATAAGAACAAATGGAAAAATCCCTTGAATTTATTCCCAACTATATTAACAACTTACGGTGCCTGGGAATTTAGGTACCTATTTGTGTTCCTCAGTACCAAAATACCTTTGAAAATATGCTGTTAGTGATGGATATGCAGTTAACACCAAAGCAATCAAGTACCAAATGAGATGTAAAGTGCAAATTCTGTATCCCTGTGACATTCAAGCATACCAATGTCACAGGGAAAAGTCACCACTTTCACTCATCTGTGGTATTCTTTTGCATCAGTGCAAAAAGACCCAGGGTGACTGTAAATGAAAATAGCAAAAGTTAACATAGCTTTTGCATTGATATGAATGAGGGAAAGTTGCAGAACACCTTGTTATCTGTGTCCCCGTTTTCTCTGCCAGCTGAAGACATTCTCCCCTTTACAGGATGGTTGTGAGGTTTGCATATGTCGAATGTTAGTGCTCAGAGGGTCTTGGTTGGGAAATGAGCTCGAATTGGAAAGTATTGTTACACCAGGGCTGCCTGGAGAAATTAAGAGTTGTAATGTTAATTAGATCTGGGTGAATAATTCATAACCGATCATTTATTAAAAGAATGCTGCTACTTTTGGGTATGTGTTTGCAAATTGTCCACAAGCAGATGGTGATTATTTTTTTTTGATCTCATTCATTATTCAAACCTATTTGCTGAATTATTTGGGGGATAAGCTCTGTTCTACATCTTGTTCCAGAGCGGTTAGTTGGGAATGTTTAACGGTCAAAATCCACCGCGATCATGTTGGTTTTCATTGGGCCTGTTGATCACCCTGGTGTGTTTCTCTTCCTGCCTGGATGGGTTAACATTTGGAGCAGGGACAGAAGCATGAATCCTTGTGCACTTGCACTGTATTTCAGTACCTTGTGCTCCCCCATCTGTATGTCATATCAACCCGCTGCTTAAAGCTTGCCTATGCATAGAATTTTTCAGAAATGTTTAAATCAGAATAATTATTCTTGAATAGCTCTCTCTGTGAACACTTATTCTATAATAAGAGTGCTGTGTACCAGTTTAGTTTAATCTGCTTGAAAGTGAACTAAACTAAACAGGAATAAGGCATGCCAACTGCCAAAGGAAAAGAAACAGAACAGCACAGAATTGAAATTCACAGCCGATCTCATTTTTTAAACATAAAATGCAGTCTCTGGGTCAAAGTGTCTGCAAAGCAGGGGAAGTGGGCGGGTGGTAGCAGGCAAAGATCATTATGTAAATGCCCCATGCAAAGCACTCACTGCTGGAAGGTCCTAAAAGGGACCTTGAGCCTGACCCCTAACAGCTGATCTTGGCTTATCCAAATTAATTCCCAAGTGTAGGCCGACCCTTTGGCTCAAGTTTTCTGCCTTGGTTTTGAGGGTGTGATGATGCCAGGCTCCCTGATGCATGGAGAGATCAGTGAGGCCACTAGCCCTGCAGAGTAAGAGCAGGATTGAGACTAGAGGCCAAGCCCCCACCTCAACCGACCATTTCTAACCTCTAAATAATATTCCCCCTCCGTGGAGGGGAACAGAAAGAAAGTGGCTATCCAAACACCGGTGGATAAATATCCTTCTCCGCTGTGAGCTATTGCTTGCAGCTAGTATTTTTTTTGTAATGAGTTGCCTTTAGATTTTCTCTGAGATGCATATTCCATCTCTTTGACACTGTCTAAGCCTTATCTCTATTCTCTTTTTTTTTTCCTCCTTAAATCTCTTCCTTTGCCTTTAAAATTCCTTTTTTCCCCAGCAGTAAGAGCCATATCAGTGCCGATGTGTTCTTAGCACACGGCTGAGCAGCATGGAAAGCAGAGAGATGCCACTCAGTGCCCTCCCCTTGCCAGGCACCATCCAGGCACAGGGCACGGGCAACCCTCTGCCTGCAGCACCACTAAGCACCGTGGCATCCCCTTAGCCACCGCTGGAGCAGTACGGGGCCAGAAACTAGCAGCAGGACAATACTTTTATAAAGGAGCTTAAAAATAATAATAATACCAAAAAAAAAAATAAAAAAGAGATGAAGAAGCTTATCAAAAAGAGTCTTTTAAGTCAAAAAATAAGGATTTCATTTCCTCGGACTCAGCAGGAAGGCTACCCATGCAATCACAGATGAGATTTTTCACAAGTGTTTAAAGTAGTTGTGAGCTGGGCCTCTAGCTTTCACAGGGATGTTGAGTGCAGTACATCTCTCCTAGCTTTAGGTGCTTAATTTTGATACCTAGCTTGACCTGGTAAGCAAAGCCCTGTATACAGCCCAAGGCGGGGGAGAGGAATTATCAGACACCTCAGCAGAGGATATTAACTGCCCCCTCCTGCAGCACCAAATCTGCATTAAATAGCCTAGTCAGACCTATAGGAATATGGACACAAATGGAAAGATAGGATGAAAATAGGGATGTATGAAGGGAAATGCATAGAAAAAGGTGCTGGATGTACCCATGAGTAGCAGGACGTTCACCCAGCACCTTCAGAGTGCTCAGTTATCTTTGGGCAATGGGGGGGGAAGTGATGAATGAGAGCAAGGAAATCCCAGGGGAGCTCAAAGAGGCTTCTGAGACCATCTTCACTTGAGGCAGGGTGAAGATAAGGGGGAGAGGATGCAGTTAAAACAACAGAGATTCCAAAAGTGATGCTGGAATTAACAAACTTAAGAGCACACCTAAGAGCAGGCAGCAATATTTTACCCGGCTCTTGCTGAGTGCAGCCTTGCCCTTCCCCAGGGGGTGTTTTCAGGCAAGTCTTTCCAGACTAAAGCAGGTAGTTAAATACAAAGCTGTGGCTGTCACCTGCCTGCTTTCCCTCTGCTAAGTCCATAAAGACAAGCAGCTTATGTTTTTGTTCTGTGCTTGCGTTTCTCGGGAAGGGTATGTTAATAGAGCCTGCCTTTATTAACCTATCTGAAAAGATATTTCATTTTACCAGCTTTTACTATGCAATCTCAATAACTGGAACTTGTTTAAAGGCTCGGTGCTCCAGGAAAATGCATTACATCCTGGCTTTTAAAATCCTCCAGCTCCCATTTATTGGTATTAATAATACATTGGGAAAGCTGATCTTTTTTATTTTATATCAGTCCTCTATTTTGAGAATTTGAGGTGTTTTTTCTTAAATCAAATACTTAAAAAAACGTTTGCAAGCAGGACTTGTGTAACCTGGAGGTTATGGCTCTGCAACCCCTTAAGAAGTCTTTTGCAATTGTGGGAAAAGGGGAAGGGTAAAAGAAAGAAGGAAACAAAACCATCTTGTAATCATTCATGAACCCAAAGCATCCAGGGAAAAAACTTTTTAATAATAAAGAAAATAACCAAATTAGTTTCCATTTAAAGTTTCAACGTCTTTAATTTATAAACACCATTTAAGCAGAGAGATGTTGATGAGGGCTAGAGTAATTATTCGCATAAGTGGAAATGCAGAATTTTGGTTTGGTGCTTCTAAATAGTTTATTCTACTTCTGCTAACTCCACTGAGCTTTCTTTAAGCTGAGCTCACCCAGGGAATTGCCGCCTGGATGTTTATGTATTTACTTTAGAAGATACCTTCCTATTTATTTATTTATTTTCACCAAGCTAGCAGAGGCTTTTTAATCTTATGCTTATTTCAGCATTGCTTTTGTGAAGGAGGATATTAATGGCCGGACACTTCCCTCAGTAACACTGGTGTAAAATCAGAGTAAAACAGCTGAAGTCAGTAGAACTCCCTCATATCTAAGCCCAGTCTGGGTAAATGACATCTGAATTCCTAGGGCTCAAAGGATCTGGTAACTTAGCATCACCCAGTGTTTCCCTTCATCTTTTCCCCACTGCACTAAGCCAAATTGGAGAGGGGAAGTTTGGCCAATAGCTTTTTTTTTTCCTGTATAAATGCAATCCCCGCATTATTATTTTGAAGCTAGGAACCTCTAAGCAATTACTTCCCGGCACATTAGTGTCCGTGTACTAAATACTAAAGTGTTTATTCAGTGCATTGCAGGATCAAGTTATTGCTGAGTCTGTCTATCATGCCAAGAAATTATTGCTATAAGTGCTTTAAGAGCATGGCCAATACAATGGAGATATAACAAAGCTGAAGGACTGCAATGCTGCTGCTCAGTGCAGGGAGGTAGGGCGTTTTATTTAGAGAAAAGAAAAAGAGGAAAAGAAGGAAAAAAAGTGTTTAGATGCACAAAATCTCATCATCAAATGCACATTGCAGCAAGAACAAAAAAAAGACACAACTTTATACTGAAATTGAGTGTAAATTGGAATAGTGAAGGAAATATACTTTCTTTTTCAATTCCAAATACTCTTGCAGTCTTTTGGCTGGGATTAAGAGGTCACTTATTGCAGCCTTAAAGGATAAGGACTGAGCTAGATAGGAGCATCAGCCGCTGTTTATTCTGTAAATGTTTGAATATGAAGCAGGTTTTTCTTTTCAGTGCTTGGTTTATTACTTTTATTTACCAGGATAATATCAGAAGTCTAATTAATTCTCTCCACCTCGCTCAATTCTCAGGGTCTCAGGGCTCCAGCAAAGCAGGAACCCTTCAGAGCTTTCTATCTTTTGAATGAGGTATCCTTGTTTATACGGATGGCTATGTCTTTATCTTTTCAGTTGAGATTGCCTTAAAATGCTCTGGTGCAAAGCATACAGATAATGCTGGTGAAATAATCACTTCCCACCTCCCTCGCCCTTTTTATTTTTTTTTGCTTTTTGCTTTTGGTTATCAACTGGTGGTTTATTTCAGTAATCATCTTTATCAGAGTCCTTGCTACTCCCTGGTTAATATTCAAGAATAATTCTTCACTCTTTCAAAAGTTAAAAATATCAGGCTCCATGAGAAAAGCTGAGGTATTAAATGGTTTGTGCAGGATCACACAGGAAAGGATTTTAAGGATGGGATTCAATAGACCTGAATTTGACATTAAACACGGGCATTTAGTCCTCAAGGACATACACAGGCTCATTCTGGGGTGAATCACCGCTGTCTGAGGGCATCTCTGGATACAGCTACTTAGATTAAACATACAGCATTTATGGGGCTATAGTTAAGTGCAATAAATTCCTATCTCAACTTCTGCTCCAACAGTTCAGCTGGACAGCTTGATTTTAGACAGAACATGGGCAGACCTTTGCAATTGCTTTATTGTGGCTGTTTTCAACCCATTTCCCAGAGGTGAGGTGGGAGCAGAGCAGCTCCCAAGGGTATCCCACATCCAAGCCCATAGCTGCCCCCGGGGACAGTGTCAGGGTCCGCCAGGGCTGGGCACATGGCTAAGGAGGAAGAGGAGGATCCTGGCAAGACGCTGCTTCCTTCCTGCATGGCACCGAGGATGCCACTGTCACCTTGAGCAAGGCGAGCGCTTCACCACGCTGGGTGACAGCCCTTCCCTGACACAGCCCTGTCGGGTTTGACTGTAAGCTCTTTAAGCCGGGTCTCTCTTGTAATACTCACACCTCCTCTCCTAGAAAGCTGCCACGCTAGAGGCCCTTATCTTGATGAGGGGCTCGGTGTGCTGCTCCCATGCCTTGTAATAGTAATAACACTTTAAAAGTTCCTCCCTATCAGCCAGCCCAAGGACAAACGAGATCTCCCTCTGTGCTAATTCAACATGGATTTTGTTTATTCTTGATTATTTCTGTTGATGACACGCATATTGCCAGAGCTCGTTCTGTTTGCTCGCAGCGCTCCCACCGCTGCTAAATCCCTTCTCCTTTGGCTTCTGACCTAAATGTTTCCAGCTTAAAAACACCTAGGTAGTAGTTCTTTGAGTAGCTCCTCTTAGCTATTAAGGAAAATTTCTCCTTTTTAACATACCCAAAAATACTTGTTCAGTCAAAACAGCTTGAAATAATATTGCAGCTAAATGAGGTGCACAAGGGGACCAGCCATTTCCTAAACAGATTACTTGGAAGCTCTGTGATGATTGTGCATTCGTTATTGATGATTATCAATTATATGCTGGTTATTAGTAGCGCTGTCTTGATTTTTTGGTATGCCATGCGTCTTAAGGAGGCTAACGCCATTCTAGACCATTCTAATCCATTCTTGGGTGATGTTAGCTGAAATGCAATGATGAATAATTTGTGCTAATGATGTTGATGTACTTAGCACTAAGCTCTGAACACCAGAAAGTCCTGTGCAAGCTTCCTTAAATGCACATGACACAAAGCCATGGCTCTGCTACAGAGAAGAGGCTACTCCTAGAGCCCAAGAGGGAGCCATTAATTAGTCTCTATTAATTAATCAAGGTTGGCTTGGCTTGAACCTCCTGGATTTTGCAAAGTGATTTTACACTTGGATTTTCAGTGAATTTAAGGATACATTTAGCTATATGTACCCATCTGGACTTCCTTGAGCCGGCCTGGTGTCCAAGAAATGTAAAAAAAGGAAAATTAAGTCCCATTCTCTGTGTCTAAAGCTTGACAACCAAACTCATGAGTCACCTCTGAAAAGCATGCTGCTCTTGGGCACCTTAGCCCTGAAAGCATCTGGAAGCGGTTAGATCCCAGAGCAGCTCCAGCGGCCAAGTTAACCCTGGTTTAGCCCTACTCTGTCAGTGAAGCTTGGTTCAGGTACAAGGGCAGTCCAGACTCATTCAGAAATGCTGCAGAGAGCTGAATTTAGGTGAATGCAGTTGCTTAAGATTTACACCAGAGCCCCAGGTGAGCATCTTTCCCTTAACATTTCTTTAACTTTGGCTTTGCGGAGCCTGTGTCTGTTTTAATTTGCCACTCCAGTGTTATTTGAATGTACAGTAGCCTCTCGCTGGCAAGCAGGAGAAGCTGATAGCTTCTGAAACCCATGTTC
>JAUBOD010001040.1:5727819-5741421 GCA_032353885.1 Nothura maculosa | reverse complement strand
ACTCCAGTGTTATTTGAATGTACAGTAGCCTCTCGCTGGCAAGCAGGAGAAGCTGATAGCTTCTGAAACCCATGTTCTATCCTTGTGATAACAACAACCACAACAAAAACTTAACATCTTGGGAAAACAAAGTGACAGGCTGTTACAGGAGGAAATCAAGATATAGGCAACCATGTGTCCCTATCCTTCCACTTGGGACACAATCATATCTCCAAGCAGGATGATGGAAACTTCTCATTTCCCAGCAAAGGGGACAAGAGGCAGGTGAAGCCTTGGGAGTAGGGATGGATTGATTTCTCTTGGCCAGAGCAATTGCACACCCAAAGGGGTAAAAGATAAATAATAATAAATGAGTAATAAACACTCCATTTAAATCTTTAAATGAATATCGGATTTTAATTATAAGGGTTTAATTTTCAGAATGAAAAAGCCACTTTTACACACATTCCTCTGTGCAACTTTTAATTAACTTTCAAGAACTTTCTCTTACTTTAAAAAATCTAATTAATAATACTTAGGGAACTATTAGCATAAAACAAGTCATGGAAAGCAGTACAGAAATATAAGACAAATATATATTGTACAAAATTACTTGCGAAAAAGAGATTTGCTAATTCTGAAAACAAAGCCAAAGCTTCTAGCTTTTCTAATTCTGGCCTATAAGGAGCTTTATTGGAATGAAAGCGTGAGAAAGACATAGAAATCATAGGATTTACAACGGAAAGTAATGTAATCTTAATCAGCTGTTACAAAAACCTGTAAGACTCAGAGAGATGTTTTAGCAGCCAAGATTTGCTGTGTTCTTGAGAAATATGACGCTGGTAGATAAGGTAGTTCCAGGGAGATGGTGATAGAGGTAGAAAGTATGAGTTGGAAACCCTCACGATTGCTACCAAAAGAGCCTGCAAGCAGAACAAGCAACTTCAATGGGAAGCAGGAAGGAGATTCGGTAGTTTTGGGCTAAGGTTTTTTGGCTGAGCTCCTGTGTGCCAGGTGTTGAACTCAGTATAAAAAGTGCCGGGTCCAGGCTCTGTGAATCCACAGTGCAGATCCCAGACCAAATTCATTCTGCTCTTTTCCTGATGCACTAGGAACTACAAGCCAGGCTTTTCTTTAGAGTTATGAAAACACATCACCAAACCTGCTTGTGTATTCCAGGTAATTTTGCTTTGTAAAGGAAAAACAAAAAAAAAAAAAAAAAAGAAAGAAAGAAAAACCACCCTAAACTCATGAAAAACAACTGCCACAACAACAAGACAAAAACAACAACAAAAAAGAATAATACCCAAACAAGTTTTTAGGTTCTCACATCTCTGCTAAGATGTTCCAAATATAACCACAAAACACAGTCCTTAAGCCCAGATTTATTACTATACAAATCTAGTTTAAAAACAGCTCTACAGGGGTTTGTGTTTAGCTGTACCACTAGATCAGACTAAAAAGGACATCTTGTTCCAGATAAAAACTCTAATGCTGCACTGACCTCCAGTGGTATTTGCAGAAATACTTCAATTGCAGAGGCTTCCTGTGGTGCTCTAGAGCCAAAACTTGCTCTGTTTTAGAGCATAATTGACGGTATCAAATTCCTTTGAGAACCAGAGAACTTATAGCAGATTAGTGCATACTTAGACTAAAGATATGAAAAGACCATACAACAGCTTTTCTGAAATGAATTTTCCAGTGTGCATCTAACTCTAGGAAATTTAAATTTAAATAAGAGTGCGTTTGTTAAACAAAGCTTTCCAAAATCAATTGGATGGAGGATTGTTTAATCGATCCAAAACAATGCCTGGATTTTTTTTTCCACAGTTTTCTATTGCAGGGAAGGGGCTAGAGGAAAGGTTACTTTTGTTTTACCTGTAAAAACAAACAAACAAAAAAAACCCTCATGATATTTCAGTTTGGTCATTAAACCAAGCAACTCTGATGATAGGAGCTACGTGACATTTCTACTCTGCACTTAGCAGCTTTCCAAGGTCAGGCAGAGGTGATTAAACAAAGCAGTGCCACTTCTCCATGCGTATGAGGATGCCTGATTGCCCTGATCCCATATTAGTGTAGGTGACATTCGGTGTCCTTTGATGTCCTGATCAAAGAAAAATAAAGTAGTACATAATATGCCCAAGATATTCTCCAGAGTGCACTAATTTAGCAGTGCCAAGGTCAGCTGAAGGAAAACATACCCTCCTGCTTGAGACGAGCAGCTCCAGCTCCGCTTGTTGGAAAATCACTTTAGCTCCAGTCTGAAAAGCCTTTCCTGACAAAGACCCCTTTCCCCTGGAACAGCTGGAGGGCCCTTCCGAGCTGTTCAGGAGTTTTCTCTGAAGAGCAATTAGAGAAGTGTTGTTCAAAGGGTGCTCAACAAGGAGGCAGGAGGCCTTCAGAGCAGAGGCAGAGATGGATGGAGACACTCAAGGACTGAGCAGGGGAGACAGACAAGGGGGCCTGGAAGGAGGAGAGAGGAGACAGTGCACTGAGATTATATATATATATATCTATTTTTATGTAATGAAAGTATTTCCAACCACAATTTTCAGATTGAGCTGAAACAAAACATTTCGGCCTTGAGTTATCTAACCGTTGGAAAAGCCCTTTGTTCCCACTGTTCTTAATATTAGACTATGTTTTTAAAGAAGATTTACAGTTGGACAAGTAGAGGGGTTAGATTTCCACGGTGTCCTCTAAGCTTGGGCTTCCTAGCTCCTCCATGGCACACATGAGGCCTGAGGGCTCTGTGTCCTTCCCCTTTGTACAGCCGGCCCTGTTGTGCTGCTGCTTCTTATATTGTCTGTTTAAACAGGATACCATGTGGTAAATCACATTACTGATCACTACTCTAAGATTAATATACCAGTATGCAATCACAGAGGTCCTCATATGCAAGGAAACACCACAAATTTCCTTGCTGTGGTGGCAGAAGAGGAGCCGTGATTCCATGTTCTGGTTCTGCGAAGACACTGAACTGCATTTGTTGATAATTTAAAGCAAACACAAAAACAAAAAGAAGCAATCAGGCACAAAGCTTTGTGGAGAAGACTGACAGTAAGGAAAATATCAGCCCAAGTGGTTAAAATCTAGCAAAACTCTCATCGACTAACGACAATGTTCGTATAATGGGAGGTTTCAGGCAATTTTAATAAGTATAATTGCCACTTCTCTGTATAATATACTGTGAGCATGATTCTAAATATATGTCAAACTCTATTTAAAAACACAATCATTCTGTTTTTGCGGAAGACCCTAAAGATCTAATGTCTTCCACCTGTAATGAAACTTGAGGGGATTTTTCCCGCCCTTCTTTCCTCGGCCTCCTCCCCTGCCACCAGTGTTATACAAGCAATGAAAATTCCATATGAGATTTCTCGATATTAAAATACCATTGAGCAAAAGAGTAATGTACAGCAGGGTGGCGAGATATTGTTTATGTAATATACTGCATGCTTGCTGGGCCTTTTTTGTTCAACAGGCAGGTTTTGTTATTGCAATGGGGTCAGCCCAGCAGTGGCTTTTCACAGAAATCTTTCCACACCTTCTCTTTCATTCTGGGTAGAAGAAAAACAGCTATATTAGAAAGACCCCGTCGCTAGGTAAAGTCCTGCTGAATACTGTAAAAAGGTACCTGCGAATGCCTTTGGAAGCTGCCAAGTTTTAATACCTGTGGTGTATTATTTCCTTGGGAATGAATGAAAAATGTCAGTTAGCAAAGCAAGAAAATGAGATCTTAAAAAAAAAAAAAAAAAAGGAAAGAAAGGAAAACAAAGAAAAGGCTTAATTTACTTTCTAATGAAAGTTCTGTGCAAAAGTCCAGACATATATAATTTCTGACTGAAACCAGAAATGCATAAGCAGCGTCTTTTGGGGTTAAGACTTGTCTCCCTGAGGAGTTTTGGTGCAAGGTAGCCAATCCACCTGTTTTAAGACCCAGCTCCGTTCTTGGGAGAACTGGGAGCTGTTGGTTTCTTTGCAAGTTGGTTGCATGGCTTCGGTCCGGGCTTTGCTTCTCCCTATCCTGCATCACCCAGCACGCTGAGGCCGCCAGTCGTAGGAGGGAGTGGGGTCCAAGGCATGGCTTCAACTTGCCCTGTTGTTTCCAGTAGGAAAAAGATCTGTTTTTTCTCCATTGCTGTTCTGTTAGCTTCTACTTTTGCGCTAATTGCAATGCAGCGAGTGTAGCAGGTTTGTATAATCTATCATCTTAATTAAAAGGTCTGCAACTTTCATTTGGACTTTGTTCATTTTGTTTCAGTATTACCAAGCTGAAGTGATTGGACATTATTGAAAAAACATGTCTAGATGGCATTGAACCAAGACTCCTGACAAAAATGCTGGCAGAAAATATCAGAAGTGTGACTGTTCATCATGCTTTGCGACAGTTATTTATTTCAAAATGTCAGAATTTTCCACAGACCAGAAATTCCAGTTCCTTTCTGTTGCTATTATAAAGCACCTCACCCTACACCAAACGCTCAAGTGCTGAGGCTGTGGGAATGCATAGATCAGCAAGACATGTCAAAAAACATTGAATGGATAAACAAAGTTGCTCAAGTAATTCTTACAAAGCAGAAAAATATGGATATAATTTTGTAACATTATTTGCTGAGTGCTGAACAATGAGACGAGCGCTCCAGCCCAAGTTTATAACAACTCAATTATGCAAACTCTGGATTCATTATTCCCACTGTGGTGTCATCCTGCATAAAAATATAGGCAGTGTAACTCTTCCTACCACGTGTATCACATGGCATTGCTTGCTAGTTCACTGCTGAAAACTACATTTTTTGGTAGAAACTAAACATCTCAATTAGGACATAAGCATATGAAAATGTGGGGACGAAGAAGTTAGATAAATACTTTGTCCCTTTCTCCAAAGATGCATCAATTTTTGGAAAATATTTTTTCATTTGCTTTAATTCATTAAAATCCAGACTTTGTTTGGTTCTTGACCCACTTATCTCTTTGCATTGGATTGTACATGGTGTATTCCATCAGTTCATGGCCTTCAAATCCAAGGCTGGGGGCTTTTGAAGAAACCTCTTGTTAAAGGTTTGGTGTTGCTTCCAAGCTGACTGGATGCTATTTGTACTATTGGTGTTATGTGATTGTCCAGGATTATCAGAATAATTCTCTGTACTCATAGGAGCACTTCTGGGACATGGCAGAAGCGCTCACAGCCGTGGTGATGCGTAGGAAGGAAGCAAAGGTTCTTTGCAGAAATTAAATTCCACATGCGTTCACATCAGAAACCTTATTCGGAGGATTATATCAGTCAGGGAGCTAAAACAATATCTCACCACGCAGGGCCAGGCAAGGACAACGAGCGCAGCTCTGCATTTTGTGCCTGCTCAGAACAAACTGCCCATTAACAAGCCACAGACCTAGCCAGGAACTTCAGATAACAAATGAATTTGAGCAAATCTCAGCAACAGCTCCTAGACAACTTGTGAACAGAGAGAGGAAACTAAATTAATCAGATAAATGATTTGCTCAGCTCTGGTAGAAAATGTCAAACACTTCAAAACTAACCTTTTGGCAGTGAGATTGCTCTTCCCGGATCTATTTAAGATTTCTACCTTTTGCATTTGTCAACAGAGCTAGGAAGCAAGTGTATTTCAATAAGGGCAATGTGGCATTCTTACCATGTGGACACAGGCGCTCTAGCTACTTGGAGGGAGATGCTGTTTCCTGGGCTGGAAGGAAAACCTTGCAAGTTAGCTCTGAATAAAATATTTCTTTTGGAATGGATTTTTCACGCAAAGGCTTTGATTGCAATTTTACTAAGGAATATTTGAATGAGATTTATCTTTCTATGGAAATACAAGTATTTTTTAATTATAAAAAAGGTCAAAATTAGATTTTTTCCTTCTTTTTGTTTGGAAGTTAAAGTGTTTTTATTCTGCAAGGTTACTACAGTGCCTAGGGCAGCAGACAGATAGTTCAGCTGACTGAACTTTCCCGTCAGTAGCGGGTCTCAACAAAGTGGTCTTTAAACCATAGCCCCCATGCTGCATAGTGTCAAGGTCCCAGGGCACATACAGGTTATTCTATAGGACACATCACCCATCCAGACAGTATCATTCTACTGGTGGTTCCCATTTCCACTTAGAGCACCAACCACAGTCGCTGTAAACCACTGTAGTAACGCCTCTAGCTAGAAAAATTGTAGCTTTTGGCCAAAAGAAAAGCAACCAACCAATCAAAAAAACCTCGTTATTGACAAATTCACATTAAAGAAAAGTTGGTTTATAATAGGAGAAGCATCCATTAGTACAGAGATATGGCATCCCTACTTCATTGCAGACATCCCAATGCCCCCAGGGTCAGATCACTTTCCCAGATGTCCATCCTTTTGGAGCAAGTGAAGGAAGGGAGCTCCATGTCATGCCCTTGCTTAATTCACCCCCAAGTCGGTGCTTTGCTGGCTCAGAGCATTGATTCTTGCTTGTACATGCGTAGCCTTTGACCACTGCCTGCACAACAGTGTGCTCCCCATGACCACAGGTGAGGAGAGCTGGAGACACCCAGCACAGTGCCAAGCAAGGGCAGCACTGACTGCTCCTACGGATGTCTGCAGTGGAGTTGTCTCCTTGCTGGTTGAAGAACAGGGTGTTCAGTGTTTATTGTGTTCTTAACAAAGTCTGTTATCAGCAAGTTTGAAGTTTGTTGCTATCTTCTAGAGTCTTAGACTAATCACAGTAATGAAGGCATTGAACGGAGCCCTTCTCAGGTGGCATTTACCATTGTTTGCTGCAGATAACATAAAGCTTTCTGATTACAGTCGGCTTTTATCACTTCAGAGCAAATCTACTCCACTGAAATGTGCTAATAAAACCCACGGAAGCAACAAACTGGAAAGAAGTGTTACAGCAATAAAGGAACATGAGGGAAAATGTACAGCTTTTGCCGCTGTTATCATTTTCAATTTATTAAGATCTAACCATTTTTGTAATATGGAGCTATTGCTGGGGGTTAATTTAATCTTCTCTAATACCAGACTCAGGTCAGTTTTCAGCATCAATTTAGATGTAATGCATATTCCTAAGCTAGAATCAGAGAAATACCCTCCATGGCCCCATGACCATATGCTTTCAACAACTGAAGTGTAAATGTCCAGCACTTTACACGTCCATTTTACGAGATTAGCTCCAGCCCTTAAACACACAAGTCCCAATAAAAACGTGTGGTGTTGTGGCTCCAAGGACCGAAGGGGCTACTTGCTGCAACTGCGAAGCACTGAGTTATGACCTGTAGCAATCTATTCGCCTGCTGCCCACGCTCCTCGCAGCCAGCCAGCTTGCACTCACCCAGCGCCTTTCACTGCAAAGGGCCCCAGGAGCAGATCAAAAAACTGCTGGGCTAGACCCTGAGATCTTCATTCGTTCCTTGCTGAAGAAAGCAGTTGCTTTGTTTATGTGAGAGTTGTGTAAAATCCATTGTATATTTTATGCTACCGGCAGAGAGACTAAGGGCAGCAGATGGCCCAATACCTGACCTAAAGTGCAGACAAGGGAAAAGTACATCCAAGTATCTGGGGCAAGACATTAGTAAGAATCAACATCTTCCATATCTACATACATGTGACAAGCTGATGACTTTTAAAAGTCACCTTTAAAATCACACAATGTAAATATCAAACTCACTTTATCTGTTTTGTACAAGAGATAAGCTGAACTGGCTAGGGTTGCAATATGCATCTTTCTCTTAAAGTTATTCCTTGCACATCAAGGACATCAAGCCTCTTTCCATATCCTGCCTCCCTGATGGATCCTCTCTTTAATTCAGTCCTGCTGTTCTATGACCTCTTTTGTTGTTGTCCTTAATGAAAGAAACAGCTCCCACTTTTTCTCTTTTGATGTGCTTCCACGTAGCTAATGCTTTCATCTCATAATAGAGTAGAAAATCATGTTACTAGAATACTGTTGCCTTCTTTGGAGCCTTACAGGCCTCTGTATTTCTTCAAAAATTACACAACCATTGTGGATAGACACTACACATGCTTAGACCAGCTAACATCAACATGCCTGTTGTGAGGGACACATCTCACAACCTACCAGAGGTAAGACAAGTGAGTTCAGTGCCTGTTTCTGGCCCATAATAGTCTCCTGCCTTTATTCTTCCAGTCTTCTTTTTTCGTTCATGCAAAGAGGATGCTTTAAAGAAAGGAATTAGACTAATCAGTAAAGAGGAGACAGCAGATCTCACAGAGATGTAGATACAACATGTCTCTTAAGGAAGATCAGTACGGCCTAAACTTCGCTATGCTCAGCCTGACACAACTTCCTCTCCATTTGCTTACGTAGTTTATGGAAAAACCAAATCCTCAAAGAAGCTATTGATTTGAACAGAGTACGTAAGACTTCAGGGCAGAGATTGAGCTTGAGTCTAAAGGATTCCCATTCCAGAGTCTCTCAGGCCTCATGGGAACCTCATATGCAGAGCCAAGGATGTCAGAGCTACTAGGTGGAAGGGCAATTTTTCTTCAGTATTTTGTCAAAATCCTTACTCAGAGATGCTCTCTGATACCTCCAAGAAGAGCCATGCAGGCAATTAGTGGGACTTTGGAGTCAGAAGGTAAATTAGGTGCCAGCAAAGAGACTCCGAAGCTTGGTGTGAATGAGAAGGCCGGCTGCAGGACTGCAGAAGAGCAGGGAGCAGTTAAAGGTGTGCTACTTCCCCTGGCTCCCTCCTTCACCACCACAGCTCCCAAAGTAAACATCTATGTCCCTGTATTATTTAATCCCAGGAAATGTAAAATGCATTTCCTATGCCTGGTGTGATAGTAAATAACATACTGTGCAGCATTGGACTGAATTACATTGGCTTGTATGACACCGAAGTATGGTGAGGAAAATACCAATCATCAATGAATCACCATGATTGAGGTTGAGAGCGACCACAGAATGGCAGAGACTTGGAATGCCCTGCCCTGAGCTTGTGTGCTTTGTTCAGAGCACACCAACAGACATTGCTCCTTACTGCATCGAGATTTCTTCTTAAACCAGATATGGGCTGAATTAACTCACCCTCCGTATTTGTGTTACAAAGCACAAGGCAGGGAGGCACACAGGGACTGGGGTGGTCAGCCAA
Source organism: Nothura maculosa (assembly GCA_032353885.1). Classification (NCBI taxonomy): domain Eukaryota; kingdom Metazoa; phylum Chordata; class Aves; order Tinamiformes; family Tinamidae; genus Nothura; species Nothura maculosa. The sequence goes on along the minus strand of JAUBOD010001040.1, from coordinate 5,732,337 downwards.
GCTGATGGGGCAAAATATGGGTCCCGTTGCTGTTGTACCCTCTGAGCCCCCCAGCAGTGCTTCAGGAGCTGCATTGTGAGCAACTAATGAGATTAATGCAAATGGATACACTGAGTTATACAACATATATATGCCCTTCACACAATGACGGACACCTCCTGCTACAGTTTATTTTCTTAGCAATCATCAGTAGCACTAATAATAATTAAATCTCAGAGGCTGTGATGAATAATACATAGCAGCTTCTGTTAGCAAAACAAAAACACTTTAAAGATTTTCTCCTAAGCTAACTTCAGTGCTTATTTTTTGGAGTGATTTATTCTTCTTTTAACATATTAGCCACCTTTAAAGTTTATAGTCTTGAAACGTAGATAGCATTGAGTCACTGATGCAAAAAGAATCCTGTAAATAGTTTAAAGAAACTCAGAAGCCACTAAGCTGATCATTTTTATTTGCATATAAACAGCAGAGAAGAGCAGCAGACACAGTTCAAGCTGGAACAATGGACAGGAACATAGCAGCTGCTGGGAGGTTGAACAAAGCAGGAGACTGAAACCTCCTCTCTGACCTTGGGCAGATTTCTTAGGGCTGAGTTTTCCTGAAGTCAGGCATCCAATCTAGGCTAATCATGTAGGTTTCTTAACAGCCAAGGAAGAAACAGCACCAGAGAACAAGTCCTTCTACCGTGGGTACCCACCCAGACTCAGAGGTGCCTGTTGGCTGAGGCCAGGTGAGGCTCTCATGGGCCAGTGTTACCTACTTGAGCATCTACAGGCTTCAGTCTGGGTCACGTATCTGCTGTTTGGCACAAACACTACTGCAGTTGCAGTTGCACAAGCAAATAAAAGCCTTTTTGCCAAGATAGCATCCCTTGTTCCTGGAACTGCAAATGACACTGTGTTCCTTCTTACTGCTGTGTTTGCAGAGCTGCAGGAGAAAAATGACCATGTCGAATATCCCTAGTTACAAAATAGTGCAATGATTTGGTCACTCTCACAAGCCTCCAAAGAACCATCACTTACAAAGTGGCTCTGTAATGCAGTCATTACTCAAGGGCTACAGTATCTGATGGCTGAGCCTATGGTAGATCCAGCCTTGAAAGGGTGTGAGCATTTGTCCCTGCAACTGCACAGATTACTCAGGCCCTGAAAAATCCTGTGACAGTGTGTGCGGATTCAGTCAGGTTTAAATACTTTGTTTCTAGCAATGTAAGTAGGGTCGGTGGGATATAAGACACTTGTCGAAGAGGTGAAAATACAAGGCTATATATTCTTTTCAAGCTGGAAGGGTTAATGCATTGCATAGCATTGCATAGCATTGTGTATGAATATCCTACTGGTTTACAATTTGAAATTATATTGGTTCTCAAAATCCACTAGATCCCAATGCTATGCAGGTGACAGTTATCCTATGGTATGCATTGGTACCAACCACTAAAAGAATGGATAGCATGAGTCCTGATGCCACAGCAAAGATAAATCTCATGCAGAATTAAAGGAAATGATCAGAACCAGTGAGATCCAGCTCATGCCCTCTGTCATAGCATGACCAGTTCCGAGATGGAGATGGTTCATGAGAGGCAGGCCACAACAGCACTGTCAGGTCTCCACTGCTTACTCAGCCACAGAGAAACTCTAAACTTGACTTCTGCGATGGAATTACACCACAAGGGCATTTCACAGGATGCCAACCAAAAGAAAGCTTTAATCTGATCTGAAGAGCGGAGCAGGGAGAATTTTGTTTCTTTGACACAGGTCAGGCAGTGGGATAGCCTACCAAAAGCAGCAATAGCAGCTACTAGTTTAATCAGTATAATCAGATATCACAGGGATAAGCACAAGATAAATAGCTCGATACCACAGCTACGAGCATGGCATGAATAACGCAATACCCTAGCAATGAGCTCAACATAAATAACCCAATACCACAGCAGTGAGCTCAGTATAAATAATCCAGTACCATAGTGATTAGCTTAGCATGAACACTGTGATACCACAGCAATTAGTCTGGCATAAATAACCCAAAATCCTGGCAATCAGCATGGCATGAATCATTGTATCCCATACCAACAAGCACAGCATAAATAAGGCAGAAAGAAGATGGGTAGAAAAGTGGTGAGATGTGTTTATTGCTACAGTTTAATACTTGTGATGCAGCAAACACAAGGGAGCAAGAGGAGGGAAGGGAGGAGTGGAGAGGAGCTGGGGCTGGGGTTGGCATCACCTTCTCAGCAGGTCTTCAATGTGCTCACAAACCAACATTGGGAAGCTCCAGTCTTTCTTCTGGAAGGTCCATACTGCAAAAAGGTCACAAGGATCCTGCTAGGTCCTCCTCCAATTATGACTTTGGCAATGTTGCCAACAGGAGTCCATTTAATATATGAACGCTCAATTTATATGTGAGTCACAAATACATCTTTTTATGCACTCTTAAATACCAGAAGCGTAATTACTAAGGTCAATATATAATGTTTATTTCATTTATAATAGACATAATAATTTCACTTTAGGGAAAAGAAACTGTATGCATAAAAATAATGACAAATATTAAAGTCACCAAAATAATGGAACCAGATCACTCTACTAATCCTAAATTTAAATGCATTAACGATCCCTGTAACATTAAAGGTCTGATAAGCCAAATTAGGTTTCTTGTAAGCATAATTAATCTTCTTTTTCAATGAAGATATTACAAGGGAGTTAATTTGAATCCCAAAAGCATTTCTAAAATTGAATTATATAGATAAAGCAAATATTTGACCTTTTACTGATAATTACTATAAAAATCAACATGCAAATGAAGCTTATGAAAACCTCTCTTGAAAATGGTATTGGAATATTGAAATCTTCTGTAGCCAAAAATAATAATTTACTGAATTAAAAGACAGCTGGCCACTACTCTCATTTATAATTTGAGAGTAGTAAATTACAATAGCCGGATCCGTATTTATTAACAAATAATTGAACGGAATAAGACATAGGTCAATTGCACGGACTATCTGGTTTTATTCACAGGTCACTAAATATGAAAGACTGCTAATTTTGGTTCATCTTCTCTTCTGAAATAATTTTTTTCTTGTAATTAAATAATGGTAGCATTTATTGATTTAAATTATTCTGTGATTGGAAGGTGCTTTCTCAAACCACCAAAGCAGAATGATTTTAAGAAATTTTCCCTCCATTCGTCTGCACTTGCTCCTTTGTCATGAACTGCAGCTCCTAAAGTCTCACCCAGTTGGAGATTTGCTCCCCGTGGGGAGCATGGTGCCTGCAGACAGGATGGATTTGCAAGTGTCGGTTATTGGTCTAATTATTATTACTTATTTTGCTTTTTCCCGGGGATAGCTTTACGAGATAGACAAGAATCTTTCAGACAATGACAACGAAAAAAAAGGCACCAAGACCAAACAGGAGCAGCTGCAGGGAAACTATTGGATCTCTGGGACATCAGATCTCAAACCAGTAAACTCACCAGGTTTTTGGCACCTGGAAAACCCAGGGAGTAAAGGGAGACATTTTTCCCACACTTAAAGTTGCTTCATTCAGCCCAAATCTGAGCTCAGCAAAACACTGGAATGGAAATCTCTCACTGTAGCTATTCTGCACCTGTTTTGCTGCTAAATTAAGGACTTCGGTGTCCAGAGCTATCAATCCAGGACCTCTCACAAGCAGAGAATTCACTTTAAAAATGTATAAAGGGAGGGAAATGCTTCGCTGACCCTGGCTGCACACCAATGCAAGGTGATGTACATTGTGATGAGTGTGGAAGCATTTACAGCTGATGGGGAGGTGCGTTGTGATGAAGCTGCTCCAAAGTGAGGCCAGAAAAATGAATTTTAGAGCTGAAACTGTAAGCAGTGTTACACTAAGAGAAAAGAGTACTGCAGCGCCGTGACGCCCAGGGTCTGTTTCCAGCTTGGTTGCCACTTCAGAGTTGCTTAAATGTTCTGTATCTCTGTGTTCTTCTGATCATTACAAATAAACTGGTAATTTGGCCCCTCCTTGATTTATATTGTTGAGTGAAACATGAGTACCCAGCGAAACCCCCTGCAGCTCCTGGCAGAAACGCTGCTCTGCTGACATGGCATTTGGTGTGATTCTTTATATTTCCAGAAGAGTGACAAGGCTGAACGGGTTGCTTTTACAAAACCTTGCCTCCAGATATATCCTTTTTATGCTTGTGTGGCTCTAGGAGTCTGATCCCTGCTCAGAAGCTCCGGGCATTAATGCAAGAGCAACAGAAATATATCCCTAACAGTCAGCACTTTCTGAGTGTCTGAGTACCATCTTCAAACTTCTTGAACGGTTCAGTGGTAGGACTGAGTTGTCATCAAATTCAAAGGGAGGAGTGAAGCTTGGGTAGATCACAGAATCCCAGAATCTTCAAGGTTGGAAGGGACCTCTAGAGACCATCCAGTCCAACCTTCCTGCTTAAGCAGGCACCTAGAGCAGGTGGCACAGGGCGGCATCCAGGTGGGTTTGGAGATCTCCAGAGAAGGAGACTCCACAACCTCCCTGG
>JAUBOD010001040.1:5709274-5724477 GCA_032353885.1 Nothura maculosa | reverse complement strand
GTCAGTCAACCCTTTTCTGGTTCTGTTTAGACAGGACGGCAATGGTTAGCTATTCTTCCCTATTCCTCCCTCAAAAAAAGATTTCTGGAATGAGCTGAATGAGAATAGATTTGCTTTCCTGATTTTCTTTTTTATTCTTGCAGTTTCTTGTGATGGAAAGATGGGGACGGTCTTCAGTTCATCTCCAGAAAAAAAAACAAGTTTCATTCTCCACTTGCCATAATTATTGTACAGAATGAAGGCAAACTTTTGCTTTAAGATCTTCCATTTGTACCACTACAGCCTGTAATGCTAAATTGCTTGGGTGTTTCCCACTCCAATTCACCCAGCCTCAGTTTGACACATAAGAAGCTCTGATTACCATTTTACCCTGGGATTTTCAGATCTCAACTTCTTTCAGCTACTCCATGATAATCTGTCTCAAAAAAAAAAAGAGAGAAAAAAAAGCTTAAAGCAGTTATTGTTGCATTTAATAAATGCACTTAGAGTACCAGCTATGCTTTAATGTACATTAATTTTAGATTTGCTGGCCCTTTTCCAACTAAGTCTGTGTCTAGAATTTTTTTCAGCCGGTGAGAAATTATTCACAGATATGCCATTCATTAAGTTAGTAAATGGATATAAGTTCGAATTCAATTTGTTTTAGCAAACTACTGTTATAAAGAGTCTAGTGTAGCGTGAATTATTATCCAGATTTATGCTGAGCATCTGACAAAATGTTATGCTACTTTTTCAAGTATCCGCTAATTCCAAATAGAGGCGGAACGCTGCCATTCCTGCGCAGCACTTCTCACTGCCAGCCTCGTACTTCATCACGTATTGAACTCAGTGCTGCTCCTGCCACTGTTATCCCGCACTTCCAGGTGCTTCAGCACGAGCGGGATTTATTCAGAGACTGTTCCGCACTGGCTAGGGGGTTTGGAGACAGGCAAGGGACTTGGAGGGTCAAATTGAGGAGACTTGGAGGGTCAAATTGACTCGTGGCCACCTGTTCCTCCACTCGTGGCACTTCCCATGCCAGTGTCAGGGCAAAGGGCCTTGTCCCAAGTACTGCTGAGCGTGCAGAAATCTCCATAAATGTGCAGCGTTTCTCCAGGTTGAATGCTCCATCGCAATCCAGCTCCGGCTCTGGGATCACACACCGGTGTTGTATCCAACTGGATCCCAGCAGCAGATTACTGCAAAAGGCACAGGGAGGAGCAAAGGGACAGTCAGATGCTCCCGGCATTTGGGGAGGGCAGGAGAGAGCAATAAGACTACCTGATTTCCAAGGAAGTTATTCAGTGCTAAAAATTACCAGGTCTTTCCAGATCCTTCCTGCACAACAAGGGAAATATCTGAGGAGGAAAATGCCCCCTCTCAGCTGGAGGGGATGTTGCTGCTCCATAGCCGGTAGCAACACCTAGCAGTCTGGGATCACCCAAAACTCAGGCAAGCTTAGCTAGACTTAGCTTTGAAAGCAGAATTTTCTCTCATTATACATGTAACTGCACTGTAATATTTATGCCTGAATGTGATTTTTAAGCTGTCCCAATTTGGGACTGGATGTACCAGATGGAAACCTGATTGCCCTCCATCCCCAGCTATAGAAGGGATGATGAGGCTCTCAGAAACATCTTTGCTGCATGAAGGGCAGGCATGTGACACGAGATGCCAGAAGATGCCAGAACATGCCAGGTGCAGATTTCATAAAATGATGGCTAAGGTCCATGTTCCCTTCCAGAGCTTAAGCTATACAAGCAAAACTGATTTACTATCATACCTGTCCTGGTACTTAAGTAGTAGAAGACAACCGCCATGGTTAACAGGTTCAGACCCTGCTAGTGACCAATAAGGATGACAGAAGAGGCCTCATAGCAGCGTTGTACCCGGGCCCTCTGCACGAGCCCATATTTTCATCACAACACAACTCATGCACCATTCACGCCACTAAACAGCTCCCAGGGTGGGCCTGACATCTGATTAAACATTCGCCAGGCTCAGCTCCAGACGCACCCTGGAAAGAAGCCACCAGCACATCACCCCAGAGCCGCAAGATTTACAAGGAGCAGATGAAGTCTAGTCCTACAATAGTTCATTATAATTAACAAAGCTGGAATTGCACTGGGCTTTGAGCTGTATATCAATGCTAAATATCTCATTACCAGTGTAAAATATTTATGTCTCATGGTCTTTATCACAAATGCAGACTCGCAGTTAGTGTGGCTTGGTCCAGAAGATGAATTCCAAGGAGAAAATGAACTGCTTGGATTAAAAGGCTGGCAGCCCCGCAGGATAAAATTCCTCATTGCACGTGACCTCAGTGATGGAGTCAGAGAAGACAGCAATGAATGCACAGCCTGGAGCTGCAGAGTTATGGCCCATGCAAGAGAACACTCTCTGCTTTTCCCCTTTGTTGTCTCCGTAGGGCCAGATCAATCCTGCCATTGGCACATTTGATGGCAGTTTGTGCTTTCGCTTCAGCAAGGGCTGACAAGTGCTTCTGGGGGCATTTCAGGCTGCTTAGACAATGACTTGTGCACATGCGCCTGGTGCCTGAAGACTTTGTCATAGCACAACCCAGAAGCGTGGTTCAGGAGACTTAAACTTAGCGAAGACGTGGAGCTGGGAAGTAGGGATGAATTAGATAACTCCTAGATAACTGCACCCTGGAGCGTCAGTGACAGCTCCCTTTGGGTGGTCATTAGTTTCTCCACTGAGAAGGATGCATGTCTGAGAGCAGGACTTTCAGTTTACAAAAAGTTAGTTCTTGTAATTCTTCTTAATCCATTCATTAATGGACCTTCAGCCAAGGTCAAGTTCTGGGTAAAGAACCTAAGAAATTTGGATTGGCACATCAATGCTTTGCTGAGGACTTATATAATTTTGAGGTGAAAATACTCATCAGGGCCTTAGAAGAGCTGTTCTTCTCTGCTGCAAGCTGTTTTTGATCTTAGGCAAATCTCTTAGCCTTAACTCAGTTCCCTTGAGGGAACAAAGGAGGCTGATGACCCCACTTTTCTCTCCCAGTGGTTTGGCCATCAGCACCAATCTGCCTGCAGCAGAGCTGAACAGGCCCTGCCTTGTGCTCTGTGTATGCTCAGCAAAAAAGAGCAGGCAAGCCCTCATCTCTATGGGACCACCATGGTAAGAATAGCAATTTTCCCCTCTACTGCCTGTTACTCTATATTTTAGCTAGCTGCCTGCGGTCTAAAGCTGGGAAACCTGGGAAGGAAGCCTGCAGATACCGTGTTAGTCTAGCATGCTGAAGGCTCTGGAATGGGGAGCTCCTCTTCCTCCCCTTGCCCATCAATCCCACTGGCCCAGCCAGGGCTGGTCTCACGTTGTCCCTGGTTCCCTGCAGGTCCCTGTGCACCTTGCAGGCTTCACCGTGTAGCTGGTGGCCTTGCAGGACCCCAAAGAACTCCATGGGTGGCTGAGAAGCTGCCAAGGGGAAGAAGGAGCAGGAACACCAGACTCGTGGAGCTACCGTATGCAAAGAAGGAGGAGGGCAGCGTGAACGGATGGCTTTGCCCTGACAAACTTCCCAAAGGAGGTCGTTACACTGCTCGCCTCAGCTGCATTTTCATTTGCAAAAGCCTGTAGAGCTGTTGCCAATGTAGTCCTCAAAATGGGACAATTTTTTAAATTCCAATTAGCAGGTGAGTGGTTTTTGATAGAGGAAGGCAGGAAGCATGGAGGAACGTTTTGTATACTTATGACAATTATTTGTATACTGATGACATTTATTTGGGAGATTAGCACCTCCTAGTAAATAGGTATTAACTAAAATCGCTCTGAATTATGTTCCTAATTACTATTTCATTTACAGTGGTGTTGTATTTATTGCAATAAGCTTCTTGTGTATTTACTGTATTATGTACTGGAGTGAGACTCAGGATGCTGAATGTATGAGCTAAATACAGAGGCTAATGAGTATCATAATAAGTATAACTGCAAAACACTTGATAGGAATCAAGTAATTTTATTCAAACCTTGGAACTTTTCTCCCGCATTAAATGCAAGGAACATTTTAGGTGCTTGCCTGTAGTCCCATCTTTCCATGTACTGCTCAGTCCCCTTAGCTTATTATTTCTTCTCTTGCCCCAAATGTTAATCCCAACTTCTTTCTTTTGGACTAGGAGACTCTCTGTTGGAGGTACTGTTAGAAGTTAGATTGCCCCATGTTCCTTTTGGAAATCCAGGCTCTGGCACACCACATTATTCCAGCTTTCCGCTTTGGGTCACAGTTTTTTATGATGATGGAATCCTCCAAGGGGGCCTGAGATACAGATCTGCTCTAAGCAGCCCAATCCAGATTTCATGCTATATGACATCCTCTCATTACCCAAAGTTCACAGAACGAAGGCATCTGCTTTTACTGTTTCTCATAGATCTATACTGTTTATCTAGAGAAAACTGCAAGGAAAGAAAACAGATTAAAGCCAGGGCACCTCCTTAACAGGTGATAGAAATGACACTCAGGTGGATATAATTAACTTCCCATAGGTGTATGAAATTCTTGGAGCCAATCAGGAAGCAAAAGGCTAATTACTTAAAGCAAGAATGAAGGAAATGTGTTTCTTTTGAGAAAGCGACTGTTTAGGTACTCTAATTTTCATGGATTCCTTAAACAGCCTTAATCTCCAGTATTTGCTGTTGGCCCAGAGCACGGACCTAACTGAATTTTGGCCTTAGTTCACAAAAACAGGCAAGTCACTTTGTTTTTCTACATCTGTAACCGTCCATGTTCTGAGGGTGCCCTGCTGTGTGCAGAGCAAGTTGATTGAGGGCTCTGATTTCACCCTCCTTGGCAATGGGTAGAGCAGCCCTGTACACACACCTTCACAGAAGCCAAGCAGAGCTGGCCTGGGCCTGAGCCCCCCGCTTTAGACCCTGGACTAACGGGTTGATGTACCTCTCTGTGCTGTTTCCCTCAAGAGTCTTCTAACCTCTTAAAAGAGCCCCATGAAAGCTGAGCTTCAAGTTTTACACTAAAAAAATCACTGTTTTCATCTTCCGTTTGTACTTTTGTACAGAACTTTTTGGTTTATCTTGTGTTTTTGTTTGCTTTTAGTTCAAAAAGCTTTTACAGCCATCTAAGTGGAAATGAAAGTTTGAGCTTAATCCCATTGGATTTAAGTACTTTCATTTGCCATCATGTCTGGTTTGGATCCAAATATCTTCCTAGTTATTGTGTTCCATGTTCTGCACCTGAGACCTCAGCACTACAGTGGACTGAGAATTCACAGCCTATGTTTGCTTTTTTCTATACAGCATCATTCTTTTAACATCTGGGACTCTTTCACCTCAACAGGTTTGCAAGTCGGAAGAGAGTTTTACTGATTGATATTGCTAAAAAGAAAAAAATCTGCAAAACGGTGAGTCTGCAAACTAAATCTGACTATTGCTAATTTGTGCCCAGAACCTGCAGCTTGTGGAAAGTTCTTGCCTGTGGTTTGCAAGCAATTGTTGTCTGTGATTATTAGCTTGTATGAAGCGTAGTCTTAATGAGTCAATTTTTGCAGTATTGTTTTCTTTTTGTGAAAGGTTGTGGCCAGAGCAGCTGCAGCCTGCCTCTTCCTGTGCATGTTCCACTGACCCTCTTAGAAAATGTTCCTTTTGTGACAGACTTTAAATTTCTGCCCTCCTTTCTGCAGCCTTATGCCTTTGTCCTCCACATTGCTTTTATCTGAGTTACAAGGGAAAATATGGTAGTGAGGCTGATGGTTACAAGGTGTCCTGGCTCAGGGGTGGTGGGATCAAGGCTGGATATTTTTTCAAAGCAGTTTGCTAGATATGGGGAACCAGGGAAAATACTCTAGCAAATCTGTAGCTAGTGTGGAGGATACTTCTCTCCATACTAGAGAAGACTGGGTTGGTTTTCTAACCTAGATGTCCTATAGGACTGGACTAGAGAACAGGCTATAAGGAGTAGATGAGCTGCAGAGATGTTGAGCTCTCAACTTGTTGAACTGTAGCAGCTGGAACATTTGCATGAGGAAAATCTGGATGTGGGATGGCAGAAAGGAAGACAGGGATGACTTAGGAGGACTTTAAATACTCACTTCCATAAACATGCCTGAAAATACTGTCCAGCTGCTATGTATACCTAGAGGTGCCTGAGCTGCTTGATTTGAGGCCTTGTCCTCCATGCATCTCCTTCTTTAAAGAAATATAACTGCTTCATTAGTCCTCGCTTTGTTTAAGTCTCTAAGAAGTCCTAGCTGGCTGGCATTTTTAGAGCATACCTAACAAATGTGGAAGGGACTAATCTTCCAAAAAAGACAGATTTTGTAGCCAGATAAATATCTCTCGGTGTGTCTCTCAGTGTTGTAGTGCAAGGAATGAGTCGAGGATTCACTGTGCGAAGATGGCAAAGGAACTGATGGCTCGCAGAGCAGAACCTGGCTTAAGGCAAGATTCCTGCTTCTGGACCATCCCTATACCTTATCTATGAACTATGTCATGCAAATGCTAAGAAAAAACTGGGTTTAGAGCTGTCAGAAATGAAGCCCTAGTTCCCAAATGCCATTTGATGCTCTGCTCTGCTCTTACCAGGCTGGGGAGGAGCAATGCTGCCCATCCTGGCCAATAAAATCCTCAGGGACCCAAACTTCTGTCAGCCTTTCATGGCAATTACAGTAGCTGCTCTGTTGTCACCCAGGAAGCTGATGCTTCTGCTCTGATTTTAAACTGAAACAGAAAGAAATGCAAACTATTGCTTCAGTGTCTGTGTTTCTCTTATGCGGCTGTAGGAACATTACCGTTGCTTAGCTGTTAGGATAGATCTAGTCTGTAATTCTTTGGGGAATTAATATTCGTGTTATTAACTTTAACATATTGCTTTCTGTTCCACATCTTTTTGGTTTAACAAGCAATTGCAGACTCAAAAATGATGAGCTTGGTTGGAAATGCTGTACCTCTCTTAGGAGTCTGGGGATTGGGTTTTACCAATTAAAGTGGAAATATATTTGAACTGCGAGGTGGAAAATCAACATCCAAATTAGTAGCATGTGAGATTGGAAATACTGTGGTAGGAAGACCTCAGTGTGGAGGTGGTGGTCACCCCGTGCCATGAGACTGCCCAAGGGAAGGTGCCCAAGGAGGATTTGCTTTACCCCCTTCACCTAAGGCTTGTCCACAAGCAAGGTTGTCACTCTGGACCTAAGTGTTCCCTGGGCTGCCAGGGCAGCTCCATTAGCCCTGGAGGAGAAGCTTTTCTATGTGACTGATGTAGTGGATCCATAGGTGGGTATGGAACTACCATGCAAGTGTGCTAAGGGATCAGTAAACATCTTGGGTCAGAGATAGCAGGTGGACAGAAATAGCCCTCCAGCATCAACTTCCATTATCTGCAGCCCATCCAGTGCGACTGGTGTGTTGAGTTCCTTGGGTTTGTTTTCTCTCCTGCTAAGCAAGAATGTTTTGACAGAGTCCCGCAGGTGCGATAAGAGGCCCATAGTTTTGTGCAGGCCAGAGACATGCTCCCATGGCAGTGTTCATGACAAACACCTGCTGAAATGGCCATCCACTGCTATAAATGCAGTGTACAGCATGCTGGGAAGGTTAATGGCATGAGGTTTACAGGATAGCCTGGAAACTGAAGGTGTGATTAGAACATGAGTCCTGCACCTGCGCTGGGAGAGACCTGCCCTGGGGTGGTTCCTGCCAGCTCAGCTCCTCCCTGGAAGGACGTGCTGCCCAGCAGGATGCAGGAATCTAACACATTCCTCTTCTGAAGTTATTTGCACATGCTAATGCGGTCACACGCTTTCCAATGCTCTGTCCCTATCTAATCTTCTCATGAACGCAGTCCCCATTAGAGCTCTGGAAAGCTGTGCAGGCATCAGGCTTGAACACTGATGGGTTATTTATTAGAAGCGTGCTGCAAGCAATTGAGGATGAGTTAGAAGCCTTTTAATGAGGAAGCTGTCAGGAATCTGCTTCTGGAATGTATCTGCTTGGATTTTCTACCTTAATCCCAAGTACTACTGGCTTTTTCCTAATCCCTGGCAAGTGTGCTGGTGTCACTGATCGGAGTGTGATGCGAACACCCAAGCACAAAGCTTTTTATTGAAATAAAAAATGGCCTTGCCTTTGAGCAAAGCATCCTGTTAGCCTCGGTAATAAAAGTGCATTTGTTTGGCCCCGGGTTGTTACGCAGCACTGCGTTTCATAGCGATGGACCACGTCACGTTTCTTAAAAACGTTTTCCTCTCCTATCTAGGAGCCTGAAGTTGCAACTCTTCAGTCTCCTGGTGTCAGTGCCGCTGTGAGCTTCTCTGTCCTGCTTTTATTAACCTTGAATGACTTTCACTTCCGAAGCCGGTGTGCGCGGTCCCTTCCGTCCTGCCACCCATATGTATGCAATAGCATAAATAAAGAAATAATAAGCCTCTGCACCATTAAATTCAGGGAACTGATGCATTTCAAATGCAGAAAACAGAAGCAACCAGGAGTCTTGCTAATTTTTACACTAATTTACACCAGAGGGAATAAAAAGTCTCTTAAATCAGATGCTAATTTTGTTTACTTAACTTTCTAGTCAGCACAATGACCTTTCATCCGCGAGTATGAACAAATTAGTGCAGAAGTTCTTTGTGGGAGACTGGAAAACTTGCCTCAACCTGATACTGAATAATACCCAATTAAATCTACTTCTGAACAGCTCTGCCTTCCATCCTAGAAGGAAGTTTCAGATAAAAGACCAAAACGCTATTCCTTTTATTTGATACTTTATAAAATCTCTTCACGTAATGCAAACAACCCTAACCCTAGTGTGTCTGATATAGGATTTGCAACGCTCTGGGTTATTGGTAAGAGGATAATAAGCTTATTGCTGTTTATCAGGGAGAGGATAAAAGATTCCTTGCTCCCCATGCTAGGAGGAGGATGGATTTCCATGTTTATCAACAATCAGGGAAAGGAGGATGGGAGGGGAGATATTTCGGAGACAAAGCCATAAACACTAAAAATATTTTTCTGCTAGGTGAAAGAATGAGAGTTCTTCATATTTGGTAACAGGATAAGAGACACTGAGCATCCTCTTTGGTGAGATAAGAAGCTTAAAATGAGGAGAAAATGCTTCCTGGTATCAGCGCAGAGATTCACAGGCTGCCGAACGGTTGGGAAGCAGTTGTGGCTGCCTGGGGATTTGTGGATGGGGCCTTTGATGGGATGGGAGCACCTGGGAACCTGAGCCAGGGACCTTCGTTTATGGCAAAGGAGGGTGGATACCCTCATGGGGACACACAGGTGGCCATGGGGCAGCAGGTAGCAACATCTGCAGATACGGAGGCATCTTGGAATCAACCCTGTTGCCTCTCTAGCTCTGCCCAGACCCAAAGTGTCCTCCCCAAGGCAAACTGGGATGTTGTTGCAGCCATCCCTACTCAATGCCAGGCGTGCCGAGGGGTGCCGGTCCCTTCCTCATGCTGGAGCAAGCCCTTTGCCGTGCTGTCATCGTTGGCTTGATGCAGATTTAATATCCCTGGGTATAACGACAGGAAACCAAACAATCTCCCAGCGTTTGTCACGCAGCGAATGAAAGATGCTGCTGCCAAGTGCACAAGGCTTGATTCACCGAGCTGTAAAGGAAAGGGCCTGCGACACCCCATTCGTGCGCTTATCTGGATCAAATCTGAGTGAAGCAGCTGATGACAGCACGAGTGCAATTACAGGCCACATGTGGAGCTCAGTGCGTCACATGTGGGCAGGGATGAAGGGTGTCGTGGGAAGGTCAGAAGCCAAGTGCATGGAAATGTTGCGTCTGAAGCGCAGGGAGCTGAGAGCAAACCCTGCCCCGCTCAGGTGTGCTGGGTTTTTGGTTTTGTTCCATGAACAGCGTCGCTCCCCGGCAGAGCCAGATGTGCAGCCAGCAGGATCTCCTGCAGCTTGGCTGTGGCTCCTGCATCCGGGCACAGCTGTCCTGAAACGCCACCAACCCGCCTTGGCACGGCCAGGACTGCGCTGCAGCACCTGTGGTGAAAGAGCAATTCTCTGCAACAGCGGTTGGGGTTTTCAGGGAAACTGGGGCTATTATCAGCAGACCTACTGGTGTTTAAAGGGAATCTATGTCCTCTTTTGGTTCTTTTGTAAATCTTCATTTAGAGTCAGTTTTTCTTGCTTCTGTCACCAACAGCTTCAGCATCCTCAGTCCATCTCTCTCCTCATCCCTGGGACAATGAAAGGTCCCAGGTCACGATGGTGACACAGGCTTTGGGTCATGCCAGGACGGGAGGGACCAAGTAGAGCTGGCGGCCAGGTCAACCTCTGCTTCCTCTTCAAAGCAACTTTATCCATGAATGTGTATGTCGATAGCAATGTGCTTATTGTAGCTGTGGTCATCTCCAGGCCGGTGTGAGACCATGAGACCAGCCTTGTGAGGAAGCTGATACATGTACATTAAGGCCATCCATCCATCAAGGAGAAGGAAAAACAAACTCCTTTTGAGCAAGGGCTTTCAAGGTAGCAACGTGCCATGTTCTTCTTTGTGAAAGAAAGAAAAAGTCAGACTGCCGTTACTTTGAAAAAGTCCGTTTTCACCTACTTAGTTTGGCAGCTTCACAGCATTACATTAAACTTTCATGGGTAGCCACTAATTGTGCCTTTATTTTCCGGACGCCCTGGGCTCTCGTGCTCCCCAGAGCTGAGCACTTTGCAACTGATGGCACCCGAATGTGGAACAGGCTGGGGTTGACTGGAGACTTAGTGGGGAAAAGGAAGCAAAGAAACCTCCAGGAACAAGGACTGTGTGGGAGCCAGTTCACCCTGTGGGCAGTGATGGCTTTGAATCCTCCCTCTGAAACCAAGCTGGATTCAAATCAATCCCAGAGGGATGCTGATGGCTGCTTTCCCACCAGGAAGGGAGTTATGGTGCAAAGCGGCTCGTTTGCAGCAGACACATTCTGCTCCTATCCTGTTTTTATCTCCTTGCCCGTGTCTTTTTCCCCATGTGAGCAACCCAGGAGCTGTCTGTCTGTAGCCTGCACAGCTCTTCCCTGCGGAAACAGCCACTTAATCCTTCCTGTCCCCGCAGGGCCAAGCGGATGCCGGCGCCCGCTGCTGCCCAAGGAGTCGGGTTGGAAGAGCTAAATCCATGTTCGGTGTCTTCTCAGGCACAGATGGGCCAGCCAGCGGGATGCCGCCGGGTGCGGAGCCAGCGCGTGGCGCTCTGCGGATAAGGATTGAGCTTTGGGCTCCTTTCCAGCCTGCCCGGGAGCGGATTCGTGCCTTGTTTACCCTCCCCATGCGCTCCGTCCAGCCCGGCGGATGAGTGTGCGCATCCCTACTTATCAGAGGCATCCAGACGCCAGCATTATCCGCCCGGCTGGCACCGCCGCTCCGAGGGGTTTTGGAGCGTGGCGGTGCTTCCTGGGGCTGCCCAATGGCTCTATCCATCCCTAGTGCAAGCGCGTGCCCCAAGTCTGCAGCTGCTCCTTGGTGGTTACCACCCAGTGCATCAGCTCAGGGTGCTCCTTACCGGTAGAACATCCCCATCCGTGAGCATTGGGTGGCAGGGAAGACAGAGGCTGTCCCCTCTGTGCCGCTTCCAGCATGGCACCGGTGCCAAGGCTTCAAACCCAAGCCGAGTTGCCCCTCGCAAAGGGCCAGGGGCTGCTCTCACCAGCGCACTCTGCTCATGGGGCAGGTTTCCCACCCGGTGCCGAGGGACCCGGCGCATCCCGCCCAGCCCAGCCGCCTCTCCAGGGCTTAGCTCCAGCAATGGGATGATTTGCTCTTACAGCCTGTTAATGAATTTCTGAACTAAGGAATTAATTACCGTCTGTCTAAATTAGAGCTGCCCTATCCTTTGAGATCCATCTTTTTGATTCTAATTAATTTTAAAAATTACTTGTAGAGTCTTCGGTAGAGATTCTAATTTATTTTACTTTAATATTATTGCTCTGATAAGCAATTTAATTTTTAGATCAGAATCCACCTAATCTTGAATTTGTCACACAAACTCTGCTCTCCGTGTTACTGTTTACTGCCTTCTGGAGATGACAGACCATGATGCAGGATTCATCCTTTCTTCTCTTTCCTTTTTAAATACCTGAATTTGTGTGCTCAGAGGAGATTAATTGAAACCCTCTACTGCCCTATCTTTAGGAAAAATCCTTGATACTTTAGAACCAAAACCAAATATTAGTTATAAAGCTTCCTTAATTGCACTTTTTTATGGAGAAAAACGCCTGTCTGATTTTCTTTTTTTTAAAAAAGGAACATTTGCTTTATGAGTATTTGCTGGTGTTTGACACTTATTTAACTGGCTGTTTTTTATTAACTCATGTTTTCCACATCAAGTGCACTGGCAGCTGGGGAAAATTCAAATATCAGTTTTATGTTCTTATCAAAGCTGCCATCTCCCAGGCTGCAATAAACTGCAGCGCAAGCTTCCTCCTGTCCTGGTTTAGGCTGCAGAGTATTGGACGTGTGTATTTGTTTATTTAGGAGCTTGCCATGCCCTAGGTGGGATCCGGCACCGCTCGGTAGTGTTCTTGGGCCACCTTGACTCGTCGTCGCCATATGGAAGGGCTGGGCAGGGCAGGAGGGATGTTCAACTTCATCCCACTGCTGGCATTTCCACCTCTACCAAACGTTATTGCAACGTGGGAAAAATCTTTAAAGTACTAAGTGCAAAACAAAGACATAGGTGAAAATCTCAAGAGTATCTGCACAGCTCCCATAAACGAAGCCTTGAGCGCTGCGGGTGTCTTGCTGGTGACTTCAGCCCCCCTTGGGCTCGGTGCCGTTAGATCCCGTTTGTGCCAAGGGAGAAGCACCGTGTGGCTCCCATGCATCTCCAGACCCTCCTGCTCCCACACATGTTGGAGAGCAGCCACGGGCCGAGCTGCTGCCTCTCCCGGACCCCGTGTCCCCGCGCCGCGTCCGCGTGATGAAGCACCCTCGTCATTCAAGATGATTTTATATTATAGTTTGTTTGGGTTCTTAAGCTCCTTCTATTTGTATTTCTTAATTCCCACCTGTGTATGGTCTGGATCTTGGATTCTAAGAATCCCAGATGCTTAGCAGATGGTTAGCTTGAAAAAATAATCAAAGAGGCAGCAAAATTCTGTGTTCATGAGCTCCTATTTATTTCAATCTGGTGTTTTGCCTCACAACAAGACTAATAAGCAATTACTCTAGCATCTCAAATGCTTATGCAGTGTAAATGCATCTGTCAACCAGATTCAACATCATCAATAAAGCTGCCAAAGCTGTTCATAATTCAATGATATATGCTTTGAGCATCTTTTTTGAATATAATTTAAAGATTGCAGTCCTATGATTCCGGCATTATTTTGTATGTGTTTAAAATACCTCCAGCTGGAAGGATCCCTGCCTTGCATCCCGTAACCACCTCCGTGGGCACGGGCGGCCGGAGCGCGTGCCATTTGGCTCACGTGGCACCCTGGCTTTCTGGCTGGGCTCCGACAGCATTCCCACCAGGACAGCAGTGGCTGCAAAAGTCTTCCTGGGATTTGCAGTCTTTCTTTGCCTCCTTTCTCTTCCGGGGCAATTCAGCCCTGTGCAAAATGCCATCAAAACATGTGGGCAAGGAGAAGATGCAGGAGAACTTGTTAATAGGGTAGGTGTGCTCAGCAATGGTTTGTTGGACAGCGTTTGCTTTAATCATCTTTTATAGCCTGATACCATTAGGAAACAGACTGATGTGACTGCTCTGTGCATGTATGTGCATACGTATCTATCCTCTTCTAGTTGCTTTTCTGCTCTTCAATCCAATTTGACAAAGAAGACGTCCCAAATATGACATTTTCATTAAGACACATCAGCAAATGACAGTGTCTCTCTGCAGGCTGGGATTTGGCCTGTGTATTGCAGTGTCACCTCGTGCTGCTCTCCCACCCGCTTCCACCCCCACGTCCCGCCGTGTCTGTTCTAGCTGCCACCACTGTGCACTTCCCCTCGTGGGCTTCTTGGCAAAGAGGTCCCAGCCTTTCGTTAACTCCTTTCTAAGCCTCTGCGTGAATGAGAATCTGAAGCTGTTGCGCTCCTTGGGCAGGTGATGCTCTGTGCAAGCTGCACGTCTGTGGGTCTGTCCTAACACTGAGCCTGTCCCAGGCTGCTGCACCTGCCTGTTCATGGGCAAAAGGTGCTGGGAAAAAGAATAACAGAAAACCTTGGCACTGCCCCGGGAGCAGGTCTTTATGGAGCTCTGCTGGGTGTATCACTTATCCCTGATGTTCCCTTATTTCTTTGGTGCAATTTGAGGAGCTCACCCAGCTGACATTGCATGGGTCTTTCTAGACATGTCCTGGTCAAATATAAGCCAAGGCAATCCCGTGCAAGCTGACACGTAAGTGGATGTAACTGCAAACACTCTTCTGCATCTACGGGGTAATTTTTCCAGGGCAGGTTTCAGGACCAAATTCACTCGTGCCTTTGTACCAATGAAAACCAATGAGGCCCCAGGCAAACCGTGTTCCCTGTTATCTCGGCAGCCGCTGACAAGGATGGATGGGGACAGGTCTTGGGAGATGGGACATGAGACAACCTGCACCCGCTTTGGCTTTGAAGCACCCATGTGATACCTGGTGGATTCGGGACCATGGGGTGCATTTGCATGCCCCTCCATCGGCCCCATACTCAGCATGGCTCCAAATTAATAGCTTCCAACAAGATATTTTAACCTATTATCCCACATGCCTGTTTTGTGTTTCCCAGGGATAGGCTACAAAACACAATTACAGCCATGGGCATCTTTTTCCCTGGCCCAGTGACTTGCTGGGCTTTCCTGTGCGTGTTCGGAGTGCAGGATCATGCAGTTTTTATTCATCATTCAGTTCAATATTCTTATTAAGCAGCTTTGGTAGGACGCAGGATTTGCTGCGATGGCTGGAGGCAGCACAGGTTGGGTTTCCAGCTCCCTGGTTGCTTTTCCCGAGGCTGTTGCTGCTGCTGCAGAGAGGAGCAGGGCTGTGAGCAGGACCCCTGCTCGCAATGGGAGCTGCAGGTACCAGGTCAACCTAGCACTTCTTTTAAAGCATTTAGGAGCAGAAAATGTAGCCAATTTTCTCTTGTGCAAAACAAGGACAGGTAGGAACAAGCTCTAAATGTCAAAGCATCCTGAAGACTGGTGCAAAGCAGGGCCAAGGCATTGATTGGGCTTTAAGCATGCAGGGAAATGGGGTTTAATTTGGCTGATTTAGGGCTACCACGGAGGAGGTGACTCCTTTTCTGAGGTCCTGACTGCCCTG
>JAUBOD010001040.1:5668904-5709174 GCA_032353885.1 Nothura maculosa | reverse complement strand
GGAAATGGGGTTTAATTTGGCTGATTTAGGGCTACCACGGAGGAGGTGACTCCTTTTCTGAGGTCCTGACTGCCCTGCTGCACTCGCAGCATCTCCCTCAGGGTTTCACATGCAAAACAGAGGCATTTGCAGCACAACTCAGTGCCAACCGGTGCCTTCCCTTGCTGCTGTTCTGCTCTCGCGGGAAAGCTGCCCCATGCCCAGGGAGACGGAGCTGCTTCCATACGGAGCAGAGGGCAGTGAGGAGCAAGCCATGGCCTGTAGGCTGCAAACACCGTCCACTTCTCATAGTTTTAATGCCGTGATTATTCTGACTAAATAACGGCCAGGCGCTGGCCTCCATGTTACTCATCTTAAGCATGATTTACCACTGCAATAAATTAGCCCTTAAGGCAAAGAATCAAAAATAATTGGCTTTACATCCTGGTCTCCATTTTATCCTCTGTTACTTCTCACTTTCCAGGTGTCCTTCCCTTTCTTGCTCTCTTTATTCATTCCCTGGCATTTTTCCGCCTCCTCATTGGCCTCTTTCTGGTTCTTTTCTGCTCCTCCTGTTCTTTGGACAACGGACCTTGTTTCTTTCCTTCACTTTCTCCTTCCCCAAAAGTGCTCCACCAGCCTGTGAATTCCACAGCTTATATGTCAGCTATATGAGCTTATATGTCACATATGTATCTGTATCAGTATCTATTCTTAGTCATTTGATCTTTCAGTGTCACTGGCTCCCATCAGATCCCTAGTGCAACCATCAGCTCCCGGTGCAGGAGCCACAGGACCTGCTGCGTGAAGGTCTTTGGGAGGGAAGTTTAAGAAAGGTAGATAGGGCAGAGTGCCCCAAAGTGATAGAAAACGTGGATTTTGGGGACAGCCTAAAAAATGAGGAACAAGTGTCTTTCTGAAGCAATGACAGGATAAACACATCCAAAAAACTGGCTCACAGAGCTCTTTGCAAGGTGGGTTGTGGGGCTTGGCTTGAAATACAAGAGGCCAAGGGTGTGTGTGGGATGGGACCGTTGCTGTCTGATGGGGGGCACCCAGCACTGCCCGTCCTGGGACTCTCTGATGCCAAGGGGAACTTACTGCTGCGGTGAGGGACATCCTGCAGAGCCGGACAGGGGAAACCTTCCTGTGCATTTGCTGCATTTATTCTCTTCCTTGGAGAGGGCCATCGAAACGGTAAAAACAGGGGCAAAAAACCACTTAAAAAACAGCAAGAATGTGTAATGGAAATGTGACTTTTTTTTTTCATTTTTTTCCCCTGCAAGTAAATAAGCTAAGACTGCGTTCAATCAGCCTTGGCTCCAGAATCCCAGCTTGTTAATGGCACCTCTGCTCACAAGCCCAGGTTTTACCCAGCGGTTTGGGTTTATGCTGGTGCGAGCCGGGGCCGTGCTGGGTTTTTTCCTTGCCCACAAGCACAACTTGCTTTTGCCATCTAGTGGCTGTCCCCAAAAATAAGGCTCAGAGCCCAGACCTGCAAAGCCAGGAACAACCAGGGCCCTGCTCAGCGGATCCACCCGTCCTGCCATGCAGCAAAACCGGGTTTGTTGCATGGCCCAAAATACCCCCAAAGCTCCTGTGCTTTTGCTTCTAAGCTCGCGTAGCCTTGAGTTTATTGTTAATACAAGCAGCTACCTGTGGTTTTGAGCAACACTTTTATTTGCTCCCTTTGGTGACCGTCATTGAACCTACATTGTTCCTTCCTCTCAGCCACATTTTGACTCACCTTGCACAGAAAAGCAGAGTATGGTCAGGAATGTGCTGAGGAAACGAGCCCCCTCCTTGAATCTCACTTGCTCACGCAGCCGATTTTCCCCCTGCATAATTCTTTCTAAAGGAAAAAGTAATTTTGTTCAATGGCAACCAAGTTTAACACTCCATAAGCTTGGTCTTTTTGCAGCCCTCCATCTGGTAAGCGTTTTTCCTTCTTTCTTTCGTTAATTATTTTTAAACCAGCCCAGTAAATTGCCTGCGTTTAAGAGGCACTTCTCATTAAGATGAAATACTTTGATCTCGAGGAAACATCTCTTTAAAAGAGGAGCTGATATATCACCAATTTTGGGGCAGCTCACCCCATTTTGGCAGTGAGGCTGCACCCAGCACCCTGTGTGCAGAGGAGGCCCAGGGTCCTGTCAAGTGGATGCAGCTGTGGCAGATGATGAGCAAGAAGAAGGGGTCAGGAGAGGAGCTCTGAGCAGGCACAGTGCGGGGCATGAAGAAATAAGTGGTAAATCATCTCGGGAATGGGCAATATATATTTATTTATTTTTCAGTACAGATGGCGGGGAAATGGAAAAGGCTGCAAGAAGACCAAGAGAACTGGGTGCCTATATATAGACGTACAGCTGCTTCCTTCAGGTGTTATAACTCAAAAAACGTAGGATGATTAATTTTGAAAGTTGAAATGTATAGCAGATTCTGATTACATCTGAGTGTCTATAATTTAGCTACTTAGTAAAATTAACTTGACGTTTTTAGTGAGCTGTGAGGACAATAACGTGTGAAGAGCCTGAAGTGCAAGTTTGACTGCGTGCTCCTTCGTTGCCTCCCCCCGTCTCAATTTGCAAAGTTTATTTTTAACTTTTTCTCTTTTTTCCAGCCTATTTCCTCCAATCTAGATGAATGAATTTGCCTCCCCCTGCTGTCAGTGAGGCCGACAACATGTTGGTCTTGGCTGTGCCCTTCCCTGGCTGAACCAGAGCTGCGAGTGCCACTGTCGGGCTTCATGTTATTTTTCCTTAATAAAAATTAATTCCCACACACAACAGTTGCAGGGAAAACTTCTCAAAGGATGGAATACAACTGGTGCAGACCGGATTATCTGCACCTTGCACTGTGTCTAGGGGCTGTGCTGGCAACTGTGCAGAACTGGGGAGCACAGAGCTGCCCCCAGGGAAAGGAACAGCCCCAACCATTTAATATCAGGTGCAGCTACAGAAGCAGCAGGATTAAGCCTGGCTTTGCAGTGCTCAGAGGATACGATACTGGAATATCAACAAGAACAGCACATTGCCCGGGATTAGCTCTGATTGCTCCAGCAGCCAAGAATGAAGGTAAACGTGGCCCCAGGTAGGATGAGTGAAGCACACAGAGCACAATGGACATATTTTATGATAATACTCTCTGGCCTGGTCAACATATTCCTATTATTTATATCAGCATGGAACACAAAAGCCCCTAATAAGAAGTCTTTAAATTCAGTAAATATTTGTACATGATTTCAGTAGAAGAACGGACTGCAGAACTGTGTCCCTCAAAATGATCTTCTTCTCTGTACAGGTCTCAGCAGTGTCTAACATTTTGCCAGTAGCAAAATCTCTCTGGATTGGGACTTGGAACAAGTTTCCAACATCTGCACTGAGTCCTGGCAAGGTCAGTCCTGGCCCTTCTACCCTACCTTGTAAGACTGCAGATAGGGACTAATTTCAGTCATTCTCAGGGCATAAATGATCCACGGCAAGCACTATGAACGTTGCCATTACTCGGCTGCTTTGTTTTGCAGGTGCTCAAATTTCTGATGTTTTAAACAAAATAACACAGACAGACTTGTGGTTGTTTTTAACTTTAATGAATTGCCTGATTCTAAGTAACATTTGCAGACCTAGTATCAAATCTAAGTTTCTAACAGGATAATGAGAAAGCTCAGGATGGGGTGGCTTCCAGAAGCATCTTCCAGATGGAAGTTTAAATGCTTTAAAATACTGAACATTTCGCACCGTGCTACAAAACAATGACAACTGGCAGAACTAAGTATTTTTTTTAAGCTACATTATTTAATTTTAGCCATATAGAAACAGCTGACAGGAGGATCGTACTCTTGATTCTTTCCGGATCTGTTTAACTAACAAACACAACAAGTAAAAATATAAAATTTCAAAGGAACCAACTTAAAAAAAACTAGATTTTTTTTCCAACACTTCCAGTACCTGTTTCTGTAATAAATATTAAAAACTATCCTTTTTTTGTTAAATAAGTTATTTACCAAAAGCTTTGCTTTCTTTTCTTGTTTTCTTTTTTTTTCTTCTTTTTTTAGACAAAGGCTGACTGCAATAAAAGAGCTAAATGAACATTTTTACATCAATAAATATTTAAGGCACGAAGAATCAAACAATAAGCACGGGGAACAGTCTTTATTAACGGACCTTTCTCCTTCAGAGAATCCTTTTTTTGTTGGTGAAGGAAGCCGCTTTTTGATTCTCCGCTGGTTGAACCTGGTGAGAAAAGCAATAATTATTGCTCTGTTTTGCAGGGCTTCGACTGCACGCAATTTGTTCCTAGTGCTGGGCCGTAATCCTGCCAAAGGATCTGCAAATATGAACTGCTCTGTTCAGCAGATCTTCACATTAAAGGATAAGGTTTTCGGCAAGCACACAGACCTTGTTACGTCATCAACTCATAACTTGGGGAGGGATGAGAAAAACGCAAAGCAGCTGCTTAAGCAAGAGCTTTGACAAGGCCACTGGTGTCAAAGACAATGAAGGAAGAATTCATGGAAAATTTAAGGGGGATCTGGGAAATGGACCGTTATTCAGAGTGGAGTATGCAAGGAGAGGGATGTGATTTAGGATTCAAGAAGTGAATACTTAAATAGTAAAACTAATCTAATATACTGCATTAGCAAACATTTTTTACAGCAGCTTTGCCTATTGGGTCTTAATATTTTAACATTTAAAGTTTATAATGTTAAATTAAATAAAAATATTTAACATTTTTTGAAAAGCACTGCTTATTAAAATATATGCAGGCTTTAAGTACGTGTTCTTTTTGTGAGCTGAGCCAGTAAAAACAGGGTATTGAACTGTGACCTGCTAGAACTAAACTACTGGAGGAAGAAGGACGTATGAATGTTAATCCAGCAAAAGCATCAGGAAAGTTCCTCGGTTACTGAACTAGTTACTTGTTCGGTCGTAAAACTCTAATTTAAACAGCACATATGGGAATATTTATCATGCTAACCTGCTATCATCTAGATTTGATAATAACATCGTGCCCCAGTAGCAAACCTGAAGTAAATTAGACTACTTGTAAAGAATAAATGGCACGAGCTTGAAATGTAAGCTGAAACTTGACTTACTTCCAGGTTTCCTCTAGCTTTCTTCAGGACATCATGGGTTAAAACCACTAGAAAGAAAGAGCACATGAAACAGAATATGGCAAAGCTTTCCTATACAGTTCCCTCTATTGCAGTCTTATGACTAAATATTAAATAAGATGATATAAATGTATATGCCTTATATATATTATAACATGGAGAGTGTCAAGGCAAGCCCTGTTTTCTACCACTTCAACTGTTCAATGCTCTTCCCTGCTCCATGGCCTATATTCCATCTAGCCAGTAATCAACTTCGCAGATGTAAACACCATTTGGAAAGTCTTCATTTTTAAGTGTTTCTCCCTTAAGAAGGACCAAACATGCAGATTTCACCACTACACAACATCACAGATGTGCAGTGTCACCCCATGTGAGGCTGGATCTTTTGATCCAAGACTATCCAAGGGAGGCCTTCCATCCATTTTAAGGAAAGCTGGCAAATGGGCCAACTACAGTTTGATGTATTAGACTACCAAGGGTAGAGAGGAAGAGGAAAATGGTGGAGAGGCTTAGGGAAAGGATGGGATGGGAAGAGGCCAGATGGCAGAACAAGGCAGCCAGCTCCTCCAGCAGTTCAAGGACAAAGCCACCTACACAGGCTTAGAGAAGCGAGTGGTTTGCTCTGCTCTGCTCCAAGTTTTCTTTATTTATGCAGCTAGTTAGCTTCCGTGGGGAGAGAAAAGGACCTGTGAATGGAGGAGGGGATGCTGCTAAACAAAACTGATATTTAGAAATGTCAGGTTAAATATGTGATTCTCTAATCTGTGTCAGCTCCATAACTGCTGAAAAATACCATTCACAAGTACCAATTTAATATTCCAGTCTCAAAAATAAACAATTTAGCCATAATAAAGATTTTTCATTACAATAATAAGAACCCAACAACTCCAAGGGTATAGCTGTCATGAGATAATTATACCCTTGGCAGATTACTGCAATTTGGCTCTGCATTGTTACATGTTCAGAGGTTCAGATGAGGTTTTATAAGCAATGAGTTCTCTCTCTCCTGAAGAAAGAGTACAGAAAACTCCGAGCCACAGGAATGTTCCAGTCTCTGCCTCTAAACATAGTTAGGAATGCTCAAGTAAATAACAGTGGGAGCGCCTGAATATTCTCCATAGAGGTGAACAGCTAAGAGGAATTTGGGAGAATGGAGGCAGTCAAGGTCATCTCCTGGGATACTTGTGATTTCCTACTGGCAAAAGGAAGAAATAAAAAGAAGTGTATACACGGTCATAAAATTCAATGGTAACTTCCTATGATTCACTGCTTTTGCTGTATGCTTGGTCAGGAATTTGTGTACAGATGCAATTTAGAGGCATTTCTGAAATTGCTCTTTAAGGCAAAGGTAACTTGACACCCATAATTCCCATAATCAATGAAACTTACTGCAAACTGTGTCTATCTGGGTCTTTCTGGGTAGCAGACTGCCCTCTGCTCGTAAAGAGCTCTGCTACTAAAATCATTTTCTCTGGCAAACTAGATATTTCTAAATCAAAAACATCAAATTCAGTACATGAAGAGAATTCAGACACAGAGGAGCTGCTACGAGCCAGGCAGTACTCCTCTGCATTAAGAAGGATTTCAGAAAAAGCAGGTTTCATTTTATTAGTACCTAGTTAAGAAAGGCTGAATACACTAAAAAAGAGTGAGCAAAGAGGGAGATTTTCTGCTTTGTTTTTGAAGGTAATGGGGAGAAAAGGTCAGGGCAGTGGCTGTGGGCATAAGAAGATAGGCCATAAGGCCAAAATCTATCTATTTATGCTCTCCATAGCCATACTGTAGTTACCCAGCAAGTCTTCAAGAGATGTAACAACTGGAACATAAGAACTAACCAAAGTCAATCAGTAAATCTGTCTCAGGGATATTACTGGGGCAAACAAGCATAATAAAATAGCTTACATTTTGCTGTGATAGCTCCTGCTGTGATTAGCTTTGTTGAGCTAATTCAACATTTAAATCTGAGCAAAACATAACTTTGTATTTAACATAAGTAACTTTAATGTCACTTTAAGCAACAGCTCTGAAAGAAGTGACCAAAAGCAGACAGTAAATATTGAATCAATAATCTTCAGGCAGAAAATATATGCAACATCAATACAAAATTGTGAGCTATAGAACAAGCTAAATTAACAGCACTATGCAGCATTTTAAATGGCTTCAATAACTTAAAAGTAGTATGGCCATTTTCTTTGTTTGTTGCATAACATCTTACATTCCACAATTATTACTCATGAACATGAATGCTATGTTTGCAAAGATCAATGAGTCAATTCTATCACTAAGAGAATTTAATGATAGAATTTTAAAGGAAAAGAAATCCATGTCCAGTAACATACACATTGCCATAGCAATGGGGGCTGCAGAGGAAAGGTATAGCTATAATTCAAATACCTGCTGATGAACAAACTACACTTTAAAGCAGAATTCATACATCTCAAGAAGTTCATGGGGTCTAGCACACCTAGAATATAGTCTGTCATGCTTGTTTTCATATTTCCAGCTAATCTTTCAGATCTCTTTTAAGAGTAAAATATCACCTAAGAGCCTATAGTTATTGGATTGCTTCTGAATTTAGCTAGTTAGCCATGAAATGCAAAAATAAAATAAGAACTAGGAAAGCAGCAATCACGTACACTGATCAATGATGACTTTCTCCATGTTTTCCTTCAGCTGGTTGGTGGAGTGCAAGCGTTTCACGGTGCTGTGTAACTTCTTCTCTTGCTCAGATAGCTTCCTACGCAACCTGAATATTTCTGCTTTCATTCCTTCATCCTAAATTGAAAGAATAAAACATTAGATCAGAATCATTAAAAGATACATGTGGCACATGATTAATTCCTCCATACTTTTGCACAGGAGTCCTCAGAGTTCTCCAGACTGCAGAGAATTTAGAGGAGTGAGCGCCACATCATTCACTGCTTCCTCCCTCCTGCTATCTGTGACGAGCCCACAATGATTTACAGAGAAAAGTGTTATAATGAATGATGTAGCCTTAGCTGACTTTTATCACAATTATTTGTTCGGATAGTCTGAGAAAAGACTTCAGTGTTTATTTTTGCTTTTAATCTTGCATTCCTTTTCAGAACTTTTGCTCTCACCTGGAAAGCATAACGCAGGCCAGTGCTATGAGACCAGCAAATGCCCTATATGCCAAAAAACTTCAAAACTTGCAACTTTTTTCTCTAAGAAGGGCAACTAACAGTGAATGCTAACTTAATCAAAGGGGTAAAAGACATCTTACAAGTGACAGGCATTTTTTTTCAAAATTATTTGATAATATCATTATTTAAGGTCCAGTTTCCTCCAGCACTTCCATGCAAGTTAGGGTGAATATCTTGTAGAAAAGGACAACTAGCAGCCCTGATTAGTCTGCACTGTTGTTCATCTGGATCCTCATGCAAACTTAATCTTGTATATTTTTCTTGCTGTTGTGAAATAATAATGTCTTCTGGAATTCTCCCCTAGCATTTAGCTCTTCAGAAGAGCTGATTATTCACAGCTCCTGTGGGGCTCAACAGAAGGCAGTGAACACTCAGCATCTCTTAGAATCAAACTTCAAGAGCCATGCTTTCATATGCTGCATTTAAGACATCAGAGGGAATCAAATGTCCTTAAGATCTCCGCAGATTGGGTAAGAAACTCTAGAAAAGCTTCTATAGCCTCTACTTTAAGATCTCTAGCGTAGGGTCCGATTTTTCAGGGGAGGATCAATCCAAATGAAGAACGTTTAGATCAGTAAGAATTAGAGGTATCACAGTTAGACTAAAACACATTTGTTTATCTCTGTGTTATGGTCCAACACTGCAATCTACGCCAACATAGAGCTGTCCATAGAAATTTTATGTATATAAGGATAAATCTGTAAGTATACACACTTTCCAAGTCATCCAAAATATGGAAATGAAATATGAGTGATCTGTATTAGACAACATAGTTTCTTCTGACTACTTTTATGATTTTACACATTTAAGGCCACTAAAAATATCTTTTTTAAAGTTATAAAAATGATGTATTAAATGTTTGCTTTCCTAAACCTTTATTTTTTCAGCCATATCCTGTCTCCCTGAACAAACACACGCAAAAACCTCAGGAAAAACATTTCAGATTTATTTTAAAGCCAGAGTTTCAAGCAGTTTCCTTGTTGAATGGTAGCATTATGACAGTATAGATAATTCATTCCTCATTCAGTTCACTTTTATTCATTTGCATAGTGCAATCCTTTTTAGTTAAAGTGATATAAAACTTGTCATGACTTTTTGTTGTACTTCTTTTAAAAAAAATCTTATTTTACAGCTTAGGTATCTAAAACAGAAGGAAAACATAGCTCAGGTTGTATCAAAGTTGCTGAAATTTTTGTTGTCAGCGGTTTATAGATAACCAAATTGAATTTGGTTTTGTGTTTTTTTTTTATATATAACAAGGGAGGCCAACCCTTTTCTCATTAAAATGGAATAGTTGTCACCTGCCTCCATCTCCAGAGTATGAGAACACAGGTATTGCAGACTGCCTCTTTGCTATGAAATCTTTTGTGAATAAACCCCCCAGTGCACGCTGTGATCAGGACAGAAAACCAACACGTGTTTGGCCTTAAGTCTTCAGGGACTGGAGCTACCCCAATCTGCATGGCCAGACATTGCACACTGGGTATCCCAGGTTCACAATCCTCCAAAGATTTCCCTAGTGACGTGTTCCTAACTCACCCCTCTTGTATCACGTTACAACCATTCGGAAAAAGCCCCACAAAGTAAAACCCAGTAGTACCTGGGTACCATGAGCAGCGTTGTGAGCAGCTTTCAGAGGAAGGGAGACTCTCCAGAGAAGTTTCAGTAAACGAGCAGCCTCCTCTAAGATCTGCTGTACCGTGTGAACGTTTGCAGAAAAGCTTCGTGGTGAGGTCTGCTCGGGTACCTATAGCGTGGCATTACAGATTATGTTACATTTCACATTGAAAATGTTATGAAATTGTCATCTTAATTAATAGTGCAAATCCACTTAGCAAGATTTCATATTTAAGATGATGTACACAGCTACTGGGTGCCACAAGAAAGCTAATTTATTAGTTTAAACAGGCTGTTGAATTATACATTATATGAAAATTTGAGGGAGGAAGAGGATTTATTCTAATCAATAGCCATGATTAATAATAGGTTACATTTACTAGATTTGCTATGGAAATAGTTGGCTACACTCTTTCTTCATTTGCATTTTGTGTCATGGTATTTGAAAGTCAAATGACTACAGACATCAATTTAAGCAATATAGATGTTTCTTCCTTAGCAGACCCTTTAAACTGTTCTATTTAATGCTAAAATAACTATCAGGACACACATAAAATGTTTTCCTCTGCTGACAAATGAGAAAACCAAATTGAAGAAATTGCATAAATGTAAAATAAAGGAGAAAAAGGAGAGGAAAAATGCAAGGGAGCAAATAATTTACCAATGCAATTGTGATAGAGAAGGGGGGAGGGTAAGGAAAGAAAAGCATCTATAACTGCTGCCTCCATCCAACATATTATCTGAATATTTATTTCACACAGAATCCCCCTGTCATGTAAAGCATCCCATTTTCTGAGTAGTCTGAAAATTCAGAGGTGCAAAAGCTGTGCAGGAAATTGCAAATTGTGAGATACTCCTTTTATCTTTACACCACCACCAAGATCACCACCAAGAGACTATTACAGGGCGGTTACTTTATTCAGGCATTATTAGTATCTTAACTAAGTCATTTGAATATGATTCTTCAGACAGCCTTAACTATCACCCAGAGTTTGTTTTACTGTGTGAGGACACGTGATATCACAAAAGGAATTTCAGCATTGTTGTAAGCTGCATCTTCAATAGCTTTACTAATTATAACTACCAAAAAAAAAAGTGAAAATTTAAGTTCTAAACTTGTGCTTTTTAAAGACCTATGGACATGGTCTTTACAACATTTATTTTATCTTAAAACCATAAGGGTGACAGGGACCTTCATTAGTCACCTCGTTCACCTTCCTGCTCCAAGGCAGAAAACCTCTATATGCAATTTTTCAAAATCATTAATGTAACCTGCTCTTACAAAAGTGCCTCCAGTGATAGCGATTCAACAGGTTCCTTGAGCAGTCTCCACTTCAGCATTTCACGATTTTTACCACTGGCATATTTTTGAAATGTCTGACCTCAGCTTTTCCTATTGCCACCTAAGTTTCATAGTTCATTGTTATTCACCACGGACATGCACAGATCCTTCCTTCCCTTTTGCTGTAGCCTATAGCTGGATTTGTCTTGTTCTGTAGCTGTCCATCTTGCATTTCTAGGCAAAATTCACCATACTCTTAATAGCTTCCATAATTACCTTGATTCCAGGCTCTGGCAGTTTCATACCACCGACCTCTCTTAAAGAAATCTCCATTTCTGCTAGAACCTGCTGGCCTTCTACAATCTGCTTCCGCAGAGCATTGTAATCCTCAATCAAGCCCAGAACGTGACGGCCGTTTTTGTCTGCCCACATACGATGTCCAGGCACGAGTCGAGGGGTACACGTAGTACTGGAAGACGAGGTGCTGCTGCAGTGTGAAGTGTTATCTAAGTCATCTTTAGGTGCTATGTGTGTGCCTAGGACAGGAGAAAAGGAAAAAAGAGGAAGTTTTAACTTCTTTTATCTTACATCATGAACACTAGAAAGTTTTTTTGCATTTAAGGTCAGGAAATAGGGAAACATAGTTGGTTTTCTAGTACCAAGGACATGCATTTGTCAGCATTCGCTTACATTTATGCTTTCAGCATCTATCCAAAGTCCTACCTATCTCTCAAAACCAAGCTGTAGTCAGCAAATCTAAAATACACCCTGACTGAACATGATAAAATCAACAAATATAAGCTTCTCATTAACTTTCCACAAAAAGTATGGCATTCTTCTCAGCTTATACCATTCATTAGATCCTATGTATATCACTTCTCCTCAGACCTTTCAAATTCCCCAAAACCTATGGGAAAATAAGACACAGTGGGAAAAGTATCACAGTACAACAAGAAATGTAATAAATTTGGCTGTGACATCCGGAGGAGTCTTCCTGCTCCGTATCAAAGTAAGCCATCAAACTTGTATCTCAGTTTTCTCAAGGAAATAACTAGCTTCTCCAGTTCTTAACTGCTTTATTTGATGCAGGTCAAGAGCAACATCCAGGGCTCTATCTATAAACTTATCAGGAACAAATGTAATTTGGGGATATTGGTGGTTTATACTCCTTGCTCCACATCTACTTGATCATGACTGGTTCTAAATAGGCATCTCGGTGTGAAGCACAAGATTGGAAAGCTATTGTTCAAGTAATAAGGGCACAAAAAAGGCTTGCAATCTTTAAAATTTATCTGCCACAGTCAGCATCTCCCTTACTTGTATGTCCATTATGTTTTTCACCTGGTGCAGAGTTCAGATGGGGCACAGCGGATGCTCCAGAGAGGTAAGAAACCCCAGCTGTGTCTCATGCCTGAGGTATGAGCTCCCAACACTCCTCCTCTTGTTGGCACAACCTGCTCTGTGTGGTGCATTTTGCTAGACTGGCATGGGTGGGCAAAGTGCAGGGACACAAAAGGTTCCGCTCTTATCTCTTTTTTAAAACATGGTATACATACATACCTATAGAGTCAGGAGCACCTGTACTTCAAAATATGGTATACATAAATATCTGTACAGTCAGGAGCAACTATACTTCAAAATGTGGTATACATACATATACATACATACCTATACAGTCAGGAGCAAGTATAGGAAGCTGTCACTATTCAGGGTACATTAGCAGCATCAGCAAGGAAGAATCTTCTTGTGCCCTTTGTATCCCATATACATTTACACTGGGACCATAGTCTAACCCTGAGTGTAAACATCATATTTTTCCCAATTTGCTAAAATGATATCACTTAACAGTGATTAAAATAAAGATTAAAATATTCCTCAAAGGCATAGAGGGGACAAACTGCTTTAAACAAACATCATCTTGTGCATTTATTGATCATTCCTGAGGAATATATAGGCACTTCTCACAAATGCTAGAGAGTGTGCATTAAGAAGAATAATTCCCAGATAAGCAAAATTTATGGCAATATAATGTAGGCATCCTGCCATCCCAGATACTGCCTGTAAATGCCTTTCTTGAATGAAAGGCACCTGGTAGAGGCTGCAAGACAGCACAGTGTGCACTTCACCTCCAGATGTACTAATAGCTCTAGCAGGAAGGCAGACTGAAAGGGTCCCGAATCGCATAGTTGCTGTTGTATGAGGCTTTAAGAGAAAAGAAGCATCTTTAAAGGCCAGGCATGGGTTCTACAGTGTAATAAAAGCAAGTATGGCACAGTACCATTCATGCCCGCATAATGCTGAGATTCCTGTTTGAAAAGGTAGTTGATATTCACAGCTGACACGGAGCCCACTTCTTCTCTCTCTTCTTTTGAAAGCTGTTCCTCTAATTTCTCGTGTAAAGTCTTGTTTGTCTCTATGCTTCTTTCAAGCTGTACTCGCAGACTCTGTATTTCAGTCAATAGTTCATGTAAGTCAAGTGGATTATTTTGATCTTTCCGAAATTCTTCAGATGCATCGTGCCTGGGATCTGATAAAATTTTAAGAGAAACACTTAACACCTTTAACAATTAAAATGATCCTGTGATTGAAACGGTGAGCAAGTAAATTACAGCCAGTTTTAGCCTCACTGTTCAGAATTAGCTACAAACAGCACCAAGATAATGGTTTGACAAAAAGGCAGGTCTTAATTGCTTCTATCCTCAAAAGACTTAAAAGAACTGAAAATTATTTTCATTTTGTCCATAAAAGCTAGTAGGTCTCATGCCAAAAGCAAGATTATAACAATAAAAGAATGAAGAGGATTTACAAAATTTGAAGTGCATTGATACACAGTCTGGGGAAAGAAAAGGGAACAGGTATTCTTGGAGTCGGGAGGAGGGACTGAGTACATTTAATTTTATACTCTGAAGGGAAAAAAAGAGAACAGTGATCACTTGGCAACCAGAGGAATCAATCTAAACCTCAGAAAAGCAAGAGCTGTGTTTGCCTTTTCATAGAAGGCAGTCAGTACAGAAATGATTCTGTGTATTCTTTCATGCTGAAATCAAACTGCTCTCCAGAGAGCAGGAAGGGGCTCACAACAGCATGAGGACGGGGTTGCTGCTCCCTAATTATGAGTTCTGCAAGGAAAACCTCCTTCTATCCCTAAGCCAACTTTGGCTTAAAGCCTTATGCCAAGAAGCATGAAGAAAAATTAACTTCTGCACAAACTTGTAATGGGAAATTTGCTGGATCCTATACAAAGCATGCAGTAAAGATGAACTTTCTAGTCTGGTAAAGATGACACTTTTACCTAATCCTAAGAACAACTATGTAGTGGGATAATTTCCATAAAACGGTAGGAAAGCTCATAAGTCTCATTCCTACCCCTGATCTTTAGTGACAAAAAACACACAGGTAATTATTAAATGTCTCTGCTTATTTAGAAAAACAGTGCCAGCTCTGCTCTCTAGCCCTAGAGAGAAGACACTACTCACATAATGAGAGTCTTAACAGAAAGCATTTCAGTAAGTACTAGCTGCGGGAGCTGAACAGCATGTGTTTAGAGAGCAAGTAAATACTCAAAATCACATTCAGAGAGGGGAGGGTTGCAAGGACCAAGAGCTGTGCAGAAACAGTTGTGCATTTATACCTGTCTTCTTTCTCCTTGCTTCTTCCAACTTTTCATAGACCTTGAGCTCAATTCGGAGCGACTGCAGTAATTTGTCATTCTCAGAGAGCTGATGTTGCTTTACATTCGCTTCTGTTTGCAACCTGCAATGTTCCAATGAACCTCTAAGTTAAATGTTAAATTATTCTTATTCTTCATTTCAAAATCTAAAATCTATTCTCCTTTCTTCTGTATTTTTCCTTTGCCTTTTAAATATAGCTAAGCACCTCATTACAGTAATGTTAATGGCCACAGCTAAACATATGCATGTCACATTGCCAATTTTCTCTTCTAAATGAATGTCTAAAAGTGGACAGAATCAATACCTGTTTAATTCATTACGACTGCTGTAAATCTCACGTGTTAGATATCTGGTTTCATCCTCCTTTTTGCCTATTAGTTTCTGCAATCTTTCATTTTCTTTCTTGATGCATTCATAATCCTTGTGAAGGTGCTCAATGATTGCATTCTTCTTAGAAATGGATTCCCTTAACTTTTCATTTTCCTTTTGTTTATCTGCAAGAAGAAATGAAAGGTATTTGCAATTCCCCAAGCATGCTGAAGCCATGCATTCAACGAAATCTGCCTGCTTAGAGATGGACAAAGTAACAGCTGCTCTTGTGAGCTTGAAGACTCTCATATTTTGTTTTTAAATTATTTTTGGTAGAGGAAGTTTCTGTGCAATATTCAAACTCCAAGACTCTTGGAGAAGTCAATAAGGCAAATGATCCAAGGCAAATGATAAGCAAGGCAAATGATCCAAGCACCTCCTGAAATTGTTCAGGACAGTCTAGCCTCATCAACTAACAAATACAACTTTCTTTTTATGAAGGAAATAGCTGACTAGGGTTCTTCCCATTTCTTTATCCCACAGTAATCCCTCCATCCTCTCCTCCTTAGCACCACTTACCTGCCAACTCTATGAAACCAGTCCTTCTTTCCTTAGGAAAAGCAATTCACCCAAATTGATTCTGTGGCAAAGAACTGTTTGTTGGGGGCAACTGATAATATTGAGATAACTACTACCAGTGAGGCTTAAAGGGACAAATAACCACGTCTGTGACCCTAGGTTTAACATTTGAAAAGGAGGCAGAAACCTTGGCAAAGAAACAACAGGGAGGAAATGTTCCATTCCCTCACAGACAGAAATTCACTTATCTTCAGGAGACTTGTCAAAAGTGTATGAAAACAGTAATTCCCATGTGCTGTTAAACATGCACACCCAGGGCATTTCACCACTGAATAGGTCAATGCCTCTAACCAGCCAAAGACTGGACAGGAAGCACTGCAGCCTTAAGGCCAGCAGGAAGAACATAATTGCAAAACATTAGGGCAATTTTATTTTTAATCTGGTTCATATACAAAAAGAATCGTGATATTATCTATCATATTGTCAAACACGGAAACAAACAAAAGCAGTAACATCTTGTGTTAATAAAAAAGTAGAACTTGAACAAATGTTGAGCACCAACAAGTGCGAAATAGATGAGAAAATGCATCACCCAAAAAAAACACTTTTATACAAATAGGCTTTACAATGCCCTGAAAATACCAATATTTTTAATCTAATTTTAGCTTAAGTTGCCTGAAAGAACTGCTAGTAGCTGGTTTTCTTGGGGGAAAAATAGCACAGGCTTGTAATGTTCTGTCTTCACAGGTGGGAAGATAAGGTTAATGTTAACCTGAGAGATTACAGATCCTTCTGAATGGTTTCTCTCAGTTCCCCTGTAAAGAGCTTCCAAAAAGACCTGTCCAGTCAGTCCTCTGCAGCAGATTCCTGAACCTGGGGGTAATTAATTCCTTTCACCTTTACAGTCCTTCTGTATTGATGGTTTAATTAACAAAAATAATTTAAGTTTATTTTCCGTGTTCATTTTTTTTAACGAGAACTTCAGGACAGAGGCAAGAGGAAAAGGAGGCAGGCAAGCAGTATTAAATAGCACAGAGAGAATAATAAAAAAAAGACAACATAAGAAGAAACATACAACAAGAATGAAGAAATGAAACCACATTTCAGCTGAAAATGCAATGAATAAATAGAGCTATGCTATGAAGGAATATTGCTCCATCACCTTCCTCACTGTTGAACCCAGTTTGAATGCTTTGAGTATAGAATTTCAGAAGTAGGAAGCACAGGGGGGCCAATTTAATAAATGGACTCTAGATACTTTCTTGTTTGCTAATTTGGAATGAGTTGCAGTCTACTCCTTTAAAGCAGTTCTACATTTTACCTCTGGATCCTTGTGCTAGCATTACATTCAGAACTTGATTTTGCTTCCTCAGGAAATGAATTTCAGAAGCCAGGGAATTATGTTGTTCTGAGCCATGGATAAAAATGTTTGCAGAACCTATAAATACACACATAAAAATGATTTATGAGTTATCTCTAGGTCATTAAATATTAATTTTTCCAGACAAGAACAATTTTAAAAAATCGCAGAAAGAACATGCTATGGAATATATTTGTCCCTTAGATATTTTGAAGGTTATCACCTCAAATTGAGAGTCAATTCAGATTAATACCAAGAGACTCAAAGCTCTGCATCACAAACACCTCGTATCACTGGACAGTCATTAACAAAATGACAAAATTACCCGTAGTTGTTTTTACCTATCAGGTAAAGATGCAAAGGGACAAAACACAGGATTATTTTCTAACATTGCTATTTACCATTTTTATAAACTGCACTACAGTATTTTGTGAAACTCTTCTTTCAGCATTCTCCTGAAATGGAATTCTGCGCAGGAATCCAAGGGAGTAAGTCTGAAGATACATCTGCTACCACGTCAGTCTAGAACATACAGCACGAATCACAATACTTGCCTCTGATTACAAACTGAGAAGACATTTATGATCACACAGATGAAGACCAGTCTTAAATTTGGGTAACTAGGGCTTCCATGAAGAGTCAATGGGAGAAAGAGGCATGTCCAGTGAGCGTCCATGTGATGTGGTCTCTCCACAGCTCTCAGCAGATGAGCTGCCCTGTCCTCTGAAGAGACAACTCTCCACTGCCACTAAGGAGACCCAGCACTGCTTAGGATATCTGACTTTTTGAAATTTCAGGCTGATAAATCCTATTCTGAGGCTCTTGTGGTGTCTAATTGCTTAATTTCCTGCTTGGGTATTCAGCCCACAATGATGTTTAATACTACAGCGCATTCTGGAAACTGCCTTATTCCACGCTCAAGGTAGCTGCTTCTGGAATGGAAGAGCAGCAGTTGTTATTGCCCCTTATAATCTATTTTTAGTTAGTAAAACACTTCAGCAACCCACTGGAATTAACATCATTATTAAAAGTATGGTTCAGTTGATTGGTTAGTCCAGTATCTACCACGCTTTAAAGCTTCAGAAACAAAAGTGTCAACTATTTGTTTGATAGAGAAATAACTGGCTAGCAAAAAAACTGGCTGGATATACAAGGAGGATGCCTTTCAGCACTGGCAGTTCAATTCAATTTGATGTGCTGCACTTCCTCTGAGTAATCTCATTTTATTGTAATCCCAATTGAAGCTTTTACTCACTACCTAACTGGGATGTAGTGTGCCATGTTATGCACCTCTTGTCGTTCCTGAAAGACTCAAAGGCTCTAGAAGCCTGGCACTAATGGCATTTTACTATCTATATGTTAAAGAGTTGAGGTAGCGAGGTGAACTCAAAAGGCTTTTTCCTTTCAGATTTTAACAAAGCAATTCAACTTGAAGTGGCAAAGCTTGATGGTCTCATCTCGATTCTAATTTAATTTATTGCCCATCACCCAGCTTTATCCTGTTTGAAAAGTTACGCTATCACAGTCCCACTGAAAAGCTTTAGAATAGAACTATTAGTTATTTTACATAAGAAGGGATAATGGAGATCCACTGGTAATAAGGGCACAATCCTGCAATTTGACCCACTACTGGGACGAGCACTTCTGCGCCGAGCCCTGCTGACATCAATGCCACTCTCCATAGATGCAAAGGTCCAACTAACTGGAGCGAAGTGGAGCGTGAGGACCTGCACCTGCAGTACCCTGAGTTTTCATTGTGTTATGTGCTGGAAAAGGGAGTGCTAAGGAAGTGTGTGCCTTGAAGGCTTCAAAGGAAACAGCAACTGAAAGAAAGGCACTGTCGAAAACCACAGCGAAAGGGAAGGAAATAAATATTCATTCCCAGATAAAACGAAATAAAGATGTACTAAAGCTGAAGATAAGCCTGAATATATACATTAGTTACTGAGGGGTTATAAAAAATAAACAAAAAACCCTTTTAATGTTAACTGCTGTTAATAACATTTGAAACCAAGGCAACTCCAAATTAAACCTTTGATTTTATTTTGAAGTCTAACATTTGAAATGATTGAAGCAATTATTTTACTTCTACTTGCACTTCAAATCTCAGCCTTACAGTAATGATGTAGTCATTACCAGCACTTTTGTCATTTGGAGAATACTAGAAGCCAAGAGGCATTTAAATATTTAGAAAATCTAAATACTAAAAGCAGCATGGCAGAAATGGTGGGTGGATGTATGTGTGTATACATACAATAAATAAGAGAAATGGGAATAATTCTATGCATTAAATTTGTTGAGCAAACAACTCAAGAGAAAATGAATTCAAGAGGCTCTCATTAACAATTAAGTACATTACAACTTTGTGGTGCTTTTAAAGCAAAACAAAGCAAGTATATAAGTAAAAAAATGTTTTTATAGGTTACATTTCAAGGCTAAAATCTGCTTCAGAATCACACAAGGGTTTTTCCACACTGAAAGTCAGTAACGTTTAGCTACTTTTTCCTTTCTTCCTCCCTACATGGGTAGGTGTAGTAAGGCAGCAGGAAGACAGATGGAAGGCATAAGACAGTTTATAAAGAAAATATACTTTCGGTGGATTAATGGATGCCCTTGCCAGAATCTTTATGAAGCTGTAAAAGAGTTGGAACCGTTTCAGTGTGGTTATTTCATGAGAACACCATGCCTTTCCAGCAGCGTAAATACTTCACGAATGAAATGGATGCTTTTTATACACCTCTCCATCAGGGTAAATTATTTTTGAAAGCAAGCTGCCATTCGTAGGTAGTCTCCATTTAAACAACAACCAAGTGGATCGTGGAGATGATGTAAAACATAATGAATCTAACGTCAATATCAGTGAAATCAAGCAAGAGGAAAGCATGTATGTATTTATTGCTTGCTTCCACTGGGAGTAATATTGCATATTAATCAATTGGCCTATGTGAGAAAGTGTGGAAAGGAGAATACGGACAAAAAAATGTATAAGAAAGTATGACCACTGCTGTGTGCTTGAAAATGTGCTACAAAACCCTCCTTAGTGAGAGCCTGGCCACCTTCCTGTGAAGTTTTAATTGCACCCCAGAGCTTGGCTTTCATGGATGTTAAATACCAACCAGGGAGAGCAGTGAGCCTGCATTTGCATTACTATTCTTAGTCTTTTTCATCCACTAATGTATATTAGAGTTTGGAATGAAAATCATCTATGTTAAAATTTCCATCAATTTCTGTCAGCTATTTCTCATTAAAAACTCACAGTGTCATTTTGTGTAGAACACATTTATCACACCAATCAATTCAACTGACAAGCTGAATACCATGGCCTGGACTGCAGGTTCCATTAAGGCTATTTTGTCCCAATATGTAAGCACATTTCTGCTGTAAAGCAGTCAGAAAATCCCAGAGGAGGAATGTCCAATGGGCCTGTTAGCAGTGGCAATGTACTGACCGTGCCTGGTACAAAAGGAGAAGAGGTAGGAAAGCTAATTCCGCAATATTCAGACTTTGAAACAATGCAATTTAGAGAAAAACAACTCCCCTGCTTACACCAAGTCCAGGTCACACTGAAATTATCCCAATACCAATGGCTTCCTGCAACTGCCCCTGACTGCACAGAATGGAGAATTAAAATGTCATCCTAATAATCAGGACACAAAACCCAAAGTCAAAGTCCATTACAATCTAATGAAATCCAAAAGATAAAAAATACCAGCTATTAGCTCAGAACAGGACGAGAAAGGTCCTTCAGTTCTCTGGATGAAATTCAAGCACGGTTTCATCAAATG
This sequence comes from Nothura maculosa, assembly GCA_032353885.1. Lineage (NCBI taxonomy): Eukaryota > Metazoa > Chordata > Aves > Tinamiformes > Tinamidae > Nothura > Nothura maculosa. The sequence goes on along the minus strand of JAUBOD010001040.1, from coordinate 5,688,315 downwards.
GCATAAGGCTACCTGCTAATGGGCAAGTCCCACTTTCTAGGCAATGTGTGCAATTAAAGCTCTGAGGACATCTGGTCTATCTGTACCCCAAGGATGGGGAACATTAGATCTCTGTTTACGACACTTCACAGGCAGTGTGGAAAAACTGTACCTGCTCCTGGAACTCAAGATACCGCAGTATTCAGAGGAAAGCACCTCATTTTCCAGCTGTAAAGGTTTGGGATTTACTCAAAGGAAATACAGAAAAATTTCCCATAGAACTTGAACCTTCAGACTTCAAGCAGAAAAGGTGAATTTCATTCATGATGAAACAGCTTCTTACCTTGATCTAGTTCCTTGTCTGTCACTTGTCTTTCCAGCTGCTTCCTCAGTCTCTCATTAGTTTTTATGGAGTCTTCTAAACGTTGTCTCAGGATTCGAATTTCTTGCAGATGCTCCATTAATAACTCTAAAGAAACCAAGAGACTTCTTTATATACAAAATGAATGAGGCTATTCCTTGCTGTTCTCTACTCCCATCATGCCTGATGTATGTTAGGACTAAAAAATGATACAGAACTATTAAAAACAGCAGACATTAAATATCTGACTCTACAACAATAGCTTCTTCATATACTAAGCAAACCGTGCATTTAGTAAAATACTTTGAGAAACAGTCTTGAAACTCCTGTTCTACACCTTAACATACATGCATGTCCTTCTCCTTCCCACAAAAATGTAGCAGATTAAAATTATGCTTTTTTCAAATATTCCCTGTATCTGGAAGTGAATTGAAAGTTTTGAAATCCAGCTTCACATTTAGACTCAACACACCAACTCTATGCATTTTTCCTTTTAACAGTAGGAAGCTTACTAGTATAACTCAGATATAAATTTGACTTTGACTTACACAATGCATGCCTTAATAAATAAATTTGCTCTATCAAGTTTCATTACAGTACCTTTTCCTTCTTGCTTTGCTGTTCTACAATTTTTGCTCCATCGGCTATAAGTTGCAGTTTTACTCAGGAACTTATCTGTTCTATCTGTCACTACCTTATTTGTCAGTTTATCCATGTCATACACTCCTGGTTTAGTCTGCAATATTTTTCTCCTGAACAGTACGTGCTCTCTCAGCTATTAAATTTTCATCGCTGCCTATAAGGAACCACCGCAAGCTTCACTGCTGCTTAGTGCAACAATCCAGGTCAAACATGACACCACTTATTAATTATGCAGCACTTACAGTGCTCAAGGAAACACAACACTGGCTTTTATAAAATTAGAAAATTTCTCTTTTTCTATGTAATAATCTCTTGACAATTGTCTGTTTTCCTTCATAACTTGTCTATTTAAAGACTGTCTAGAGTACTGTAAAAGAACAGTCTAAAACAACAAAGATGCAAAATATCATATTTGATTTTGTTTCAAACAGAAGGTAGTTCTAATCATTGTCATCTTTGTCTGCCTTATTACTGAAAACTGCAATGATTACACAAGATACTGGAAAGCTGAAACAGACGATCTTTCCTCGTTATTCCCTAATTAGCTCTCTCATGTCTTATTTATCACATTTCCCCAATAACTAGTGAATCTTCAAGGGGAAAAAATTTACCTGGGGGGAAGTTGTTGGGCAGAAGTGCCAGTATGCCATGGCCTTCTGCTAGCTCGGCTTTGTGCTCAGGTGATCCAAGAGAGGACTTTTCCGACAGATCAAGGTCAGACAAGCTATGAAAAGCAGATGGGACAGGTGATTCATCCTGAAGCTGCTGGTACATTGTGGTGTTCTCCTTACCCCTTGTGTGCCAAACAAAACATTTTTAAAACGCAAACATGATTTGATGACTTTGGAAGCATGATAAACAGAAAAAGCATGGTGTCAAATTTACAGGGCACAGGTAAAGCAAGAGATTCATGAGACAGAGCATGAAAATGCTCTGTACATCAGAGGTGTGCATCTAGACCCAAATTCAAACCTCACTGAAGTCAGCAGGAATAATCCATGGACCTCAAGTCTAGCATTCCCACCCAGCGCCAGCCTATTTTAGGCTACTTTTGTGTTAAGGGGAGTGCAAGCTGAGGATGTCAGCAGCACCAGAGGATCCCAGGCTGGCACAAAGCCAACACAGAGCAGCATGACCAGCACCTGCACTCTTCACCTTCAGCATAAGCAGGGCTTGAGGATGACGTGAGACAGCATTGTGCCTCAGTGATCTTGAGCCTGCCCCAAGGTCAAGGGAACAGAAAGGCACCAGACTGTCCCTTCCAGCAGCTGCAATAGGAGAAAGCCTAAATATACACAGCAGTGCATCAGGACACGCTAGTCTTTGCTTTAACTAAAGCCCAGCTGGGCTAAGGGCAGAATAATCTTGGTAGCGTGATGCCTCATTTCAACCATTGGCTGAGATGGAGGGGGAAAAAAAGCCTTGAGTTTGTTTTCCGTGAATATTTTATTAATAAAACAGATATTTATGAAATATGTAATGTAAGAAAAAGCCTTTCTCAAAAAAATTACTCAGTTGAAGTTGTGCTATGGAACACAGGGCATTCTTACCAACCTATCAAACTACAGTATATTTAACAAACACTCAACAGTGTTCTTACCTTTCAGATAATTCGTAAAGTTTAGTAACTTCAGCACCTATTGACTCTCCTGCAAAACAGAAATAGCTGCTTAAAACAAATACTGAAATTAATTCTTTTTGTCTTCAGTCAAATACTGTTGAAATATACGGAGTAGCAAATAAATGAGAATTTAGAGAAATCAGATATTCACTACAGTGTGTGTTAATGCCAAATGTCTTACGTGAACAGAGCCATTTCTAGCACAGGAACAAGGCAGTAACTTGCTCTGGAGTTCAAAATAATGCTTGAACAATGACTGTGTGCCACATGTACCAGATTTTACAGCCTTGCTGTTGTAGTTAACAAGCAAATGTAAATCACTGTGCTGCATCATGAAAGAAGAATTAAGGGTACATACCATTACTTCTTCCATTAAAAAATACATATAAAACCAAACCAATTGCATTTGGGTTTTGGCCACCTGCAGTCAGGTTAACCAACTGTCCTTAGTAAACCGCACACACAGGCATTTGCCTGCAGTATTCCCAGAGGAAAAGCATGTGACTATTAGCACGATTCTATGCTAGAGCCCTGAACTCACATCTATTCTGAATAAGGAAAGAAGAATTTTGTGGTGTCACCTTCGTTCCCCATACTGCAAAATTTTTCTGCAATTAAGCAAAGTTGGTAGGTAAGAGCTGCATGGTTGAAATTGCAGGAATATGAACCGAAGGTCAGAATGGAAATGCAGAGACAGACGGTTGTTTATGCTTCTCCTTTACAGTCAATTCTTAGCAAGCTGAACGTTCTTTATAGCCCTACAAACATCATTTCATTTTAATGTGTGATTCAATGCAACACCATTGTGTTAGATATATTGAATTGTCTCGGTTGTCAGTGACTTTTCATAGTATATAGGATACCATCTGTTGGGGGTTTTTTTTTGAAGGCGTTTAATGTTTATTCACTACACAATCTTCTTATTTGTAATGCAAAGAATCTCTGTAGCCACTGAAATCACTGAATATACTCAAACTTCTATTATACTGCCATGACACAATAGCAATTATACCTTTTCTTCACATACAGCTCCTTTATAAGAGCCAATCAAAACTGTAACATGCTGCCACTCTCTTTAAAGGCAGAATAGAGACTTCTGTATGCTGGGATCTGAATGCTTCTGAACAAAGTCATCTTCTAGAACCAATTTCCAGAAGATATAGGAGTCAGGGTCCCTGAGTGTTTGGCTGAAGATGTCAATTTTGCAGCTGCTAGTAGTTTGGGTCAGAAAAAGACACTCTTGTGAGAGTAAAAAGGGCTTTCTTGCTGGGTTTCACTTTGTCAGCATCCTTTTCCATCACTTCGCCACTCATTTTCTTCAATATAAGAGGTGAAAGTAATATGCATGACCCTCTTTCTTCAGGTGACAAATGTCAATTTTGATGACTATTTTATGAAATATGGTGTCATTTTAACCATCTACTGTGAAAAACATAAACCTCCTCTTTCCTAATAAGAACATTTGACAGGAAGCTTCAGAGCTCAGATAAAACAATTAGAAATGTCAAGAATAAGAAAGCTCCTGAGATGGATTCTCTGATGTTTAAGGTACTGCTTGTCCAATTAAATGCTGTGCCCAGCAATGGGTATGAATTGCATTAAACAGTCAAAAGGACAAAAGTGTTTTCAGGTGTGTAAACGTCCATTTTGCAGATAATATGCAAATCCTCACTGACTACTAAAAGGGCTTAACTTACTGGTGCACATTGCAATACACCCCTTAGATGCATATGCATAGATTCCACTCAGCATTAGCAATATCCTATTCAATAATGTAGTAATCAGTGTGGTATCCTCTTCATAACTGACCCTCCATAACTCTCCAATGTGGGATTCCTGCCATTGGCCACAGAAAATTGGCTAGATGGACTACAACGTACATGATAATTTCATCTTCAGCTAGAAAAATATACCTCATCTTTCCATATCATACTCACCTTTCTTGTAAGTACCTGCACTACGGAGGAAAAACCTTCAGAAATCTGCAATTTTCCTTTCTGTGTTAATACAGATTTTGTTAAATACCAACTGTGAATTAAGCTAATGGAAAGACTTCAATGGAGATATCTTGAAATTTTGGGAGTGTTAATATAGCTCAGAAAATCAGCTCAGAATGTTGTTACTTACCATGCAGGAATTTTCTTTCTAGTTTTTCAAACAACAGCACACTCTGGTTTAGCTGCTCACGGAAGCCTTCAGCAACGTAATAATCTACGTCACTGGCTTGAAGCAGTTCCTCAAAAGCTTTAATGAGGCTGGTCAGATGTTGATGGAAAGTGACACAACTGCTGCGGATCTCTTTCATTTGCTGACGTTGAAAGGAGAGTTCTCGAGCTTGCGAATGAACTAATGAATCATATCTGAGAAAAAGAAATTACCTTTGAAAGCAATTTTCTGACCATAAATACCATTCAAATACAAAACGAATTAAAATTGTATTTGTAAGCTATAATTGTATGGTACACATTTTTTTCAGAACACTCACAGCCAGAATGACAAATGTATTGTTGCTAACTGATGAATTTTCTGTTCCTAGGCATAACTTGTGGTTTATTATTCTTTAACTAACTGCTTCATTTATAAGATGGGCAGAAACTAGAATGACAAATTTGTTTGTTTGCCTGCAAGTAACCTGGATGGCATGTAAAGGTGCTAAAGTAAAATAAATGAAAGTGAATATACAAAACGAACTTTTAACAATAAATTTGTTCTTCCTAACTGGTTCTTTTCATTCATTAGAGAGCAGATGGAGCTATCCATTCTTCTGCAGGTGTGGGTTACTGGTCACCAGTGTGATTTGCTGAGCTGATGATTCGCTCAGTCTGGCAAATTCTAGATGTCTCTGTATGTTGATTGCCAAAGACACGACCATGCCATGGTATAAAGCCAGGATACACATTTCAACTCAAGCAACTGGTTTCATTCTACATTTGTAAATATAGGTGTCCTCTTTGTATTGCAACTGGCTGCATCTCCGATACACTTCTTTCTACAGAAGTATATACATTATTGGAGGGAGAGGAAAAGGCAGAATGTCTGAAAAAGTATGAGAGGGGATTAAACAAAATATAGGGCATAGACGAGAACTATCACAGTCTGGGTTGGTATTGAATTCTTATTATTATCTGTATAGGAAGAGATAAGTGACTTATACAGCTAACTCAGTGGCAATAAAAACTGCAGCAATCCATACTGTCTCATTGCTTATTTACACAATTAGCTCTTATTTTGTAACAAAGATGAAGCATATTTTTAAGGTATATAAATTTATATGAACTATGCATCAAAAGTGTACTTCACTAATATTAATAGTAATATTAAAAGAGATATGGTTGTCCTTGATGGTGTCTATCAGTTCTCCAAAGTGGCTAAATTCCTTCCTTTGTGCCCTGTAAAGTCCCTCAGGAAAGCAAAGACACTAGACTCAAAGAAGAAGTTTGGTACTACAAGAATACTTTATGCCTGTGATTTATATCTATCTATCTATCTATATATATATATATATATGTATATATATATATACAGTATTCAAATTCCTGCCATCAGTCTTTCCATATGAAAAGTTAGACAAATACTTTTCTGCCTCCCAAATGATTTACTAGCTTATGAGTTTACGCTATAAAATTTCATTCACTAATTTCAATATACATCTATCTCTACATCCTTCAAAGGAAGGTACCACTGCTCCAAACTGCAAAATCAACTATAACCAGAGTTTAAAATTCTTATTTTCTACACAAACTGTGGTCAGATAAACAGAGGCGACAGCATGAATCTGTCAGCCAATTGTCCATACAAGTATTTAGAAGTATTTCTGGATTAGAATTTTCCCTTTTTTGTCCCTAGGAAAAATGATTAAGTAATGCAAAACTGGAATAGATGGATTTTAGAGGCCATCCCTTCTCAGACATGAAAGGAACTGCTTCAAGGGCCCACATCTGGCAGTGGAGGATGATGTGGGCTTGGAGTTTGGGGAGAGACACAAATTACAGAGCAGAGGATGGGATATCAGGAGTACTTCTGTAGCAAGAAAAATAGTATTTTTTATTTCAAGGCATCTTTTAACTAAACATTTCAGTTGCTTTATGTTAATGTTAGTGAAATTTAGACTTTATCATAGCAATATGCTTGTACGCGAATGAAATGATCTTCATATTGCCTTGCTATATTATTGCTATTGCTGTTTACAAAAAGGAACCTGAAACAGTAATGACATTACTCACTTGGATGGGGATGCTTCTCTAAGTTTGTTTTGGAGACGACACACCTCATCAAGAAGATGCATATTTGCAATTTGCTCCTTTTCGAGTTCTGCCTCATTTGCTGATAGTACATCCTTAAGATTTTGTGTTGTCCATGTATGAGGTATTTCTGCATGCTGTGAATTCCTGTTTTCTGTATGGATCTCATAATCCATCTGCTGATGAACACTAGAATAGGTTTTAGTTTCTTGCATAGCAGTAGCAGTATCTGCTGACTGCGTAACTAGTTCTTCCACGGGTAAGGCTGTGTCACTCCAAGCTGCCTTGGACATATCACTTGACAAAAGCTGGTTAGTGGTCTGTAAACTAAACACGAACATTTTGTACTTTGCAAGCTCAGACTTCATAGTCTGAATTTGTTGTTTCATTTTTTCTATATCATCTATGACCTCACACTCATCAAGTGCATCTGCACTTGTTACACTCAATTTGGGAGAAAGCAGCCTCTTGGAACCTGAATAAGCTGTGGCTGAGTCAACGTCCTCATGTTCCGTGGAATAAAACTCTTCATTTATCTCCTTTAATGAGTGCTGGATATTCATGTTGCTTAGGTTATGATGATTTCCAGTTTCTGAAAAACAGGAGGTTTGCATGTGAACATTAATATTGCCATTCTGTTCTTAACACTAGAATGAATTCATTTGTTTCCATAATGATGGAGTAAAAATGTGGAATAATTATGAACTATACTGTTCTTGTTTTAGACTTCTGACCTCTTTCTGTGATCTGCCCATTAATTCAACTTGCACACCCTGTGATCAGCTTTCAAATAACCGGTACTCAAAATAAATCTGCTTTCCTTTCCTAAAAGATTTAAACTTACATTCGCTGTACTCAGTCCTGAATCAGAAACTGAAGTCCATTTCTTTCCAGCCACAAAGATAAGAACCTCAAACATAAGGCATTGAGATCTAAAAGTAGACTCTATGATTTTAAATAGCTCATCCTAAAAAAATCCAATTAAATATTCTTTTTCTACTCACTTCAAATATCTGTACAGAACCAGCCAGAACATAAAGCCAGTGGAAGTTTAAAAAGATCCGCAACAAAAGAGTAGAATTGGAGAAAGGGACTCTAATAACTTCTTGCTAACAAGTGGCTGAAACAAATTCCATAGGAGTGGTTAGTGTTGAAGGTTTTACTGACACTCGCTTGCCACGCACAGGCAATATCATATTATATCGATATTATATATTCCTACCTACACCTTGTGTGCAAAGTTCTGTGCAAGTTGAGAACTGAACATGTAAACATCTAAAAAATGGTCATTTCTAGTTACTAGTAAATTAAATTCTCCTCTTCTACTAACTGTGCAAGACATGGCTATTACTCAGAACCCACATTCTGGGGTGCTGAATTTGGCATTTCAGGTCGGTTAGTCATTTTGATGCTTTCATAGGATGCATCTGTCTCCCCGAAAGTGCTGTTCACAATTATACATCCTGTTCCAAGACGGGAGTGTGAATTTCAGAGCAGCTTGAAGGGAGACAGGCTTATGCAGAAAAGTAACATGACAAGAAATAAATTGTTGACAGATATAATGTAGGGACATGCCCCAGTTACCCTTAAAAAAGATCATCCAAAACACTGTTTCAGGGAGAGAGAGGGGAAAAAAAACCACACCCAAAAAAATCCTATTTTTTCTAACAGTAAAAATTTCTGAAAGGAAAAAGAAATCAATTCTTTTCACATTTAGTAGTTTGTAATCTCAAACAATGCAATGTTTAACAAAACTAAAATAATTTCATCTAATCTGAAGTATCTTGGCAGTCATTATGCCCAATTTGGGGTTTTCTGTTATATTTATGTCAATAAATATAACATAAAACCAAGAAAGACTGAAGTTGTGATACTGGGATATCAACAGATGTGAAATTAAGGCAGGATGCTGTTCTAGGCCATTTGCTGCATACTCTTTTTTAATGTCATGATATCATTTTTGTCATGACAGAGTAAGAGGAGAAAAATGCTTCCAAGCAGTGTCCCATGCACCAGAAATCAAGAAGATCAATGTAGTGTTTTTCTGATTCTGTGTAAGTTCATTATCATCTTCTGCTGCTTCTCTACCCAAAAGGCCTCATCCTTTGACTCTGCAGCTGACTGCTGCAGTAAAAACAGATGTCAAAAGTGGCTGTGAATTCATATAGAATAAATACTTAAATAAATAAAGCAGATACTAGATGATGTCCTAAGCACCGTAATCCTTATTTCATGCAAACGTTCCTGGGAAAACAAACAGGAAATAAAAACAGATCCTAGGGAAGTAATTAGATTAGTGGCTTTAGCTTTAATGAGACTGCTTTTTAATTAAAAAACCTAATAAGCTGTCTATGCATAAATGTTTGCACACACATGAAGTGCACACAGAACAGGACTCTGCAAAGCAAGTGACATGAAACTACTCATGTGACCAAGAATTACCAAATTGGCCGATCACTTTGTACTCCATATACATCAAGTTAACTACAAAATTCAAGCCATCCTAAAGACTAATAGAAATGTAGAAACACATAACAGTACTAAGCCAATTTACATTTTCATTAAGTGATTCCATTAGGTTTCATCGTACTTGAATGCCTTGAAATAATTCAGATAAGCAACATTCTATCACTCAGTTGCTTCAATCTGATAGTTCATAGCTAGATGCAGAAGCATAAAGTAACAATGATCTAATTCAGAGAAGAGTTCAGAAGGGAGGACATTTGCAGTACGGATCAGGGCTAGGCACAAAACTCATTATTTTTCCTGGAAACAAGCCTCATAAATCCCTTTGATACTTCTGAAAGCAAAACCCTTAAAAGACTAACATTGGATTCTTAGAGTAATTAATCTGTACTAGTCGAATAAATGAAATTTAACATCCAGAAATAACGGTAAAGATGACAATTATCTGCACTAAATTACTTTTTTTTTGCACAACTTAGGAGGAAGCATGGTTTTAAAATCCTGTTTTATATTACATCATATAAATGCTCTACCTTGATGGTTTTCTTGGTTTCTGTCCATGGTGTTTTTGCCACCGGTATCAGATGCAGTATCTTGTGCCTCCATCTGCACCTCATTGTTACCCAGTTTGGTCAATGGGTCATCTGGAGAAAAAAGGGGTAGGGAGGACAGAAGGACGCAGAGATTCAGTAAGTGACTGAAAAATGTAAGTGGGAATACAAAAAAAAACCACCCAAAGTTTGATGCTGTTTTCTGTGACAAAGCAGAACAGGAAAATTACATAGGGAAAAACAGATATATACAAAATATATACACAAATGGTTCTGGTGATGTCAAATTGCTTTTTCACCTATTTGTTAAATATCTGGTTTCACTATAAGGATGACTGCTAAAAGTTATCCTTAGGTTATCCAAAGGTTGCTGAGCCAAGAGGAAAATCTTCTCCTAAGATGTTAGTGTTGTGGCACCCTGGGTGAACATATGCAGGTGCCCTTTGCAATCCAACAGCTCATCAGCTTCTAGGGCTGCTGTAGCAAAACCTCTGCAGCTTCTGCTTCAGACTTTGGCTCACTTGACACTTGATCGCACCTCACTATTTGTCTTTACCCCTCCTTTCTCCTCCACCTCTTCTTTGCATTTCCACTCTGCTTTTAATCTTACAGCTAAGCGCATTTTTTCAGCCCCGGAATCTTTATGTAATGCACATTGCTGTTGGCCTAACAATTTATCATATTTTGCCGATCCATACATTTTGTCAAGGGCTGAGTTTAAATTAACCCAAGAACACTGCAAACAGACAAGGATGACTTGACTGATCGATAGGATATTGGAAAAAGTTATTTATGCAGAACAAACAAATAACAGTATTTTCATACTCTCCTCTCTCCATTACAGACAGATTTCCATCAGTCTTGGAATCCTCTAAAGGAAAATTTTCTCTTACCTAAACATTAATAAACACACATACACGTGTGTGTGTGTGTATGTGCACGTGTGCACGCACTGAGAAACTGCCATTTATTACATAATTTATGCAATGTATACAATGTACTTTCAAATCCATACCAAGCTGTATTACATTTTAGTTGGAAAGATATATTCAGCTAATAGGAAAAAAAAACACCAAGTTTTTAGAGATCTGTATATATTTGCCTCCCGAAGAAATTTGTAAGATTAAGTACCTTTGTACCTATGTTGAAGTGATCTGTTTTACTTTCCAATACAAGAAATGGAGCTAATATTTCAAGCAGCATGGCAAGTTATATCAGCTCTGTAAGTGAAGTTACTTATTTACCTCTCACGGATGCACTTTCCTGTTCAGGCTCTTCTTGACGGCTTTCGGTTATCGTTTCATTCAATAATAACTTGCCATTTGTTTGGGGCAACAGATGCTTGTTTTGGATTCCACATGCTTGCTGACCATTATCAAGTGCCATCATATGACGCTGCATTTGTGAATCTGACTTCTGGGAATGGGAGGTTAAAGGCACCATTCCTAACGATCTGGAGGATTTTAACAGGATGGGCAGACGGGATTTCTTGGGCAGGTCCACAGCATTAGGCTGAAAAAAGTATGGGATAAAATACAGGGCTGACGGTTAGTGCACATTCAGATATAGGAAATACAAAGAAGCATCCCAAAAAAAACAAACAAACAACAAATCTAGCTAAATCAATCAGGGCACGCTTCAGGAAAGCATTTTCTCACTTAAAGTGACTTTTCTAACAGCTACTTCCTGCTCTCAGGAGTTACATCATAAATGTTTGAGAGCCTGGTGGCTACTACTATTAGTAGTAGTAGTATTGTTATTATTATATGAAGACCCTCTTATCTCTTCACAAACTCTTGGATGTGAAGCTTCCAACAGGCCTTACTTCCTAACTGCCTTCCTTAGTATCTCTGAGCAAATTAACACAGCTTTGTGTCAACCACAGAGCAAATTCCTTCCACCATAGAAAAGATTTTTACGAATAAGAGCAGTTTCTCCATCCATATACCCTATACATTGCTCGCACAGTGTTCCAATTTCCTACTGCAGCCACAGAAGCAGAGAGGAGTTGGGTTCAGCAGGGACCTCTGGAGATGACCTGGTCCAAGCTCTGATAGACCGGGCTCAGCTGGGGCTGGTTGCTCAGGGTCATGTCTGGGCAACTGGTTCCAATGTTCAAGCACTTCACAGTGAAGTGTTTCATTATGTTCAGGTGAAATTGTCCATGTAGCGGACAGTCCATCACTAGAATTGGGGGAAAAGTTCCATTTCTCAGTGGTAATCAGTGTATTTTAACCTGTCACCCTTTTGAAGACTCCACATAAAATAAATGTGACTGTGTTTAAACCACGCTGCATAAAACAGTGGCATTTCCAAAACAGAGCATAAGCCTTCTATATGTTGATGAGAGTTATGAAATTATGTATAAAGATAATAAAAATGAATAATAGCATGTTCACATAGACTCGTTTGCTCCTCTGCTGCTCATTTGCTCTACCAGTGTCATAAGTTCCATAATTTCTTTTACCACTCAATGTATTCTGAAATACCTTTCCACATTCATTTCTTAGCAATTACAGTCTTTACACAATTTAAAATCATAAAATAGCAACTTCCATTTTCCTAATGACATACTCAATTCCTTTTGCACATACAGAAATGCAATATCATTTGGAGGCTAAAAAATAAATATAGTTGGGATGAATTTTCTCCTAGTTCTACTAAGATGCAGTGATAATTTTGGCATTAACAAAACCCATATTTCCATTATTGTTTTTTCTCCTTCCTGTCTTTTTTTAAAAGGTGGAAAATTTACTGTCTTTTAGGAATGCCTAAAAGGCTAGGAATTTAAGTGAATATCTGTCACCAAGCAAACATACTCTGGTAGTTCTTGATTATATATAAACCAGTTGGTGAAGAGATTGATTTTGTGAGCTAAGTTCTTGGTTATTCTTTGTTTTGCATTTGATTGGTTGGTTGGCTTTTTGGGTTTTTTGGGTTTTTTTTGGTATTATCACAACCTACTCTTACGCTTCAGCATGAATTTTATAGGATGTTTGTCAGGGATCATGCAGGCCAAAAGCCTTTTCCTCGAAGTCCCAAACCACACTCATGGAGTGATGAAGTTGATTAACCCTACCTGGTCTGCAAGAACTTGCCTCAATAAATTAACCAAATAAGAATGATCCAGAGAAAAAAACAAGCACAGAGTTGCTAATTATCACTAGCTCAAGGAAATCTCTTGATCACTAATGGCATGAAAGCCACTCTCTGCAAAAGGTACTACAAAATTCTGATAGCGATGCACAAAACAACTGTTCCCTTGGCCGCTCTACAAGAGCTAAGATCTTCAAAGAGTTTTCAACTTTGCTTCTAAAGTTGCTATTGAAACAATATTGACCACTTCAATAGACACTTTTTCCACCTCTCTGGGATCAAATATTGCATATAAAATTAAGGTTTAAAAAGTTAACTGGCACAAGCAGATTAACTCTATATTCACAAAACACAGATTCCGTGCACCTCGTTTCCAAGGCAAATAGGAATACCAGCATCCAACGCTTGTATAGGAAACTGCTGATCATACTTCTTGGACACAATAAAATGTTAATAAAGGTAGAAAATTAAATTTCAAGCTTTTGGAAATCTATTGTCAAGTCTTCACCAGCATATTGTGAGACATTATGCAAGTTTTCAAATTTCCAGACCTCATTTGTCATTCAGACTTAATAAATTATCCATTTAGAATGTTTTGATGATACATTTTCTAAGCATCAATATGTAGATATAAGGCAGGACAGAATCAGGCTCTTAGGCTGTGATTTATCCTCTTTCCAATAGCTACAGTATTTACCAGTATCTAGCTTCACCGAGGACTGAAACTCAATTAATTAATGTTCTAAAACATACTGAAGTATAGGATGAAAAGCTCTCAACATTAAGAAAAATTATCTTAAATATATTTGACACAAATCTTCTAATTTTAAAAATTACACAAAAGCAAGGCTTAGTATTAGAAATGAAACATTTTTTTTCTCTTCTGCACATCTATCCCCTAAGTACTAAAAAGAGAATCTTAACTAAACTTACTTCATTTGTTCTGTTTGTAAAAATGAGTCTTTCATGCTGCTCGCCCTTCTTATACACAATTTCTTGCCGATGTTCTTTTTCTGTATTTAATCTTGAATAATTTGTTTTTTCTTCTGAGGCTCCATTCTTGCCTTCATGTTGGAATCTCACGACATTATCCTCTAACGTTTGCGTAGCTGCATCTTTCAATTCCACTTTTAGCAACTCAATATCCTTATTAATCTCTGGCGCTGTATCAGGATAAAGCTTCTCTTTCCCATCAAAAGTTGTTTTCAACTCTACTTGCTGCTTTAAGAATTTATTGACCTGCTTGAAATGTTTGAGTTCAGCTCTTAGCTGAATAATCATTTGCCTAAGATCTTTTTCATCTGTTTTCTCTGTATCTTCACTTGAACAGTCTTGCTCTGTTGTGTTCAGATCATCTAATAGTTCATTTACAATTTTCATTTGCTCTTGTCTCCTGTACTCAGGAAGGAGGAAAGAAAAGGCATGAGTTTTGATTTTTATTTAAGCAAACATGAACACCTTCTAAGAAACACTTTTGCAGTGTCTTGACATACTTGATATTCCTAGGAGATTCTGGTTTACACACTAATCAATTAGACCAGAGTTTTGGAAACCTTTTCACAGCATGAGCTATATCATAAATTATCTCATCACTGCCTTTCTCTTATTCATAACCATATGTACTCTACAGCCCTTTCTCCCATTCATGAGCAGAGAGTAAATCTCTGTCAACCAAGTCAAGTGTTTACGTAATACAGCAATATCAGGAATAAGAATGGATTTTCAGAAAAGCTTGTTCACTGATCTAACTATCTCAAAACAAAACTCTACGGAAAACATCGGAAATTCCAGATGTTGAGTTCTGAAAATCTGTCCTTTCATTTCTAATACACATTTCTAATACAATGTAGAAGCTGGAAACTGAGAAATCACACTGCAGAAGCAGCTCACTACAGACCAGGCTGCTCCACAAGAAACCAGTGGTCTGCAGACAACAGGTTGGAAATCAATGTCTTAAATGAAACAGACATTAAAAAGAACAGATATTAAAACATAAGCAATGTTCAAATTCTACAGATGACTTCATACGTCCAGTAAGAGCCGTTTGTGCCACTAAACCCATAAAGTAGCATTTAACACAAATGCATTTATATAGCTAGCATCTGAAATAGTAGATGCTAACAAGGCTTTTTATGTATTTCTGTGGCATTTAATGTTGTCAATGAGAATTAAGTTACTCAGCAGCACAAGTTCATCATCAGTCAATCTGGTCATTTATAGTGGAACATAGAAAAGCTGATGTGCTGGAATCACTCATTAGCAAACTTCTAAGTCAAGTCAACAAATAGCACAACATTATATATTCATTTTCTAAAAGAGTAATATCTCCCCATTTCCACCAACTAGTGCTTTGATGACTAAAACCATTTATTCCTCTTGAAGAGCTTTAAATAGTAATGTACCAATACAGAATTGGTTGAGTAAAGTCAACTGCAAAATATGTTGAGCACAGAAGACAGGACTTGACTTGTCTAACTTCACAGGATATTCTAGTGATAGCACTACTGCCATGCTATATATGAAAGTCATTCCCATAACTCTCCAGAGGGGAAAAAAACCCAAAAAACTATAGCTAAATGAGGAAAAATACCGAAGGACACTGAAAGAAGTCCTCCAAAAGCCATCACAATCTGGAGAGAAGTAGGAATGGAAAAGAGACTGAACTCTAGCAAAGCAATGAGGCAGTACTGTCAGCCTTGAGATCTGATGATTTAACCATGAAATAGGAGGAGAAAAATAGGCAGGCTGTGATGTCTCTGTAGGCTTTTTCTTCCTTGGCATTGCCCAGTTTCTACAGAAATGAGCAGTGTAGCTGGGAAGGATCAAGCCCCAGTGACACTGTAACTCCTTTTACTCCATCCTCAGTTGTGTACACATACACTTTTCATAGCAAGTGTCCCACAAATATATGCACTATTTATTGGCCTGTGTTTTCACATATTTTAATACTAAAAATAAAAAAAACATGTTTTATCATTTCAGCTTTTTAATGTTGTCACTTCCTACATAGAGAATGATCAGTTCCTAGACTAAAACTCTGTATACCAATATCTTTGGAGAGTATTTTTTTTCTTGTAATGGTTTTTTCATAAGGATTTCTACTGATAGTATGTTTCCTAATTACTTAATTGCATGATAGACTAAAATGGCTCTGAAGGCGCCTTGCCAATCTCTCAGGTAAATTAGCCAGTGCCATTATCTAAATTCACTTTAGCAAAATTACTTTCTTCTCTTTTCAAATAGAAATACTGTCAAAAGTGCTGCATATCCCTCATGCTTACCTGGATTCAAGTACAGATGTTCTATTTTCTCTTAAAAGAGATGTGAGCAAGTTTTTCTCTTCTGTTTCATGTTCGCTCATCCCTATTCTGCCAAAGTGTTTGCCAGCTGCATCGTGTTCAAACTGAGGCTTATTTGGATTCCTATAATGTCCATCTTCACAGAAGCTCTCTGAACAGCCTGATGGAGTTATCTGTTAAAAAAAAGGTAAATAGTTACGTATATTCTACTATATTCAGGGCTATCATCTTTCGGTAAACAGGTTTTGTAAATTCTGATCCCCTTTATCTACATTATGAAGCATATACTGACATTTCACTTGCTATTTACTAATACAAATAAACATTTATTTAATACAGTTAATTAATAGTGAATGCTTGTTTCATAGTTTGTACCTTTCTGAAGAGATTTATCTGTGAAAACTCTCCCAGGGATGAAGTTTCTGGAATTCTGCCTTCAAGCCACAGTTAACTTTTTTTATTACTTCATGCTGAATTACCTGTCTTTAAAGAACCATGTTTTTTCCCCAGGATCTGCCTTTCCAAGCCCTGATGATAAGGGACAGGATGTGCCCCCAAAGTATCTAAAAACTGCCAACTTTTTGCCTGTTAAAAGAGCTGCCTAAGAAGTTTCTGCATGTGTCATCCCCAATATGTCAATCCTCATTTGAATCAATGAAAGTCTGCTGTATCAATTACATTAGAGCTTAAAGCAGATCCATTTGGATACAGTCTACTCAGTAGACATTAGAAATGAGAGATTAAGGCGAGTAAAAGTCAGGAGGATCTTTACATTGCATCATTTACCTGTTTATCCAGATCATGGGGACAATCTTCGAGTCCCTTGACAAATACTTGAGGCCATATCTTGTAAACAGAAACACAGAAGTTAGAAAATCTCAAAGAACAGAGGGCAGAAGCTCTCCTTGATGGAAAGCCCTAGCAGAAGGGAAATTGGGATACAGGGAAAGCTCTCAAAAACACTTTATGATAACTGTTACTTGAAAGCAAAATCAGATAGCAAGAAGAGCATGCTTTGTTTGTGAAAGGCTTTATGTTCTAAAAAAATGAGAATTTGTTAAGGGAAAAGAAATCAATCTGTAACATAGCCAGAGTATGAAACATGGTGGTAAAAACATATTATAATTATTTTGGAACAGTCCTACCTCATTGATCCTCTCAGAAGATTGACTGTTCTGCGTCTTCTTGTCATTGTCACCATCTTCAGTCTGCATCACAGGCCCTTCTGTTACTTTAAGAAACTATACAAAGTATGGAATGACGTGAAAATGTAGCACACAAAAAAAATACCGTGATATGAAACATGCATAAATAAGTCAGTGACATGTCTTAAAAGAAAAATAAAAAATGCCTGTAATACAAAGTAACAAACACTGAATTAGATTTTTTCAATAAGATCAAAGGAAATTAATATAAAACCAGGAGTGATTCATATTAAATATAGTGCACCCACACATTCCTTCATTTTTATTTAACTCTCTTGCCTCTCTTCTCAAATTCTACAATCAGATCACTTAACCACTTGTGGTAAAGGACTTCTATCCTCAGGACCCGATCTCATTGTATCTACTTTATTTTCACATTTTGGGAATTCAATTTCATATCCCATACATTTTAGGTTTTTCTTCAGCATCACAGAAACAGACACTTTCTAAAGAAAGCACATTCAGCCCTCTATACTGTGAAGAGATTTATTGTCACACCGAAGGTTACATTCTGCTCTGCCTTATCTAAATTTACCATAGAAAAGAAAATGGTGCCAAATTTTTTTTTTGCAACAGAACACAATCCTCCTAACCCTAATATCCCCCTATCACTAATATATCCTGCGCAAAGAGGAGGAGGAAGATTCAGCTTTTAAAACAGCAGAAATCTTAAGCTCCTGCTGCAGCATAACTGAAAGCAAGACCAAAAATCCTTTGGTTTGAAGGGACCTCTCCAGGACAGGCGTGAGAGCAAAGGATGAGACACACACATTGCTAGTTAGTGCAGCAAAGGCCACCACTGCCTGCGCTTCAATTAAACCCAAGTCCTGGAGAACACTGGTGCCTCTCACACGGACTTACCTTCTTTTCCTGGCTTGCTTCTGGCAAGAGGAGAGAATTTACCCTTTGCCTATACTTATTTATACCAGCGATAAGAAAAGCTCTGATACACAAGCAACTATTATTATCATCTCCAGTAGTCACATTCTGGCAAAGTCTCTCAAACAACAACTTGAGAATGCAGAAAGTCTCCCATCACTTTGTCTCCCATCACAAATGACCTGTATTTACACTCCATCCCTGTGGACAAGAGCCTTGGAGTTGGGCATCATGAATAAGCTTCAGTCTTCCCAGTTTTGCTCAGATATATTTAAGTATATAGTCAATATAGAAACACATGCACATAGTCTATCCACATCCTGGTTGCATTCTGGTAGGGTATAGAGAAAAAGACAGTCGTTTGGAGGAGGCCCTACATGAATTGCTGTATGTCACTTCGCAGCACATAATATATTAGGAACCCATTGATCATGAACTGAAACAAAGGTTCCCAAACTGACGCTGATCCGAGTCCAACCATAAAGGCACTTCCCACTTATCAAGCTGAAAGAAATGAGTAACGAAATCACATGGGGCATCAATTCTGGCAGGAAGGAAAGGGCAGAGCGTGGATTTGGGTTCTCATTTGACAGGATGCAGTAAAAGAAAAGGGAGAAGCATGAGACTGCATAAACACCGCCAAGCCGCAGCACGGGCAGGCCTCTCTATCACCACAGATGGCATCCGCACAACTAAATTTAGGAACCTCTGAAATAGAATCTCAACCAGATCAGGCATTTTTATCATCTTGTTTTACAGCAACATTTCTGGATTTAATAGAAAAAGATAGTTGTTAAAGATCTCTGCTAGAATCTCTTCAATAGTAGAAACACATAAGCCTGATGGTAAATGCCAGTGATGCTGTGTGTGATAGATACAGCAGCCATGGATAGGCCACAGCCTACAGCACTGGCACAGTGCATTTAAACTTAGATAAAACTCTTAGTTTTAAAGCATTAATGGCAGTAATATAGCACTGCTGTGTATACCACTAATATTTTGGCTGACTTGAGCTGAAGAAAAATTACCCTAAGACAAGAAAAACAGAATCTTGAGCCTAGTTACAGAAAA
>JAUBOD010001040.1:5607891-5618705 GCA_032353885.1 Nothura maculosa | reverse complement strand
CAAATGGATTATTACAGCAGAATATTTATATCTCAAACAGCTGATTTTGGCAAACAGCTGATTTTGGCAAACAGCTGATTTTGGCAAACAACTGCCACTAGACAAGGGCAGCAACCTACAGAAACTGTATGGACTACATGAAGCCAGAGGATGCTCAAGAGCAAAATGACTGAGAGGTCATCAAA
The DNA here is from genome assembly GCA_032353885.1 of Nothura maculosa. Lineage (NCBI taxonomy): Eukaryota > Metazoa > Chordata > Aves > Tinamiformes > Tinamidae > Nothura > Nothura maculosa. Next base: position 5,618,520 of record JAUBOD010001040.1, on the reverse strand, counting down.
AAAAACCCCAAAAAAGCCCAACAAAAAAAAATCACTTCCATATATTTATTCCAGATATAATTTCCTCTCTTGGCAATATCAAAACATAGCTGGAAGATGGGTTGGATCCCTGTTCGAGTCCCATGCAGTTGCTCAGAGGCCTCACAGAGGCATGAAGCGCTCAGTGTGGAGCTGTTGGGCACCTCCTGAATCTCCTGGTTGCTGCTGCTGCAGCATTTCCCTTTGCAAAACACGTGCAAAAGGGACAGATCTGCCTCAGCAGGATGCAGCAGCCTTTAGGGCAGCACTCGTGCTGCTCCCCTCTGCACCAAAGCGCCAGGGAAGCAGTACGTGCTCCTCGTAGCAGGCACTGCTTCCAGTAAAATGCTCCAGAGCCCACGAACAAGGAGCCTCATAGACTGTGGATGGACTCACTAGGATGAACCACCCTAAAGAGAATTTACTTTGGAAACACACTGGAAAGAGTTACTTTAATTGGGGTAAGAATGAAACCAAAACGAGCGCCTTACTGATGTGGCAGGTGCCGGTGGAGGCGACGGTGGAGCAGGGGCAGCGGAGGCAGGCCGGGCCGCTCCGGTAGAAGCCCTCCTTGCAGCGCTCACAGTGCTCTCCCTCCGTGTTCTCCTGGCAATCCAGGCAGGCGCCTGGGAAGGGGACACAAGCACAGGCATCCATTGGGCACGGGAACTGGAGCAGAACATTTGGAGCAGGAACACACCTGCGGCGCTCTCGATTAGCGGAGCTCCCTGGTGGTTTTGGAAGCCTCCTGGCTAGGACACGATGCTGGCAGCAGTCCTGGCCTCTTGTGACCTTCTGCTGGTCGCCCCAACACCACCTCCCCGAGCACATGCAACGTGAACAAGTAGGTAGCCCCAGCAGCAAGAGCCACAGCCCCTCGCTTTACAGGGCAGCACAGGCAAACCCTTGTTATCAGTATTAAGCTGTGCTCAAATAAAAGAGCTCAAGGTTTTATTTGTGCTGGTGAAAGGGGATCCCGATGGCTTCAAGTGCAGACTGACATTGGAGCCCGTTTTCTCCCCTGCTGCTCCAGCAGCACCCTCTGCATCACTGCACGGACATCCCACACCCCGAGGAGCTGCAGCTCTGAGCCCTGCACCACAGCCAGGCTGAATAGTGTCCAAAACGAGAGGAAAACAGAGCTGCTTCCTTCAAACAGCAGTGTCTGTGGAATAGCCCAGAACCAGCCAAGCACGCAAGGGTAGAAATACTCTCCATTCCTTGTTGTGGGCAAGCTCCTCCTGCACCACAGATCCAGCAGCGATGGGGAAATCAATGTCACCGTGCTGCTGCATCCCACACGGCAGAGCCGCAGAGCCCGCGGCGGCGGGGACGGGCGCTGACCTTCCCGGGGCAGCGGAGCAGAAAGGGGCTTCCCGGGAGCCACGAGCCCTTCCCAGGGAAGCCCTGAATCAGGAAATCGACGGGCCGTGTCCTGGCAGCGCCTGCGTCCTAATGGCTCCCTAAATTGCTTTGTGATATTATTGTGAGCAAAGAAAGAAAAATCTCCACCGGCCGCTGGCCAAGCTCATCCATCACGGGGAACATCCCGTAATTCAGCAGCCTCCTCGGCGGGCTGGCAGTGACCTGGGGGAAGCTTACTTGATTAAATCCCCAGTACAAGGCTCTGCGAAGGCAACAGCAGCCACCTTATAACAACCCAAGGTGGCAACCAGCAGCTTATTGACTGTATAAGGGAGGAGATCCGCAGGGCTAAGCCGGCAGTGCTACAGAGCATGGAAAAGTCTCCTATCAACATCAGCCACACGTATAAAATCCTGAGCCGGGTTAATGCTGAGGATGTTAAATAAGCCCGGCAGATTTCCTCCTCCGTGCCGGGAGCATCCAGCACAGCACAGGGCTCCCATTCCTTTTTCCCTGCAGTGGCTTCGCAGCAGCCCAAGCCTGGCACGTCCTTGGTGCCGATGGAGCTGGGAAAACCCTGGCAGCAGCAGGAAAAATGATCCCAGCTGCCCCATTTCCAGCCCAGTCATTTGAAGCATTCCTCCCGGAAAGATGGATGGCTGAGGGAGACGGTCACGAAGCCGCCAGAGGGAGCCTCGAGAACAGCATTAAATGTAAAAAGAACCTGGAAAATTTGACAAAGGCAGCAGGGACCTGGAGAGGTCACGCACAGCACGGGCTCCAGCTCGGGCAAGAGCCTTGGGCTGCTCTTTAGGCATCCGATCTAATTGTTATCGACTCTTTTCTCTTTTTTTCCCCCTCTCTCTCCTTTTTTTTTTTTTTTTTGGTAGCAGCAACAGAACAGATGGAGGGAAAGGGTGGAGGAAAAAAAAAATAAGAAAAAAGAATTTTTCTCCGATCAACAATAGGTCATTAACTGGAGGTCATTAAAGGGATTTGGTGGATGGTCCCAGCAGAAGGCTGCCTGAGAGGCCCCATTGCGGAGGCAAGGCCTTAGCTGGTATTTTATCGGGAGAAGGAGGAAGATTGAGGGAGAGGAGGGAAGAGCAGATCATCTTCTACCTTCACAGAAACCCACACACTGAGCTCCAAACCAACCAAACAGTTGCTGTGCACACAGCTTCAGGCACAAGCTGCTCTCCCTTGGGAGCAGTGGGAAGCCATCACCCACGTCAAGTTCAGCGCAGGAATTGATGCAGGAATTCATCCTCCAGGACAGCAGCTCTGCTGCGTTTCCGTGCCCCGCTGGGCACACTGGGGCACGTGCTGGGCACAAAGCCGCGGCTGCAGCGCCCGTGCGGCGAGAAATAACTTGTGCCGTCAGCTCCGCCTCTCCTCCGGGCACGGAAACAACCTGCCAGGTCTCTGAAATTATTCCTTCTTTCTAAGCTGCCGGATGAAACAGCACGGAATCGTGTTTCACCCTCGACGCTTGCAGAACGTGGGTTTTGAAGGGCAGGTTTCGGTGATACATGGGGATGGGTCAGGCAGTCCCCAGTATTGCTCCTCAAGGGCTTCTCCTATCCATGGCAAGGGAATTCTGCTGTCTGCCTGCCTCCCTGGGAGCCAGCAGAGCAGAGGCGCTTCCACATCCGCGCTCCCTTGACAGCAGCACGAGCAAACCCTCCAGGAAGGCTTCCTGGGAGGAAACCCTGGAGGCAGCACCCGGGGCAACCCCCTCAGCAGCAGGTGAGGGTGCCGAGGTGCGGCGCAGGGCGGCTCTTACCTGTCACGGCGTGGCAGCTCCGCGAGCGGTTGTTGCACTCACAGGGCTCGCAGGTGCTCGCGTTGGACATGTAGAAGTCATCGGCGCAGCGGTCGCACTTGGGGCCCGTCACGCCGGCTCTGCACTGGCACCTCCCATCTCTGCACAGGGACGAGACACAGGGTGAAACGGGACATCCAGAGCAAGCAGCCACCGTCGCTGCTCCATGCAGAGCCGTTTGCTGGGACAATGATGGGAAGCACCCGGGTAGAGATTCCTCGAAAGCCACGGGCACCCATAAACACCAGCTGCCCTCTCAGCATCCTTAAGCAGGGGCTTATGAGCCTATTGCTCTCCTAAGGAGCTTTGAACACCAGCAGTGTTTAGCCCTAATTCTCCAGGAAACCACAGGGATGGATAAAACACTCTTTGCCATCAACTCTACAGCAGTTCCCTAGCAAATACCCCCCCATATGACCAACCAGCCAAGGGAGACCACAGTGGGACAGGAAGGGTAAAGCCACCACCCCAGCCTAAGCCCACACAGTTTTTTAATCCAGGATTTTATATATATTTGTTAATTTATATATGTATGTGTGGGTATTTATACATAGACACACACATATATATCAGTGTTTAGTGCACAAACACGATGCATCATTCCGCCCTGCTCCTCAAGGGAGAGCAGGCAGCTCCCCTGCACTTCCCAAAGCCCCCAGAAAAATCCGCTGATTAAAACTAATAGAGGCTGAGGCTCCAAATGGCTCCACGCACAGTTTGTGTGTTGGCTTTAATTAATATGCAGTAGTTCACAACGACGGGGGAAGCGATCGCTGCTGTTAAAAATTAGCATAATTTAGTATTTCTGTTGTTCACCAGAGAAAGAAGAAACACTCCAAGGCACACCAGAATACAAAACTGAGCCCAAGAGGCTACACAATTGAATGCGTTCAGAAGAACAGCTTCAGGCATATTTTAAGGACTGACTGCAGGAACGAGGAAGAAATAGGATGTTTCCTTGCTCTCCAGACCTTTATCAGGCACTGCAGCAGGCAGATGCTGAATTTGAAAGGGTGCTGTTAAGCAGCTCAACATGCTTGACTCTCAAGAAAGCCTTTCACAAGACCTAACATTAATCAAAATGCTGTCGTGGTATTTATAAGCCAGGGCAAGCTCAAGTCATTTTTTGCTTGATCTCGACTACCACTGGCCATGGAAACATGGAGCAAGGGACAGATATTCCTGTAGGCAGGAGATGGGCAGAGCTAAGAAAGGCAGAACAGCAAATCCCAGGGATTTGGAGATGCTGCTCTTGGGAAGAATGGGTATTTCCTGAGTGCAAACCTGGGGCACTCCAGAAACCCTCAGGTGCAAAATGCAATTCTCCTTGCTGCTAATATTCAGAAAAACTGAGGCTTATTTCCCCAGTGACCCTGCTTCAAGGCAGCATTTTGGGGCAGTATCCCTTGATTTCACTTGTTAGCTTAAAAATAACAGGAAAGAAAGCTATAAAAAAGAACAGTTTTGGAAAGTTTGGTTTTAATGCCTCTCAAGCAGACCTTTTCTCAACATGTTACATATGGCACTGAGCCAAGTTCTGCATGTGCAAGAATTAAATCACTCAGCAAATATAAAGCTTTGCCTGTGGTCACTGCTTCTATAGAATAAAGCCCCCTTACAACATCCCTTTTCATAGCTCCAGCTCAGTAAAGACTGTCAGACACTTTTTAAAGCAAAGGTCAATGATATAAATGCATTGAAACCACCAAAAAAAAAAAAAAAGTCCTGTTAACAGACTGATTGTGCCCATAAAAATCCAGAAACTTGAAAGAAAAGACCCACAGTTTCCTACTTGTGCAGCGAGAACTGAGCTGCATTTTGAGCATAAGGCAGGAATTTCTTTTTGGGGTAGGAGGGGGGAAGGGAGCAGGGAACCGTTTTGATGCAGCAACATCATTTCAACTCCATTTCGGATGATCATTAACTCCTCTGGAGCCAGAGGAGCTTTAGCTCTCGTGCAAGAGCCGATGGAGCGACGTGCTGGGGCAAAAACAACCTTCTGCTAACAGAATCCTGCTGCCAGCCTCGGTTCCTACTGCTTTTTATGAATATACTTGCTTTTAAGACCGTGTAGGTAGCATATAGCACCATCCCGGCATCCATCAACTGTATATACGTTTCCTAATGATCAAGAAACCAACAGTGGGAGAGGTCTTGGCAGAAGGACCAAGCAGCAACAAAGACCATGTGTGATGCTCGGATGCAGCGCTCGGATTCATCTCAACCCTTGGGCAGGGAGGGCTGCAGGCCGGGTTTGGGACCCAAAGGCCCCCAAATTGCTCAGGGATGCCCCTCCCTGGTGGGTCTTTGCCCTTGGAGACACTTTATCACCAGCTCCAACCAGCAGCTGCCGTCAGGAAAAACAGGCACTGCGGAGGACTGCGGATAGAGCACTTGTGGGGAGCACCCCCTGCTCCAAACCCCATGGGTAAAAGCCAACCTGCTTTCACTTCCACTCCCTACTGCTGCCTTTCATTCCACCAAAGGGGAAGTGGCCTTAGGATGCAGGAAATCCCACGATTCTCACAGCAATTCATGTCCTTAATGGCTGCAAAATGCTCCCCACAGTGGGATTTTCCAGGGGAGGGAGATTTGCAGCTACAAAAATCTAGAGGAGACAACCAAGAGCCTCCCTGGGTGGAAGACTGCGGTGGGTTTTAACAACCCTACTTGGAAAACCCCCGTGAAAACCAGGTAGCTCCTCCACAGTCTTATCTCAACCCTGGTCTGGAGCTGCAGAGCATCATGTGGATAATTTTCCACCAAATCTGATGGCAGGAAAGAAAACACCAACACCACAGGCTCTGCCTAGCAACTCAGCTGCACCCAGCCGCGGAGAAACCAGAGGCTCCGACGCAAGAAGAAAGAAAAGCATTAAAATATCCATCTGGTTGAGCTGGAGCACGATGTGCAGCTGCATCCGCAGAGCAACGCGACAGATCCGCTCTCCTCTGCAGAAACATCTTGCAGTTTGAGGGAATACAACGGACAAGATGGATGGGATGAAGGACAACCACAGCCTTATGGGCTCTTCAGAGACACACTGTGCCTGATATGATGGTGTAAAAGAAATCCCTGAGTAGTCTCCGATGGCTTGTTTTCTTTTTTTTCCCTTCTTCCAAGGAGGAAAGAAGGGAGAAATTAGTTTTAAGTGTTCTCCCAGCTGCCAAAAGAAGCTGGATGCTCAGCTGCCATCAATGGGACAAATCAGAGCTGGCCAAAACGTACAGCACGAGGCTTCTCCCAGCCCCTTTTTGTACCAGATGAGCAAGATTTTGCACAAAGAAAAGGAGGGATATGGAGATTTGGGATTTGGATTCATCAGAGCAGGGCCTGGAGGTGTTCCTGTAACACATACAATTAACAGCAATGACAGCACACGCATGAATGAGGAGAACCGCCTTGCTGAGCCTCAAACATCTGTAAAACAACCCCCATGAAAAGGCTTTGTCACACTTTGATGGGATAAGACAAAAGGATGCTGCAAAGCCGAGGAGGATTTTAAAGAGATGTCTCTAAAAACGGTGCATTTTTTTCTAGAGAGCAAGGCTCGTTCCGTACGGATCTCCTCTGATGTCTGTCGGGAGGCAGGAGCTGCAGGAAAACGGCTCCCGTGCGTTTGCTGGCTTGGCTTTGTGGCCTCACTCCCCCTCAGGCTGCCAGAAGCCAAAGCGCTTTCTAAGAAGCGCTAATTTAGCAGCCCTGGGCAGTGGGAGAAGCCCGAGGGCCGCGGGTGGGAGCAGCTTGCGCGGCAGGCAGAAGAAGACCGGCTTTATAGTGGCAAACATTGGGCCATTGTGCAGGACATTCCTCGCTTTGTGCCGGGGGGGACCCAGGCTGCCCGGGTGGCATCCCCGACGGGCCGGGGCGCTTCGCAGCTCGCAAAGGCCACTCCATAAATGTCAAAAGGCCGCGGGTCTGGGCAGCGCGGGCGCCGCCGCGGTGCCGTCCATCCCGCCCCGCTGCTGCATCCCCGTCCCGGAGCATCCCAGGGGGTGACGGTGGGACAGGGAGATGGGCGGCTGGAACCTAAATGCAAATGGGGCTGTGAGAGCTGAAAAAGTCACCCCAAAAAAGTCTTTAGAGGCCTGGTGGTGCAGCACCCGGTTTCACAGCCATATAGACAATGCAGTCCCAGCAAAGCCCATTGGAGAAAAAAATAAAGGAAAAAAAGAAATTAGCAAAATAACAGGATTTCTGAGAAGCCACAGTTGTGGGAAGGGAGGTTTTAGCTCCCGGCACTGCTGCTGCACCCCAGGGGCAGCGGGCACCGCGGTGGGCAGGTGCAGCACTGACCTGCTGCGGGGCAGACGCGACGAGCTAATGGTCTGGAAAGCAGAGGAGAGGAGAAAACGGAAGAGATTTTTAGCTAATTAAGGCACGCAGAGAAATAGGGCTCCAACGGGGTGTTCGGTTGCTCTTGTGACATCCACATATAACAGCTTCCAGCAGGCACACACGCTGTCGCCCGCACCGCGACGCGGGCACGGCACTGCTTGCAGGCAAGGAACCACCACTGGTGCTCAAGCCATCTGTAAGAACGAGCAGAGCCTCTTTAAAGCAGGGTGGAAAAGCAGCTTTTTCCTTCAAGGAAGCCCCTGGGGAGCTGGGCTGCCCAGGCTCAGACCAGGGTGATGTGGCGGAGCACTGAAACGGAGCAAATTGGGGGACTCAGTGATCTCTAGAAGTCCCTTTCGTCGGGCAGGAGGGTACAGCCAGATTATTTCAATACAGACACACACTAGAAGAGCTTCTTCTTGGGGCAGAAGGACACTGGAGCTGCCGGTGTGACCGAAAGAGGCTCAGGGCTAATGCCCATCCCGGCTGCATCCCTCAGCTCCCACCGCGGCACCACATCAGGCAGAGAGCCTGAGCCAAGGAACCTGCTCACCAACCCACAAAAATAAATAAATAAAGTGGAAAAAGGGGAAAAAAAACAGCTTGCCAGCTGCAGCCTGCGCGCCCAGCACTGAGTCACCTCCCGCACGTGACCTTGGCCCAGTCATCCCATACCTCACTGCTCTCCTCCCTTCCGCTCCGGGCTGTGTCTGCATCCTGCCCCGTCATCCTCGGCACACCTCTGTGCCCGGCTTGCCATGCCGCGGGCATCCCGGGGAGCGCGGAGCCGGCCCGCCGCTCCGGACCGATCCGGTGCGCGCGGAACAGGCCGATCCCGCATGCGGCGCGACGCACCGCGAGCCGCCCCGCGCAGCCGCTTCCCCAGGAGCCAAGTCCTCCGGTGCGCCCGAGGGGACGCCACGCTGAGCCCCGCGGATAATCAAATAATAACAATAATAATAACAATAAAAAGGAAAAAGCAAAAAGAGACCTTTGATTAGTGGCTACGGAGCCCATTCACAGTGACAGCATGTCAGGTCAATGTTCACTCCAAGAATCAACTCCCTGCCTCAGGATAGGGTTTTTTACCCCTCTTTCCCCCCCCTCTTTCTTTTTATGAATTTGTTTTCCAAGTTTTTATTTGACAGACTGCATTCGAAGGGCTGATAACCAGCAGATTTGGCTGCACGGAGGCAGAATTTGCTTAGCAATAACACCAATACCCATCCGACAGGGCTGCTTTGGAAAACAGCGCATCCAAAGGGCTGCACTCACTGCCTGCCCTGCCAGCTCCGGCTCGCCAAGAGCCGCTGTCCAAACTGGGCCGAGGCCAAAATTATGCTACTGTTTTACTCAGACTCTTCTGAACAGCCCTGACTTCTTTTAAACTCCCCCTCAGGCCAGCGTACAGGAATTAAGTTGTGCAAGCAAATGTTTAGTTGGTGCTTGAAAAAAGAAAAAAAAAAAAGAAATACAGTCAGAGGTATTTTTAATGTAAGCAGAGCAGGAATTGTTTGCCCGCGTGCCTGGACGCAGCGGGCTCTGCCCGGCGCTGGGTGCTGCGAGCACTCGAGGCGAGCTGCATTCCTCGCCCGCAAGATCATCGCGTGTCCCCGCTGCTCTGCGTCCTTCGCCTGCACCATCCGAGGCCCTGCCCTGGGCAGCCAGCTACTTGTTTCTTTCACTCCATATATATTTTTTTAAATTCATTTTAAGAAATAGGGAGAATAACTAAAAAGGCTGGGTTTGATCCAGATCGCACTCTTTGCCCATCCTGCTCAGCACTGTGGCGACCTGAGGCTGCCCAGCTCCAGTGATGCTGAAATGAGCTGGCCCGTCTGCCTCTCCCCAGCGACAGCGATGCCCCTGGTTCTGCAGCACAGACAAGTGACCTCCTTTTTCCTCCCTCTTTCAATACCTAGAGGTCATTTCAGTCTGTGGCAAAACCCGAATGAAAAGGCAGTGCAGCACCCTGGTTCCTGTTCTAGCCTCCTGCCCAAGCCTTCCCCCAGATTTTGCTGTGTTCCCTCATTTAACGTCTGGTAAAACAGTGCTGCTGAAATGGGAAAACACAAACTTGTCTCTTCCCAGTTTCAGGTTTTTCGGGTGCACAATGGGAGCAATTTAAGCAGGTGATTTCCCCACATTCTTCCTCCTTCATGGAGCATCTCCCCTGAACTTTCCAAAGACGTTTCTTGGCTCCTTCCATACCATCCAAAGTGGGAGACACCATTTCTCCAGTTTTCTGCACTGACTCAGACCAGTAACATATCCTTGTCTCAACTCAGGCACAGGGAGTCCCACTCCCCTCCTTCAAAGATAAAACTCACTCCGTCTGCTTATCTGGCCAATGCCTTTGGATCAGATCCAAGTGATTGCAGCTTTTCTACCCTATGGCAAATTGTGGTGCTTCCAGACGTATTTTTCTGTACCCAAAATATCCAGCAAGGCAAGAGCCCAATGCTCCTGTGAGGCCACTACACTGCTCAGCAAAGGCAAAGCACAAACTGCACCCGCCCCAATGCAACCAACATCCCTTGGGAAAAATCCCTCTCCTGCCGCGGCCTCCGCATCCCCCTTAAGCTCCAAACCAGGAGGATATCGTGTCTGACAGGGACTAAAGGATGTGCAAGGCATTAGCAGAGAGCTCCCACTTACATCCAAGCAAGAAATGAGAGTTAACACCCTTGCAGGCTGCTCAGTCTTTTGCCACCGCTACAGATATTTTTATAATCCGCCTCTTGAAAGACAGGAAGACGACGCTTCATGAATTTTTATAAACCCGGCTTCCTTCCATACTTCCTTTTTGATTCTTTCTTTTGGGCTTTCTCCCCTCCAACGCTCACGCCAGCGGCGAGGACGCCCGGGCGGCCATGTGCTGTGACAGATACACTCTTTTCCCAGCTAAACCTGACCTGTACCTTACATGCAGCCCTGTTCAGTCGCTAACCACCAGTGATTTATCTAATCCTGGTAGGCACCACCATTCTGATTTCTTCTCCAACGTAGACTCAACATAACAGTCCTGAAGGCTGCATCCCAAAGGGGAGGTAAGGCTAATACACTAGCCAATGATCCTCTGA
>JAUBOD010001040.1:5595479-5607791 GCA_032353885.1 Nothura maculosa | reverse complement strand
ATAATAAGTGATCTTGCTGTAGAATCTCATGAAATCATTATTATACTAATAAATCATATTGTTAGTTCTCTATTCGAGTAAAGTGCATTTTGTCACTCACTCCGCCTCCACTCGTTCCGCCACATGTGCCCAAGGTGCGTGTGCCCGAGCCGCGCGGTACTCACGTGTGGCAGTCGGGCCCGAGGGCCCCGCGGGGGCTGCAGCCGCAGGGCCGGCAGGACTCGCCGTCGCCGGCTCCCACGTAGCCCGGCGCGCAGCTCTCGCAGCGCGGCCCCGCGTAGCCCGGCCGGCAGGCGCACAGCCCCGTGGTGACGTTGCACTCGCCGCCGCTCACGCTGCAGTTGCACGCGGAGCCTGCAAAGAGGGAAGAGGAGGGTCAAGCTCGCTATTTTACAACGGAGAAAGCATAAAATAAGTTAAAAAAAATAGAGGATTGCATTCCCAGATTTTGTATCTTGATTATCTCTCCAAAACAGAGCTAGAAAATTATAGGTTTAACTTTGAGTACTGACACGCTCCTCCCTGCCAGGGAGGCCGTGGAGTCTCCTTGTCTGGAGGTCTTCAAAACCCACCTGGATGCCACCCTGTGCCATGTGCTCTGAGTGTCCCTCCTGGAGCATGGGGTTGGACTCAATGACTTCTAGAGGTCCCTTCCACCCTTAACCATTCTGCGATTCTGTGAGGTACAAACTCAACCAATAACAACCTACAACATTAAGGCAAAACCAGCAACAGGTGGCAAAATCAAATGACTCTGCATTTCCTCTCTTTCCCCATTTTCACTTTATTTTGCTGTTGTCTTTCTTGAGAGGCATGAGCAAGCTGCCCGGGCCTGAATCCCTGCGCGTGGTTTCCGATAACATCCGCGGAGCCGCCCAGCACCGAGCGCCTGACGTGCGTTTCAGCTCCACTTGCTTCCTCGCGAAATGCTTGGTGCCTCAATAATTTAAACTATTTTCCTGCCAAGGGTGAATTATAAACACGGGTTATTTTCAGCAATAGCACGTAAATCCTCGGGGGCTGCGGGCAACTGCTGTTATGTAATATTCACTGGGAAAAGGCACGACGCGGAAAGGGCAAGGGGCTGGCCCCTAGCCTGAAAACCCAAGCAAAGCTCAAATAATTTCACATGGACCCATCACCAATGCTTCATCATTCACTAGCGTTTAATGTTATTTAACATCTATACCGCAACACTGTGTCCCTGCCCAACAAGAGCTTCTCTGTTCCAGAAAGGACTTGAGCAGATGCCTGGCTTGACGCTCATTTAAAACCAAGTGGCTGAACAGAGATTGATTTATTAACACATAGAAATAACTCGCTAAAAGTGGACCTCACCGAGGATCCCAAAGTGCTTTTGGAGGCACAAGACTAAATCAGGCCTGAATTTTCTTCCATTTAGATCAGCACATAGGACAAACACCTAGAGACTTGCAATTACCCACTCGAGCATCCACTCCATGGAATCACCCAAACTCCCATCTCAATTACCCTCATGGACCCTCATTAATCAGGTGCTCGGGCTTCTGTGAATGCAAGATCATTGGGGAAAAGCAGCACCTGCTTTGGAAGTTTTTAAAACGTGCATCAAAACAAACTGATGCTTATTTGGTGCCAAAATAAACTGGTGCTTATTTGGTGCTTGCGCTAGGGAGAGAGGGAATCCTGCCCTCAAATATGTGACATCGCTGGTGCAAAACCAGTGGATTTTAGGGTTAGGCTCGGAATCAAAACACCAAACTTTGAGAGGACGTTATCACGGCAAGGAGGAAAATAAGAAGTTATAGTGGTGGAACTGCATATCCCAGCCCTGCATTTCTTTCACCCTGTATCAGAGAGCTTAAAACGGCCTGGCGCAGTCCAGAAGCCTCTGGCCATGGGTTGACCTCAGCTGATCTCATTGCCCTTCCCTGATCCTGTCCACCAAAATGCCACAAAGTCACTCAAAACGCGGAGGCGGTGGGGGCTGAAACAGCCCAACGCCACATTACACACGCCAAGCACCAAGGAACGAGCCAGGAATACCGCGAGCATCCACAAAAAGCCGAGCCAAGGCGGGCCGCGCGCTGCCGTACGCCGCCTCAGCGGCTTGACATGATGATGTACCAGACCATGCAGGCCCGAGGCCGCGGCGGGAGAGCACCGAGCTCCCCGCGGCCGCGCCGCGCTGCAGGAGGCCACGCTCGGCCGCAGCGAGCCGAGGAAAACAGGAAGGAAACATCCCGCCTGGACACTGTGAATATGGCAAAGAGGAGCGGAGAAGCTTTGTGAACGCAGTCCTGCCTTCCAGCCGGAATTTGACTATTCGGAGTCTTTACTCCATTTTGTCGAGTAATGGTTTTGCTTTTCAAGGCAACCTTCAACACCACCTTGATAGGAGGTTTTCTAAATCTGGAAGAGAGAACAAGGTTGGAAGAGCCCAGGGCATCCAGTGCCTTGATGCCAGGAGAGTGGGAGCCCAGGAGCTGCCCCATCTCCGCTCCGAGGCGTTGCGTTTAGGTTGGAATCATGCCAAGGTGATGCCCTCTGAGGTCTGCGGCACAGCCTGCTATAGTGGATGGGCCCGCTCATCCCCACCCCACAGTGCAAACCAGCCTCGTTAGGGCTTCCCCGTGACAAGAAACACCACCTTTTCCCACAAAGGTGCAAAAATGGGGGTGCTCCTTGGCTTTCCTTGGGACAGACAACGCCAGATGCTCCTTGGTCCCAAACCTGCACGCGGCTCAGCCGGCAGCTCGAACACTGCAGTGGTTGTTTCTGGATCACTGCGCTGCACTGGGTTTACACCAACATAGTCTTGCTTCACACCGGTGTCCAAGTTTAAAACAGCACTAATGCAAGTTGATGTTCAATTTGCAAGGAAAAGATTGAGCATTTGTCGTATGCAACAGCTCCATTTCTGTGCTCGTCACTGCACTTTCTCTGCACTTCAAGTTCAAGCCGGACCCCCCTTCCCCCCACTCCCCTTTCTCGGCCCCTCCAGGCACAATTTCTGACAACACGTGAATAAAAGGATCAGGCAGCAGGTTTAAAACCCTATCCACGGCAGTTTCCTTTTCCCTCGTAATTAAATGGAGGAACTCGAGCATCGGGGGATACTCAGCAGGCCAAAAATGTGCGTGGTTCACAGGAGGCCAGGGATCGGTTTGCAGAGGATAGTGAATAACCGCAGCGATGGGGCTGAAACTTCCTGCTCGCAGGGTCCCCAGGCAGCCGGCTGTCCCCACCGCGCGTGCACATCCCCGCTGAAACAAGCACTGCTATTTCCATGGGGGGTTTTGGGTTATTCCAGCCCAAGGCACAGCTGTGCTTCAGCACCGGTCCTCCCCCCTCACCTCCCAACAGGCTCTTTTCCCTTCCCTCCTCCTAGACAATATTTAATCCCCTGGAAATGAGCTGCCCGTGTGCTAACCCTCCCACCAGGGAAGGGGACGCGGGGCAGGACGGTGCTGATCCACACAACAAGAGCAGCTGCGAGCCCCAGAAAACCTCGACCGGGGCTAGAAGAGAAGGTCCTGCCTAGCCCAGCATTTCTAAACGGACCCACTGAGCTCCCACCATCTCTCTCCATATCCCTGTTCCCACTTGGATCTCACCACAGCTTTGAAACCCAACACATCCCAGGGCTACCAAATAGAGCAACTTCAACAGCAGAGGCTTCTTGTTCCTAGAAATAAAAATTACTATTTCTTCTCCTTCCAGGATAAAGACAATTCTGCCTTCAGCCGTTCCAGGCTGCCTTTTGGCCACGTTCATCCCCAACATCTGCTGCACGTTACCCATCGGCTCCATCCCTAGCAGCCCTGGCCACTTGCACCAAACATGAAGCCATAGAAGCTCCTTTAGCTTCTTTCCTTTCAGGTGATTCTAGTTGGTATTACCCAATGTCTGCCATGCTCCAGGAGCTCCTGCATGGACAGTACCAGGGGTGCTCTGATGTTCTGCAACTTCTGAAAGCGGGAGAGGCGCCCAGCCAAACCCAGGCCTTCAAACGCATCTCATCAACGCTCAGCACAAAATAATAGCCACATCCTTTGCATCACAAAAGCACATTAACATGCCCAGGCCTGTAATTTACTCTCACTTGAGTCGACAGTGCAATGCCCAACCGGTAGGAAAAGGAGCTCTAAGTACCAAAGGGAGGGGAAAAAAATAGCTATATTTAACATAAGAGTCTTCTGCTATTTTGCTCTCGCTCTGTTATTGGCTACGTGAAACTCGGGGCAGTGCCGAGCCACGCACTTGACGGCAAGAACATCATCATTCACATTAATGTTAAGAGCTTTACAGGAATCACTTGTGTTGTTCCCTAAAAGGATTGCATGGGTCAACAGCGGAGAGCAGACTAGGATTTCTAGGAGCTAATACATTGTTTGTAATGCAGTTAAAAGATTAAACATGTTTGTTCAGGAAAACTAAATCAGATTAAATCTCTTTCGTCTCATTTGTAAGGAAATACAAAGTCAAGGGCTCAAATCCATAGGTCACCAGAAGTCCCTGGAGCAGAACATGGAGCAGGGGGAGGTGGTGGGACTGGAGCAGAAGAGATGTCCCATCACAGCAGAGGTCCCACGGAAGAGAAACCCACCAGGGCTCCGGCACCAAAGGAGCCTTAGAATAAAAAAGAATGCGGCCCCTAAGTGTTTATGGCACAAGAAGCTCCAGTAACTTAAAATAGATCACATAAATGTTCCAGGATTGAAACAGCAACAGTTAGAAATGGAGCGGGTCTTGTAAATTAATTCAGAAATAGTTTGCTGGCATTTTACTTTAGTTGGTTATATTTTCCCCGATGATATTCTCACAAAGATCGTCAATCATATAAATACTCTGCATTTCTATTTAAAAAAAAAAAAAAAAAAGGAGAGAGAGCAATCTCCATCCTTCCAACCACCCAGGGTGTGACATTGCTACCCAAACTCTCCGAGCTCAGAGATAAACAAGCTGAAATGCAATGTTGGCAAAAACCCCACCAAAACAGCCCACGGCAGCCCGAGCTCACGGCCTCCTGGAAGCACAAACCTGTTTCCAACACTCCTTTCTCCAGGAGCTCTCAGGAAATTCAATCGTTTTGTCAGCAAAATTCTGCTGATAGAAGATCAAGACACCTCACGTGGAACAGGGCTGCGGATTTATTAGCATATTTCAATTTTAGTATCTATTCACCACGTCCTAGCAGAGAAAAGGATTTTAAAAATTACATGAATAATATGAACTCTAATCATCTGTAGGAGTCTCTGTGTGCTTAGATCCCTGCGAAAAGTAATTAAAATCACAAACTTTGCGCAGTGCTTTGGGGAGTTGCAGCTAATGAACGACTGTGTTAATTTATACAGAAACTTTAAATGAGCCACAAAGAATAACCTAGAGCAAGAACGATCCTTGCAAACACTTGGGTTTGGGCTATACTCTTCTGTTGCAGAAAGAAACAGCAGAAACCATGAGAGTTGGGGGCTAAGTCAAAGAAAAAGAAGAGAATTGTTCAGGGATTTGCCAAATTGAGTAACACTGCAGAGACATGGATGCATTTAACATCATTTTTCAGGCTCCTGGCTGCAATAAACTCAGAAAGGGGTCACCACATCTTTAAGTAACTCCAAATGAACAAGAGTAAGATCTTCTCAGCCAGGAACATGCCTGCCATCTGCTTCCACCAGCCTTGGGGAACCGGGAGCCAGGTGGACATCTGGGCAGGATGTGCAATAGGTAAGGCTGGGATAAAAGCTTCAGGCTGGGAATTGAAGAGTTGTTTCTGAACCAGCTGGAGAATGAAGTGGTAGAAGAGCCTTCCCAAAGGATTACAAGAAAAAAGAAAGACAGACAGCTTTAAAAGGAAGGCAGACACTTATAAACAGGATTATGTGATGTGGTTACCTGGGAACATGCAGGAACTGGACACATGGCCTTGAAGGATCCCTTCCAGTCTCATATTCCAAAATAATCAGGCTGATTATTATCCAAGTCCCAGACAAAGATAAACAGCCCATACAGCCAAATGCCACGGGGATTAGCTAGCATGGAGGGGGAACCCCCTTCCACAGCTTCCAGATGCTTCCGAGCAAGGCCTGCTCTTCACCCAGCCTGGCCAACAAGTCCACAGCCGCTGCTTGCACTTGACTTGTCTCAGCAAACAAAGAGAATCAGGTTTTAATTCCAATTAGCTCTTCCAGTCCAACAACAGGCTCCTACACAGGCTTGCAAGGGAGCTAAAACTCGGCCTCCGCAGGCAGCTCTAGCCCTAGAAGCACCATTGCAATGCAGACATCTCCCGGGGACGGTGCCGCAGGCCAGGATTTAGGCACATTAATAGGATTAGACAGGGATGTTAGGCTGTATTCACTGTGTGGCTCTGGGACGCCGGGTCTCTGAAGCTGTAAGGCTGGCACCTCTCACGCAGCTAAATTCACCCTTATGAAGGTTATGGCAATGTCAGCAATGGAGGAGCAGGTTCTTGAGGGATAGATCTCACCAAATTCCTTGGATCGCTTGTCAGCCTCAGATCCTAGCCTGGAAAAGCACGGCAGGGAAGCTCTCTCACCAGGCCTCATGCCTAAGTTGTGTGCCAGATGATTTAAGGGAGGAAGCGGAGCTCGGGGTTCACATTCACACCACCTTGGGAACCCAAAAGCAGCCTGGGAATGGAGCTATTAATGCCCATTCATCTGCCATCTTCTCCATACTCATCCCAAAAGAGCAAACTCACTGCCGTCTTCCCCATCCCAAAAGAGCAACCTCATTCCCAATACAGGGATCCCTAAAGTGGTTCAGGTGTTCTTGCAGGCACTAAGTACCGGAGATTTCTAACAATTAGATAAATCCTGGACCTCCAAGCCTGCTGCAGCCCCCAGACCTCCATCATTTCTCATTCCAGTCACTGGAGAGGATTTGCTCCCAGTTATACATTGGAGAGATACCAGGAAGACCAGGCCCTCCCATTTATTGAACGTGCTCTACCCAGGGAGCTGGTAAGGATAAATTAGACTATCAAGGAGAAATCCCTCTCGCTTTAATTTTTGCCTGGAAATGTCTGGGACATAAGATGGGGAAAAAAGATCTACCCATTGACATTCACATTTCAAGCACCACAACACAGAAGCAAAGTTGCTAAGATGACATTAGATCTTTAAGCAGAAAGCCGATATAGAAAGTTCTGTGCATCAGAAGGCCAAGAAAACATGGAATGAGGATATCAGCACAAGGAACGAGTTGGCTCATCCTTGGTCCACAGGACATACCTGGATCCTTGCTGAGCTTGCAAAACCCCCAAGTTTTGAGATGTTTTGGTGCATGCCCTGGGCTGACAAGAGGCGCCATCCGCAGCCCCGGAATGTCATGACTTCCCTGGAGAAGACGCAGCGTCACCGTAAACGAGGTGAATAAAATGAATGGGGCTTCTTGCTCGCCTCGCTGACAAGCCATGAGCCCCCGCGTGTGACACGGTGCCGAGGACACGGCGAGGACACGGCACAGATGTTACTGGAGGTAACGGTCGCGTCCCCTGCTAAACCCCGCCGTGTTGGAGGTAAAGCAAAATTTCCTGTTCCAAATGCACTTGACAACAGGCGCTTGCAGGCGTCGCTGTCAGACACCCTCAGCCTCGGCCGGCAGCCACAGCCGCCCGGCACGCAGCAGATGCGCGAGCAGGAAAAAAACAGCCCTTTTCTGCCCAAAATAAGCGGCGCAGATGTGTCTCTTGAGCAAGTCACCTCTGCAGCAGCAGCGCCGACACCTTCTGCAGAGCCCCAAGGTCAGGAAGCAGCAGCCTCCCAGACTTGCAGGTTTAAGCCCCGCTCCAAATCCCCCTTCCCCAGGATTAGTTGTCCCCAGTGCAGGGTGGGGAGCTGCCTTCCAGGTGCACATAGGCCACCAAAAAAGGGTCACCAAGAACAAGCTGGAGCCTGGTGTTGACCAGAGCAGCTGAACACAAGCAAGCAAAGCAGAAAGGAAAGGACGTACAGAAGCCCAAGGTGATGCTACCAGAGCCAGAGGCCAATGGTACAAGCAGAAGTCCTGGGATAGGGTTTCCTCAAAAGAAGCCAACTCCGTAATAGCCATCTTCAGTTGGTACAAAAGGAAATGCACTAGCACCAGTGTGATCACTGTACAGCCAAATAAATCTCAAAATTCAGCTCAATGTTTGCTATCCCCTAGGCCCAGAACCAAAAAACATCCTGGAAACATTGCAACTCATGATGGTCCCATTGATGCATTCTTATCTACATGATAAAGCTCTATCCTTTCGCTTCTAGCACTAAATTGTTGTAAATAATTTAGGTGACATTTATGGAGGTACAGCCTGCTGCAAACCACTCAGATGGTCTCTACTGAACCTCTGGAGGGCTCTGGCTTATTAAAAGCAGCTTAACAAGCGAGTATATCAGCTTCCCGCTCAGAAAGGTGGGCTTAGCCATCAGCCTCATCCCAACGCAAGCACAACACACGGGCACATGTCACCTGCTGAACATCAGGAACCTTCAAGACGGGTTCACAAAGACCAGCCTTCAATCTGGTGGCCACATAAGCACCAGGATACAAGATTTTGGACCACTTACGTAACTATAAGGGGGAAAAGAAACAAAAAAAAAAGGCTGCATTGTCCATCTTTGCTCTCTTTCATCATTTCAAGCCTCATCCGCTAGCCGGGACATTCCCGGGAAGTTGCTGTTGCTCAGATCTCACCCTCGTTTGTCAAGTTTGATGCCAGCCCCAGCGCCGATGGTTGCTTTGGTGGGGAGGGAGGAGATGATGTCAGTCCCCGGGATGAAGAGCCCTTTCATGCCCGCTGGCTCCCAGGCTCCGAGGTCATCCCCGCTCCGCGGGCTGCCAGCCCAGCACAT
The DNA here is from genome assembly GCA_032353885.1 of Nothura maculosa. NCBI lineage: Eukaryota > Metazoa > Chordata > Aves > Tinamiformes > Tinamidae > Nothura > Nothura maculosa. The sequence goes on along the minus strand of JAUBOD010001040.1, from coordinate 5,598,954 downwards.
TCGTCCGAGGAAATGATGGAATCTCCCATCAGATCAATTGGCACAAGCTGCTTCTCCAACCCCCTCTGCAAAACAGCCTTTTCTCCACCAGAATTCCCACCACTGGCAGAAAGTTAAACGAGACTCTCCCGCAGACTTGGGATTTCCTTCTGCAATCTGCCAATCGAGGCTCAAAGACACAGCCCGATTTCCCCGATCCGATGTGGGCTGTTAACCTGACAGATTTACAGGCTGGTGTGGATGCACACAACATGCACACCAGGGAAGGTGGAGGAGGCTTCAAAGTTAAGCTTTTCACACAGCATCAGAGCTGTAAATTAATGACCCCTGAAAACTCCCATCTCCTTCCCGGATTTGCTTTGTAGAAGTTTATGGCACCAAGATGGCACGAGTCCCAAAGCAGCAGCAAAGCAAAATACATCTGTTAATGGAAGCAGAGGACAGAGCTCAATGGAATAGACAATTTCTAATGTTAGGTCTCGCATATGGTTGTTTAGGACAGCTTTAACTGAGCTCACTGGACAAATCCTGGTCTGATTCACATTTATTGCATTATTTCCCTTCAATTTACCTGCTCTGAACACCACCTGGTGAATATCAAGCACATCAGGCACCATCCCGTGGAAGGGAGCCCCGCACGCATGGAGGTTAAGAAAACAAGTAATTTCTCCTTGCTTGAATTAATAAGAACTTCCTTGCAATAAATTCCAAGCTGATGCAAATTATGGCCATTAGTTACTTTAAATATACAATAATTAAGGAAGGCACTATCAGAGAAACCTGTGCTTGCCGTGCCTTCTCGCTATGATGGTTATAAATTACAGGTGAAGAAGGGCCAAGTGTCTTTTTTTCCTCCTCTTTCACACCAAAACCCCATGGGAAACCCGGGCAAGAAGGGGTCTCTCCTGCTCCACTAGCAAAGCTGGTTGGGGTTTGCATCCCCAGGCTTTTCTTGCACAAGTGCAATAGTCATGGGTTACTTGTCAGCGCTGCCAGGCTGCACAGCAGCGATCAAGGAACTTCCTCGAGGAGGCTCCGCTTGCTGGGAAGCTCCGCACAGTCACAACGAGGGAATAAAAGCACTAACAGGTTAAATGCACCAGCTATAAAGCCCCCTGATTTTATTTTCCCCGAGCCATCTCATTGCTCCAACTCACTTCCCCTGGTGGCGCTGGCAAAAATCAGGAGCAAACGGTCCCTCCAGGGCCGCACACTTGGCCTGCGTTCCACAACAAGCCCCTTTCCCAACATTTTCCACCTGTTTTTGCCCTCCCAGGGAAAACACATGCAGTTTGCAGACCAGGCACCGTATCCAGCTTGCAAGGAAACAGTCTCCCTGGCTACAGGAGCTGCTCTCTGCCCGCACACTTGTCTCCTACAATTAAGTTTCCTTTGCAGTAAGATCTATTGCTGCAAGGCACGGAGCTCGCGGAGTCTTTCCCCTCTGGACCTCGCACGCTCCTGCCTATAGATGCAGCAGCTCCTCTACCACCAAGTCACCACCATTAACTCCTCATGCAGGCAAATCCAGCTCTGGCAGGAAGAGATGGAGCAGCTCCCAAGGGGATGTCAGCTCCCTCTGGACCATTGCATCGCTAGTGGATTTCCCACTGAGGTTATAAAGACATGAGTGATTTTGCTGCAAAATGCCTCTTTTTTGGTAGTAAAGATATAAGTCAGGGCCATTGAGCCAGGTTTGCCCATAGTATAACTGGCTGCTCCTTGAACTTACAAAGAGCTGCACCTTTCCCACAGTGCTGGCATGGGGTATCGCTGCAAAGCGCGGGCTGCCGCAGGGTGGATATGAGCCACGATGCGGGAAAAAGGCATCTTCTCTTTCCCTTCTCTTCTGTTCCAAGCAATCCTCCCTGCACCGGGAGGAAATATAGAACAAGACCTAGTGGAGAAGCTAAAAGCAATGGCACAACGCTGCAATCGCTGCATAATTCAACATGGAAATGCCGGGAACTGTATTTTTTTCCCAGTGAGCCGTCAGCAAGGTTGGGAAAGGGCTGTGTGTCCCCCAAGAGCAGCAGCTGCTCTACAGGACTGTGGCCACTACCAGGGAATGAGACCTCTGGAAAGTGCCTTCACCTTCGGGGCAGAACAAATTGCAAAACTTGGGAATGCTCCAGGAACGATCAGGGTGGGACACAATCTGAAGGAAGGTTTGGGGCATCCCTGGGAAGCGGAAGCCTTGAGAGGCTCAGGTCTCTGCAAGGCGCCCCTTGCAAACAGCCAGCTGTGATCCGGATGCTAGACTGAAATTCAGAGGTGCTGCTATCCCAGGGTCACAGAAAATCCCATTCCCGGACAGTTGTCCCACTAAACCCCAGCAGCGTTTGCTCTAAGGTGGTGAACCAAGGCTGACAACTGCACACAGCCTCTTAGGGCACTTTTGAGCAAAACTTGCTGAAAGGGCTTAAATGCACGTGGGAGCAGGCACCACTTGTGAGCACGGATGATGCCTTCTGCAGAAGCCGGAGCTAGGGCTGGTTCCCTCCCACCCTGCCTCCCTCTTTTTCTTCTTTAAACAAAGTGGGTTTGTGCCCATTCTCGCTTTCCTAAAGAAAAGAAGAAGAGACCATTTGCTTTCGAGGGGGTTGAGGCTATTTTATTGTTAAGCCTGTGGAGAAAATCTGGAACGAAAACTTCCATGGGCATCTCCAGCAGGTGCCATGGGCATTTCCTTTTAAGCTTCAGCTCCTTTGCTGGGGGAGGAAGGGGACTGACCCTTCAACAAAGGCTGCTTTTATCCATTTTAAACTTTAAATTGTTACTGAAAGTGTGAATAAAACAGAGCTTTACAGAGCCCGATTTAAGACCCCCGTCCATCTCTACCCATTGCATTTTGAAGCTTGGCGACCAACGGAGGCCGTGGCATCGTGGGGTTCATTTGCTGTATTTAAATGCAGGGGTTTGCTCCGCACAACAAAACAGCTGAGTGTTTTTCTTCCTCCCTTGCTGCCTTTAAAGGCTGCACAGGCAGAGGGAGCAGGGGCTCTGGCATGGAGAGGAGGCCTCTGAAGAGCAAAGAAAATCTTTTGATGGTCCAAAGCTTCTGTGTCTCAGCTCTTTTATTGCTTGCGAGCTCACTCCCAAGCTTAATAAAGGTGTTTTGTCTTATTGCTCAATAAGTGGAATTACCATAGCTGAAATTCCACCGGGGTGGGGGGGACGGGGATGGCAAGAGACATGAGTAATCAGAACTGGTTTCAGGCCGGTTTTGCCGTTTGGGTCTGGTTTCACGCGCATGACGACACAACGCCACGGGCTGGGTTGGATTCACCGTAAGCCAGACGAGGAGCTGCGAGTTACAACGTGGTGCGAGCACCACGAGCGCCAGGAGCCGGGAGCAAGGGGCATCCCTGTGCTCTAAACTATGCTCAGGTTTCCCAACAGAATCACAGAATCTATAAGGTTGGAAGGGACCTCTAGAGATCATCTGGTCCAACCTTCCCGCTCCAGCAGGCAC
>JAUBOD010001040.1:5584968-5595379 GCA_032353885.1 Nothura maculosa | reverse complement strand
GCTGCACCCATTACCCCTTGTCCTGTCACTGGCCACCACCGAAAAAAGCTTGGCCCCCTCTTCCTTACAATCCCCCTCCAGGTATTTATACATGTTAATAAGATGCAACGCATCCTCCTCCATCCTCTGCATCCTCTTCCAGTGAGCACTGGGCTCCGCACTTTCCCCCTGCGCCGCCAGACCCAAGCTCTGATCCTGCTGGGAGGCAAACGCTGCTCAACAGGCTGAGGAAGCAGCACTGAACTCATTGCCATTTCCAAGAGGGACCTGCTATGGGCCTGGGAGCCCCTTGGGGGGTAAAAACAACACGGCAGCATGGAGAAAACCTTCACTGAAACAACCCCAGCGGGACTGCCCATCACTTCGGCTACTCCCTTAGTCACTGCAGCTGCTCCCCACGGGGACAGCACTGTTGTCACTATCAGCCCCAGCGACTGCCTCCGCCAGCAATCATGACCTGTATTTATTTCCAGCAACAGTTCACCTTCACAAGGAAAATGTTTTCATTAAACAGCCGCTTCAGCAACCACAAATAAACACGTAACATCACGCCAAGTGCCCAGAAGCTGCACAGTAAACACTGGGCCATCCACTGCAGGTTGCACCTGAGCTGTCCTGCAAGGGCTAAAACCCCACCAAAACCCAGGACAAAACCAATGAAGCTACAACACATCAGTATTCACTGTTCTCTGAGACACAGACCCCTTTGAGCACTCCATCCTGGCATCCCCATGGTGCTAGGCCCTTAGTGCAGACTCCACTTGGTGCTAAATGGGAATAAACAGGAGATTTTAATGCAAGGAGATACTCTCAGCCACCGAGCTTCCTTTGCAGCCCGTGAATCAGCGCTAAGAGGCCTCTGTGCATCCCCACCCTGACCATTTCCCAATTTTTGAGGGCTTTCTAATGGGTGCGTTGGCACTGCGACAGCCCTGCAGCGAGGACCAGCAGAGGATGGAGCATCCTCCAAATGAGGAATGTGGCAACCAAGGCAACCAACATCTCCTCCTCCGCCGGCTCTGCGGGGAAACCAGCAGCCTCTCCACAAACCTGCATCCCAGCCTCGTCCGCAACAGGACGGAGCCTCCGCATCCAAGGGAAGCTGCAGGGACTCGGCACCACCTCGGCCAACCAGGCCCCGACATCGCCCTTATTAAATATATTATTACCTAGAGCTCTTTGTGTTTTGAGGAGAGCTGTTGGCCCTCTATGGCTAGGAGCACGTGGCTCACGTGCACCCACACGTGAGTCCTCAGAGAGGTTTTGGGCCAGAGATTTCAGGATAAGAGGGTCCCCGTGAACCTCTGCATGGGTGCAGGAAACAGGGAAAAGGACCAATTCTGTAGGCAACTATCCTCACTGGCAATGATGATAAAACTCATTTTGCAGGGAGCTGTGCAGCGGGATAACAGGTCTTTTGCTTTGCCCGTCACTCTGCTTTATTGTTCTCCGAAACCCAGCCCCACCTTCACGGCTGGAAGCAGAGGACATCCCAGCGGGACAAGGCACCACAGGGACCTTGTACGAGCAACTGTGCTGAAAAACAGGGCAAAATCCGAGGGAGACGCCACAGAGGAAAAAGATTCCTCTGAAAATAAAAAAAAAAAAAGGAATTTGAAAAGAAAAATAACATGACAGGGAGGAGTGAGTAAGTCCATGCAGGAATACGATGGAGAAGGGCACCAAAAGCAGGGGCTGCTCTCCACGTCCCCAAAGGCCTGGGGAAATATCCCTGATGGCAGAAGGGAGCGCGATCCGCTCCTCCAGGACAAGAGCCAGGAGGTCGGCGCGCTCCCCAGGGGGCTCAAGAGCTCTGTGCACCCACCAACACCCCGCTCCGGGTCCACCCGCCACCCAGCAGCGCCAGGCTGGCCCTTGTGGGTCCTGGCACGGGGATCCCCTCACACACGTGACCCCCTTTCCTCTGGGGATAAACGGGTGCACCTTGACAGGACACCAAGGTGGGCAGCGACACGCCAAATGCACAGGCTTGGAGGAGCATTTTGTCTTGAACTTCTCTTAAAAAATTTCTAGGTTTCTTTTTCTCACCCCAAAATCTGGCCCCAAAGCCCCTTCTGACACCATTACAACCCAGCTCTCCCAACAATCCCCCTTTTTTCCCCATGCGGAGGCAGGGAAGAACACCAGAAAACGCAGCCTATAACGTTGTCTTTGTTCCCAGTGACAAAAGGCAAGAGTTAGAGCTGACAGAAAAATGGATTTGATATCCCACAGGAAGTCTAGGCCTAAAGAAAAATATATATATTTATATATACACATACATATATGTGCTTTGAAGTAAAGGGCAGGAGGAAAACGAGGTATTGGCATTTTTTTGTGCAACTAGAAGCTTTGATACGGTGGGAAGAATACATCAAGTTTAACCTGCTTTCAAAGGAAAACTCCATTTAGGAAAAACATGATATTTTTTCAGAAGGATGCATGTTTTGCTGATCTTGAAGAAAAGCCCAGTGCAAAGAAAGAGAAAAAATAAAAAAGCCTTCATTCATCCTAAGGTTTCCAACTTGCGTTCCCCAATGTTGCTCTGTATTTCTATGGTATTTTTCATGCAAGTGCTTCCCAACATCCTTGCAAATCTTTTATTTTTTGAGTACGAGGTGCCCAAATCAGGCGTGCACCCATTGTATCAAGACAGGGTTTTGGTGACAGCCCTTGCGCTGGTGCTGAAAAGAAGCTGGTAGAGAGAAAATCACTTTTCCAGCCTCTATCACCCCAGATCTTCAAGCAAGCACACTCGAAACTCGCGGTCGCATGCTATGCCACCCATGAAATGCTCAAATTAATAGCAATAAAACCCAAATGCTCTGTGCATCAGCATTAGAGTGGTCCTTACAAAAAAGCTTAAAACAGGGCAAGATGAAGGCACCTAAGGGAAAAAAAAAGAGCCACAAAACAAACAGTCCATTCCAATAGCCTTTTGATAAATAACCAGAATGAACCCAGGAACGCGGCAGAGGATAATCATTTAGCGCAGATCAAACACGAGAACTAGCACATTAAAAATACATGCAGCATTAATCAGCCACGCAGAGTTATATGCCATCATTTCCATAAATAATACAGGATCAAAGCAGCCCAAGCGGCGCTATCAGTTAATATAGGCAGCCAGTCAGTCAAAAGAGAGTAAAGCTGCCCGAAAACGGCTGCAGTTTCATTTGCCAGGGATAAAGCAGGTTCATATGAGAAGCGGCACGACCAGTTAAACGGGTAAAGGTTAGAGGCAGCCTGTTAATTATGCAGAGGCGATGCCATGGCAAGGAAAAGGAAATAAAGGGTTAAGGTAGCTTCAAAAAGAGAGATTAGAGGAGGTTGGGGGCTGCTTTGATAGCCAGGCTGGTGATAACCACCCTCAGGAGCAGAGGGATGTCCAACCCTGCGTTGGGGGAGCACATCCGTGGGTACCAGCCAATTATGGGGACTGCCGGTGACAGTCCCAACCATCGGAGCATCCCTGTTGGAGCAGAAACGGCTCATCCAGAGTCCCAATGCTCCTGCTTGGGGATTAAACCTCATCCCCTTCTGGGCAGCCAGGAAGCTCCATGTGTCCATGTGCAGAAGCAGGATGGAGAATGCGGGACACAGCCCGATGCAGGGTCACCGGCGCAGACCATTGCTCCCCTATGCCTAGGGACACACAGGCCGGAGCACCAGCACAAATACACACACATGCAGGACGCCCGTGTCCCCAGGCCGTGGTGGCTCGGGCCCTTCTCCAGCAGGCACAGGAGCAGCGGCTGCTATAAATAGCGGAGCCGCTGCCTCGTCACGCTGCCGCCGGCACCGCTACGCGGAGCAGGGGCGAGCGAATTAAGAACGATAGGAGATCGATTCAGACTTCTCCCCAGTTTCAACCTGGGCTGCGTTAAGAGAACAGGAAACACGTTATGGAGGTTTTGCCTCTTTTTTTTTTTTTTTTTTTTTCCTTCCTCTCCTTTTTTTTCCTGCAGGAGAAAATTAAATGCTTGTCTTTCATGCGCAGGCTTTGAATTGGTTACATTTACAAGGCAAATTTTAATTCATACAGCAGGTGTTCAGCCAAATCACTCTAAGCACAAGACTAAACTAAGACTTAGCATAAGCCCCCGCAGCCCCTGGGAGGCTCCTCGTTGCGCCCGCGCTGAAACAGGAGCCACAAGTGCATGATAGAGAGACCCCAAACCCACCTACTGCCCCTTCTCCAGGAGATGGAAACCACACACAAAAAATCACCACAAAAATAGCCTAAATTCGGTTCAGCAGAGCCATCCCCAATTACAAGGGCCATTAGGTGCTCTTGTACCATCGCCCCGTGGTATTTCCCGTGATGGATGCATTTTGCATGGGCGGATGAGGAAGGGCATCCACCAGGAGAGGGCTTGGGCCTCTCCGCAGACCGCACGGACAGCTCTGCGGATGCCGGAGCCGCGCGAACGGAGCAGCCCCGCAGGCCAGCGCAGCCATTTCACACACCTGGTGAAAACCACTGATGGCAACGAGACGGTCGCAGACCCACGGGGCTACCCCAGCCTGTCACTGGCGGGACGGACTCTGGCTCCAGAAGAGCAACGCGGCCTGTTCTCCATCACACAGGGTGGAGAAGGAAACACTTCCAGACTGACTGGCTTTAACCAAGGAAAGGGCCCTTGCAGGGAAGCCCTGTCAGGTTTCACGTGTGTTTTCCCATGGCTGGGAGCCCCTAACCCAGCAGGGGGGACATTCGCAGCAAGGACGACAAGGACCTTGGTTTTCCCAGGAGCCCCAAGGTGTGGGACCTTCCATCTCAGCAGGAGCAGGCCCAGCAGCAAAGCGAGAACAACCAGTTGATTTTAGTCTGGCCCAAACTAAAAGCCAAAGAGAAGGAGGGGGAAAATCATTTCCTGTGAACCAGAAACCTGTTTTCTCAGGCGGTTTAATGAGACCGAAACGAGAAGGGTCTGTTCGCCAGGAGCTGTGCACACACAACCCCCCTGCCAAGCAGGGCAGATGCAGCCTTTCAATCCAGTTTATAGGTAGTAAAACACATTAATATCCCCAACTAATTACCAAGTGCCAGAGATGCTCCCACCCACCCCCGTCCTCATCTCCTGCTTGCACCGTGCGGCACAAGGCGTCCTGGAGGGCTCCTCACAGCCCCAGCACGAGACAGGGAAGGAAAATCTGCCGGCCCCAGGACAGCCGAACAAATCCCAGCCCTCGCTGCGGCCTCGTCTGCAAGCTCAGCAGTGTCCTTGCTGCACTCCAGGTGCCTCACAGCATAAAGTTGCTTTAAAATATATATTATATGTGTGTGTGTGTGTGTGTGTGTGTGTGTGTGTGTGTGTGTGTGTGTGTGTGCGCGCATATTGTTTTAAGTATTTGTCAAAGCAAATAGAAAGAGCATCACTTCCAGCCAAGTGGCTACAGGCATTGTCCCTGCCTGCAGCTCCAGTACAGGCACAAGGGGATTCCCACTGGAGCAGATGCATCCATCTCTTTGCAAGACTTTCTTGGGAGCACCTGAGACCCCATCAGCAACAGGGCAGCGCTCCAGCCAGGCACTGAAAGCAGCACCACGTCTTCTCCTTGGGAATCCAGAGCCTACAGGCTCTCCCAAACTCCCCAAAATGCTTCCCCTATCCGCCGCGTGTCCACAGAGGCCCATGGCAGCTGGGATGCTGCAACACTTCATGGTGCAAGTGGATTCTTCTCCTGCTCGGTGGAAGCTGGACAGGGAGTCAGGTCTCCCCCTTGTAGGTCCACGCTGCCTTTCCCGAAATAGCCAGGGTCAAATCTCACCAACCGGCTCCTGGCCAGGAGCTCCCGCTCACTCTGAGGAGCGGAAGGCAATCTTTGGGAGCCGCTGGCCTCCACATCCCATCCTGGAGCTGTGGAGGTGCTGGGATGGAGGTCGCACAGCCCTCCCGCTTTGCACTCAGCATGGTCATGGTTCTGTGATGGTACCGCAATTTCAGCTACCATAAAAAACCCTCTCAGAGCTGCTGCCTGAAACAGAAAGCTAGAAAACAAGGCTTTGGACACACCATCGTTTTCCCTGAAATACCCCCATTTTCCCTAGTGTCAATAATCCCGGGTATCCCAACCTCCGAGGCAGGAGAGCCTGATGCAGCCATGATCGCATAGCTGCTCAGATGCGAGCGCACGGAGGCAGGCAAGACAGCAGGGAGGATGGCAAGGAGGGACATTTTCTGCTGAGAGCAACATCACTCCGTTTTAAACTCAAGGCACAAAACCCACAATTTACTACTTGATCTGAAGATGATATTAAAAAAAAGGAAGAAAGAGAACAACACAACCGACCTGGCTGTTCCCCTGCTGATCCCACAGGAACACAGTCACTACTCACACTCAGCCTTTACATTTGTAACTTAATTTCCATTACTTCAAAAGACAATAATAATCATTATTAATAATAATAAAATACAATCTCGCTGACATCCTGAAACCATGATATCTCAGGAACCACAACCCTTAATCCTCGCACACCCAAAGCTTCAGCGTTCCCAAGCAATCTGGAGGTGGACAGGCCCTCCCGGAGCTCCCATTCCTGCTCCACACACCCCAGCATCCCGTTTTCCACTCGTTGGGCCAGACACAAACCGGGTGGATGCTGAGGAGGGGGGTCCCTGTGTGCCACTGCAGCACCAGGGTCACGCATGTGCCACCGGGCAGGACATGACTCCCTACCTGCAGGGTCAGGGAAACTGAGGCTATGCAAGTCAATGCAACCCATAGCACACGTATTAAATATGAGGTGTATCCACGAGAGATGCTACTTACTGCAGCCCTCCACGTCACGCTGGGATGCGCAGCCCATCAGCAAGGAGAAAAAGCTGAGCAGGGGTGCACCAGAACAGGAGGACACCCAAGGCCTGTGCTGGGAAACACACAAGGAGACACCGAGTGCTGCCAAAGGGACAGGCACTAAGGACACTTCCCAAAACCTCCTTCAGCACCGTGTGCGTTCAAAGCCAGGCAAGGAGCACGGCCCAGGCTGCTCGCAGGGCTCTGGTGTGAGCACCGAGCGCAGCAGCCCCGGCTTCCTCCGCTGCTCCTGCTCCGCCGGGCGCTCCCAGGATTTGCCCCATCCTCCCCACGAGCTGTCTAGCAGCTGATCTCCCTGACACCGCAGACACCAGCAGCCGGGCTGCGCCTTCCCCATCTGCAGCAGGAGACACCCCCACTCAGAAGGCTCAGGATCCATCCAGACGCTTCATCTGCCGTTAGCACCGGGACTTGGGCTCAGCACAGGATGCTCGGAGCTCGGATCCTGCTGCCCGTGTTTCCTGCCCCACAGCCGCTGCCCAAAGCAGGGTTTAACCTGTTCCTGCTGCAAGGCACGAGCTCTGACCACTCTGTTTGGGATCTGACGAGCTACAATTCCAGGTGGATTTCTACCAAACATTGCCAAGGACAAAGTAAGGGGGAGCTGAAACACTCAGTGAGATCTAAGGCTACCTAAGCCTGGTTCTGGCTCTTCTCTGCTGACCCAGCAGTGCCACAGGGACAGCAATTAGGCACAAGGAGGCTTCAGCTTTGCAGCCCATCCACCTGCTACGCATAAGACTCAGAAAAATAAAAGACCCTTCAAAGCCCCCCAAGCTCTCCCGGGCACACTGCCCTTCACTGCTCCACGGAAGCATCGGGACACAGAGGGTTTGTTCTTTCCACTGGGAAAGCCCGGCCGGGAACACGCTGATGGCATCTGGTCCAGCGCCGCCCCACCAAGCACCCACATAGGGCTCCTTCTCAGGCCAGCTCTCCCAGCAAAGCCTCAGCATTTGCCTTAGACCGAGCCTATTTCTTACAAAGGGAAAAGGAAAAGCCGCCCCTTCAGGTGTGGGGATAAGGCAGGGGATGCTTCTAAGCTTGTCTCCACAAACATGAAAATTAGCAATTTCCTTGTCTTTGAAACGACTTCAGAGGGATTTTAAAAACCATCACTGGATTAGAAAGAAAAATAAACATCATGAAACAGCAAAAGAAAAAAAAAAAAAGAATGGGAATGAAAAAGTAGCCAACTCTGCACCTATTGCAGAAGAACTTCTTAAATCAGCAGGAGAAAAAAAAGTATTCAAAATTGAATATAAATCTTGGTAGTGCCCAAGAAATGCTGAATCTGCTGCCCCTTTCACAGCAACTCCTGATCAGGATAACTCTATCAGCACTAAAACAATTCCCTCTTCCACACAAGAAGAAGCCCATTTGTTTCATGCAATAAAGCATCCAATGTGTTAATTCCCCATTACAGGCTGAAGCAGCAACGTGGAAAGCTCGAGCCGCAGCACAAGGAGGGCTGCGCTCAAACACACGGCACCCACTGACCTCAGTGTTCATTGAGGACTCAAAGCTCCTCTCTGGAAATTGAGTTTCCTTGCAGGACTCCCAGTGACACTTGATAGACCGAGTCACCACAGAGGGGTAAAGCGCACACACCAACCCTGCAGGCCAAGCAGGTTCCCCCCAGAGCAGGGAGATGCCACCAATGCCCCTTAGCCCTTATCGTGGTGCAGGGAGAGCTGTTATTATGGGGACGCGCTGCCAGCTCATCCTCTGGATTCCTTCCTTCGAAGGTGCCCTCAATCCCATCCTAGCCACAAGCATGCCAGAAACGCGGCGCCTGGCAGGTTCAATCCCACCCTCCACGTTAACGAATGGAGAATTAGTTCTGGAGCACAATCTCTCCATGCTTTTCTGCCTTGCCCATCACTGCAGGAGGAAGGCACCAGGGGAGAACATTTTGGAGACCAACTGCAGTCATTAAAAATCAGCACCACAGATGGATTTTGTAGGCCTTGAGAGCAAACTCGGCACGGGCTGGATAAGTGCAGAAGTCTTGTCCTCATCATTCCCATTTTACAAATAAAAGAGCGGCAATACAAGCGAGGTGAGGGCAGCCTGTGCAGGGGAGCAGGAGGGAACCAGCCATGGGATTAGCCACAAAACCTCCTGACTCGCATTCCTGAAGCCTCCTAGAGCAGCAAGCATTATGCACTGCACAAGAATTTTAAGAATTCATGAAAAGATGATCACCAAGCATGCGAGAACATTATGCAACCATCACAGATGGACAACCACCAAGAGTGTCCTCAAGCACCTGCTAAATTAATCGCCACTCCTCTTGCAACACCCTCACGTGACGCTTGTCATTGGGGCCCATATGAGACAGATGCTCTCAACAGCAACCTAAGGGCAAGGGGACGAGGACACGATGCCTTTTGGCATCATTCTTCAGGGCTGACCTCCTGCGGCACCAGCAGCAGCGTCCCGTGACACCACAACCCACGTCCAAAGGCGCCCACAGCTTCCAACCACGGCACTTCCAGGGCGCCCAGCGCTCCCTCTCCTGACCTCAAGCCAGCGCGTCGCTTGTTCCACGTTGACAAACACGAAACACAGATAGGGAAATATTTGCTTTCCATGACTCAGTGCACGAGGTCCATTCCCCTCTCCCGCACGCGGCCGCCGGGTTCACGCCGCGCGCCAGGTGAGTCGCCCGGTTTGTTGACTGAGCCAAGGCAGCCTGATCCCAGCACGATAGGGACAACTGCTTTTGCTTTCAGGAAACAAAACCCCTCCTATCCTTATCAGCAATTTCCAATCTCAAACCATCCACTTTCTTCCTAAGGAAACAGAGACAAAAATATCAACAGAAAAAGGAAATAAAATGCGAAAATGAGCACTCAGATTTTCAGCTGATCACACATCTAGCCAAACAAAACAGGTTGATTAACGCCTCCTGGTCAGGCTGCTGGAGCACAGCAGTGCATCTCCTTCACACATTAGAGGAAGCTCAATGCACTTCCACCAAATCCAACACCTTGCAGGCAAGGAAAAAATACAAAAAAAAAAAAAAAGAAAAAAAAATAAAAAGGGCTACAATATTAAATAATACAGTACCAAAAATAAAAGCTCAGAAATCCCAACTGAAGCCAAGTTCTGTGGTGAAAGGGGCACACAAAGCTCCATGCATTCCCTTCAGCAGCTGCTTGAGCTGCACGTCACACGCAGACCCCGCGGCCACGGGGGTCTCCATCGCCCCAGCCCTCCGTGCACCTGCAGCAGGGCCAACTCCTGGGGTTGTCCTTGATGTTCTCCTCCCGCTCTTTGTTAAATCCCCCGTCTATTTGCATTGCCACGGTGCTCTCCTCGGCGCCCTAGGGCACCGGGCGAGATGCCACGCAGGTTGCGCCAACACAGACGCTTCCCACGTGAGAAAACGCGAAAATAAATCTGTTTCTTTCTCATTCTTTTGAGTGGGACACCAGCCCGGGTCCAAGCAAGCCGAGCTCAGCCCTGCCAAGGCGGCACCTGCCGGGGTTGTGCCCGGGGACAGCGAGTCCATCCCTCGGGACGCACCAGGGACCTGCCGGGGGGTCCTGGCCGCGGCTGCGGGGAGGCCGGGCCGGGCAGC
>JAUBOD010001040.1:5522432-5566455 GCA_032353885.1 Nothura maculosa | reverse complement strand
TCCCATTGGCCTTCTTGGCCACGAGGGCACACTGGTGACTCATGGTTAACTTGGTGTCAACCAGGACTCCCAGGTCCTGCATTAGCAACCAGGAGTGTGTACAGAGCAATGGAAGCTGTACCAAGCTGGCCTGTTCTATCTCTGGAATTGATAAATTTGGACCTCTAACAGCTGGGTAAATTTCCTACCTGGGTCCATGCAACAAGGACAGAGTCTGTATTAGAAGCTGTGTTTGTTGACTCAATATGTGTAGCCCTTCAAGCAGGCAGAGTTGAGTTTGCTTGGACCTTACTGTGCTTCTCATCAGAAGGCAGATATATTTTATGAAAATACTGAAAAACAAATAATAAGGCAACACTCTGGTGTGGCATGGAACAGTATTACTTGTACAAGAGTCCTGAGAGGTGCTAAGAAAGACTCAGAGCTATGTGTTAAAATCAATATCATGCTGGTTGGAGTAACTACAAAGGTATGAAAGTGATGAGAAGGAAGATCACTGCATGTAAATAGTCTAAAAGAGTTAACCATTCCACTGCCCTTTGTAAGAAAGCAAGGCTTGCTACAACACCTTCCTATAGCAGAAGTGCTTTTCTGCAGCACTTTTCTTTGTTCCTTAGACCAAACTCTAAAAGGGAGATGAGATGTACATTCCTTGGAGGACACCATCAGAAATGTTAGTGGATTTGACTTCTCATTATTGCTTCATTGTTTCTTTCACTTCTGTGTCGCTTCTGCTTGTTTTTTCCTCCACTTCAATGTGGAGAGATGATGCTTATCTAATGGTGTGACATGCTTGAGACTGTCCCATGCTTTGAGGTCCTTACACAGAAAGACTTGAAATGTTGGAAAGTAGAAATCTCCTGGCAGGAGGCTAGTTAAAAGGACCGATAACCCAGGTTTGAAATGCTTGTCTGATACAGAGGTGGTTTTTCTCTCTATTTTTAAGTTGTGTGTTTGGCCTACATAAGGCCTGAAAAGCTTCTTGCAAATATAGTTACTTAGATCCACACTCAAATGCCTAGAATTGAAAATAATAGAGGAAAATATCTTGAATCCTTAAGTTTTCCCAAGAAAATGCTTGTATTGAGGTGGCTGGAGTGCTCTACTGGCAGCAGAGGGAGCTTCATGAATCTCACCCAGAAAGTTGCTGGCAAGAGAATGCCTTTGACTCTTTCTTTTTTTTTTAAATTGTGTGTGCATTTGGATACTTGAGGCCCTTGTATTGTCTTGGATGGGCTTACTGCTGCCTGAGTGAGGGGCTGATCTGAAAACTTGCAGGGCCCCTGGGAGGAATGTGTTTTCCCTAGGTGAACCTTATGAAAGGACTTTCAGTCCATTTAAGAAAACAAAAAAGTGTTAGGAGCAGAGGCTTGGCCAAAGCTTGGGGTCCTGGTGCGGAGACTGGCGGGAACAGAAAAGCCTCAGTGGAGAGGGTTATTTAAGAAAACAACCCGTGCACAGGCCGGGCTTGTGTGTCTGTACTAGCACGGGATCTATTTACCAAACTTCCTCAGCTGTAGAGCGGCAGGAGGGATATTTTAAAGGGAAAATAGGAAAGAGCACTCTGTCCCAAGGGCTGATGTGTCCTGTTTTCCCACTTGCCTTGGGCTCTAGAAGTGCCTGCTAGAAAGGACTGTGAAAACAAACACGAAGCACTATGGGCTGTATTGTTTGACATCAAGTCTTGAGTAACAGTCATTGAGTCTGCTCTGCCTTTTGGAGATGGAGCTGGTGATGGAGAGCCCCTTCATCCTCTTCCATGTCAGGGTGCTCTGTAGTGTGCTCTGCCTGGCCCCATGGGTTGCCTTTTCCTCAGCTGGCCTTCTTGGGTCTCTATTTTTCACAAAGCTATTAAAGGAATTGTCTTTTCTTGCTGAATTTTCAAGTTCTTGGGAAACTGCAACTGACTAAAGTGGGGGTTCCTCTCTGAATGGCCAATGCATCCTCTAACACCAGGGTGCTGGTGAATTCTTCTCATCGTTGTCAGAATTTTTCAGATGGGTAATTTAGACAAAACATACTAGCTTAACAAACAGATAATGTCTTGGTTGACTTTATCTTCCTCTGTTTCCTACAGCCTTTGAGTGCCTGTTGCCTCCTGAGGAAGGCAACCCTGAGACTGGGCTGCAGCATGCTGGGTGCCATGGAAGCTGGGATAAACTTCTCTTGACAGCCTGCATCATGCAGAAGGCTGATAAGAGCAAGATTAAGTTCATAAAGTATCTTGGTTGTATTAAATACCTGCTGTTTGCATGTGCCTGTCAGCCCAACCATCACTCAAAATTGTTTCTTATTGTGCTGTATCTCCTGGCGGCAGCAGCTCTTCCCATACTGCTGAGTGCTGCATGTACAAAGGCTGCTTGGTGCATGGGGGAATGGGGAAATGAAGGCACAAAGTGAAATGATGCAAATAGCTCATTGCTGCTGGGTGTTGGCAAGTATGGTCCATGCTAAGGCCAGGTGGCTCTTGGTGCCCATGTACAGGCAGGAGATGTGATGACTGTTTGAAGCAAAGCGTTAGTGGTGAGAGACTGGCGGAGTCTGGTGCTCACTGTCTTTGCATGTGAGCTCTTGGTGCCAGCAAGACCTTTGGCAGGGGGAAGCTCCCACCTGGGCTGTAGGTAGCCAGGGGAATGTGGCATTGCTGGCAGGTAGTGTGTCCTGACTCCAGCTGATACTCAGCGCTAGCAGTTCAGGCATCCTATAGACATGACTGTGGGTTTGTCCATTAGTGGTGGAAATGGTCTCAAGAGACCTGTCGTGGATTATTTAGCCCCTCTACTACTAGAAAAAAATCTACCCCCCTAAAAAGCAGATTTTTTTTGCATTAATGAGGCTAATCATTCTGACAGCAGTGGCAGGTGTAACTACAGTATTATTTATCCTTAGTAAATGAAGAGCTGATGTGCAGAGAATAGGTGAGATTAGAGTGTGTTTATCATAATGATGCATATTGCAGACAAGGATCTGCAGAGCCTCTTGCACCTCTGATTGCAAATGCTCTACAGATGTTGCTGTTGTGGTCTCACCAAAGCTGGAAGGAGCCAACCTGGTGAGCAACCTGCAGGGCCCATGATGCAAGGGGCTTGACCAGGTAGGGATCATTGATTAGATTTGTTGATTTACATGGTGGCTGAGAGCACTCTTTGGGAGCTTGTGCTTGGTAAAACCCATTAAAATTGACTAATAGTTGCTGGATTAGTTACTGTTTGATTTAGAGACTTGTTTGTTTGTTTTTTTTCCCTTGGGATGTTTGTATCAATCTTGGGTTATTGCAAAGCCCAAGTCTTCTAGAAGTTCTGAGTGCCTGTAAAGGAGCACTTTCCTACCTTCCCTGTGTTACCCCAAATTCTGGAGCATCTAGAGTAGCAGTCAGCTTGAGTCAGACTAAGATTTCATTGAAATTATCTCAGTATGCATTTGAAATGTCGTTGTCTAGTTGGAATATCCTAGTTATTACTGGTTCCATTTGATATTTTTTATTTTTTGTAAATCTAATAATCTAATGACCTAATTTCTGAAGGAAGCCTGTTATTTATTAACTATGATGTAAATTCTACCAGCATCAGAATAAAGAACATTTGGGCTTTTGAATTTCTGCTATTTTTTAGAGATCTAAATCTCTAGGGTGATTAATCACTTTTCTGACATATTGAAGTCAGTCATGTTACAGAAACAAAACTTCATATGGGCAGTTTATGATGCAACGTGAACTTGTCAGCAAGAAGCTCACTTCACTGCTCTGAGTAGCAAGGTGAAGATGTTTAGATGACTGTATCATAGTTTTGTGAACATCAGCAAACTGATGATGTCCTTGTAGGCAAAGCATTATATATATATATATATATATATATATGAGCAAAAGTATATATTAAAAAAATTCCTGCCAGGATTTTCTACTTGTTTTTCCATACTGAGAGCTGGAGGGTCTGTAAAAGCTGGCTGCAATTTCTCATAAAAAGAAATTGCATCAGTTGAGTTCCTCCTTTTATGAGGAAGATGGAAGAAATTTGAGTTTGTTCAGACATATAAATCTTCCTAACCCCTAGTTCATCAGCTGTGTTACTGCAATGCAGAAAGCTTTCACTTGGAGACAGGGACCGAGGTATTTGGGTTGATCAAAGTGATTCTGGTGCCCACATGGCAAGGGTGTCTGTGCTGCAATAAGGGTATGGGCACCCTGAGCAGTGTGGATATAAGGAGGAAGCTAATTTAGAAGCAATATAATTTACATGCCAACAGAAACTTTGCTTTTTTCAGGGGTTTTGAGATAACGGGAAAAAGCTACAAAAGCTTTGAGGGAGAAGAGGGATGTACTTTGTTAATAGTGGAGGCTTGGAACGGGTTCTTGGAAGTGCAGGCAAACAGTAGCTTGTCTTTGGGGCAGCAGAGCAGGGAAAGCAAAGAGATAAAAGGAAACGAAGGGTTAGTCAACCACAAATAAATTAATGAAAATCTTCATAGTACTGTCTGGACATCACATGCTGAAGTGATATCATTGACCAAGGCAATTGGTCAATGGCAAAGGCAATGACTATTGCAATAATCTATGACTGCAGCATGGAATGTAAAGAGGTGGTTGGGGGGTGTGTGTATATGTACACACACAATTAAAATTATTGATAGAGTGGAAGGATGTGAGGCCATGTTGCAGTGCTGGTAAATCACATGCAGTCATTGCACTTGGGTTTGGTCTGGGAGCAAGCTGGGCCAAGTCTAGGTTATAGTGTGGAGAGGATTGTGACTTGCAGAAGTCAGATGGTGAGAGGCTTTCTGGGGAGAGAATGGAGGAGAAAGATTAAGGAGAATTTTAACTAAGGCTGGCTTGAGGACCAGCTATGTACTAGAGAACAAAGGTGAGAAAACAGTGGCAATGAAGTAGCTTAAAACTGCTTGAAGGGTTCCATAGGACAAGAAGATACTAAAGAGTGAATGTTTTATTTCTTTAGTTGCATATAAAAGATGTTTTAACTATCAGGATGCACTCTATGGAGTAAATAGCCCTGCTTAGGGATGGCTATGAACTCTGTTCAGAGGTGGCTTTGGACTGAACCTTATTGCAGGAATAAAATGGTAAGAGTGGGGGTAATACTGGCCCCCACCCAGACACATAGACTTGGCTCCAAGCCTCCAGCCTTGCTGCTCTCCATCCATCAACAGGGGATTTGTTGCACAGTGGAAAAAGCAGTGCTGCAGGAAGGCTTTGAGTGGGTAGCAGGCTTTTCAAACCACAGCTGGAAAAGAAAGCGTAAATGTGCGAAAGGGAGGATACGCAGTGCAGATATACTCCCGGTGTCACATGCCCACCACAGATGGTGTCTCCAGGACTCTACTGGACCTCTGTGGCCTGTGAGGATGTGGAGGCCACACTATGCAAGGCTTTTGTGTGAATGGCTGTAGTTTGTAAGGAATGCATGGGCTGTACCTATGGCATGTCCTTGCTGCGCCTCCCCAACCACAGAGTGTATCATTCTTCCTGCTTATAGCCTTATTCCTCCAAAGGAAGGAGAGAGACTTGAAGGACTTAGCATTAGCTGGTGGGAAGGCTTCTATAGCAGCAGCTTCTGATGGAAAGCACTGTTTATGTACCCCTTGGATATAAACATATGGCCCTCCATATCTTCACACATAGATGGATGTTGTCAGCCTCCTAGAACACGGTGGATTTTGTCCTATTTGCCTCAGGTAGTTTATAAAGTGACAATGCTTTCATGTCTGCTTGACTGTATGACTAGAGATGCCATCCCTGCTTTGAGTGTCATTGAAGTCCCTCTTGCTGCCTGTTTTGCAATGGTGTAACTTCTTGTGTTCTTGTTGCAAGTACCCTGTGACAACTGGGGTCTTCTGAAGGCCAGAGCTCCTGAGGTCTTGTGCATTTATCTAAGAAAATATTACCTTACTTGGGGTGCAGACTGACTGCTGCTCAGCAACTGGCAGCAAAATGCAGTCCCTGTGCTTTACACAGTAAAATATTGCACATAAAAGTTACTGCTATGTGTACCTGCCAAAGAGTCCCTGTGCAGTGTTCTAGACGAGATATTAAGTGTGATATGAACCCCTCGGAGCCCCCTTGAAGCCTGGGCTTCACAGTCAGGGCAAACAAGGTAAGTGTGAGGAGTTTGTTTTAACACAGATGAGCTATTTCAGCCTCTGGTAGTGCTCCAGGCAGATGCCAACTATATGGAAACAGAAGTGCTTGATTACTTCTGCGTTCCTCCTGTGTCCTGTGCCTCAAATTCCATTCCGCTAATGGCACAGTCAGGGGTGGCCTGGCCTCTTTCCAGCCAAGATAGCAATATATCTTCCTGCCTATATATTGTGCTTACACATTCTTCTCTTAGCTGCTCCATGGTGTCTCCCAACACGCACAGACACCAATCTTGTCACCTCTGCATTCTGGAGCCCTAGCTTTTCATCATCAAATGCACACCAAAGTGAGGGAGTCTGCACTGAAAGCCTGGATTTCTTGTTGATCCTGGTAGATAGCCAGAAGGTCTCGGCAAGCCACCTTGTTGTGTGCCAGCCAGCTGACAGAAGACCTCCTGTCAGCCCGCTTGCTTCCACATGGACAGTTTATTCAACAAATTCCACAAAGTTGCCTGTAAAAAGCAATTAAACAAGATGCCTAGAAATGTATGGATTTTTAATACATTACACTTCACTGTATAGTTGCTGATGGCAAAGCAGTCCTTGCTGGTTCTTCATGTTCCTTGTTCTTCTGTCTCTGCCTGAGTAGATCCTGCAACAGCCCAGCTGGATCTAGAGGGAATCTAGAGTTGGATCTCGTTTGGTCGAATTAGTTTTCTATTTTGCCTTAACATACCTTCTAGGCTTGAGTAGGAGGATGCTGTATGCTTTGCAACTGGCCTCTACTCTTTAAAACCTGATTATTTCATGATGGCCTATTGCCTTTCCATGGCTGGTTAAAGGCAAGCTGAAGCTGCTTCACAAGAGAAACAGGCTTTAAATGACAATGGCTTCAAGCTCAAACCACCCTTTTTTGGATATGAATGTTTTCCCGGTAGCTGACTCTTCTTGAACCTGCTTTTTTAATTCTTGTCTCGAGTGGATACCGTTGGAGCATTCCTTGGCTGTAATGCACAAATCCCACAAAATCCCTTGATCTCCCTGTCTAGTTTCAGACTTGTTTATGGAACAGAGTCTGTGTAGGTATTAATAACTGAATTAAGAATGGAGGAGCAGAAATGTTTCACCGTGTCAGAATGGATTTTCAACAGTATTTGGCATAGGTCAGAAAATCAGGTGTTCATGATTGTTCAGAGGATATTCCAGATCTGGTGGCTTTAAAGGCAGTTGAGCTGAGCTGTAGCCCTTGAAAGGCAAAAATTTTTAGATATTATATTTTGATTATCCATGAAGGACTTTACTTAGCTATGGGATGTGAATACAGGTTTTGGATCAGTATGTTGGATTCTGTCATCTGACAAGATAATGCCATAAGGTTCTTCTAGTCTTGTGGTCTGTCCCCTCTGTATGTGAAGCCAGTGAGGAAGTGCAATGTTAACTAATATGCTGATGTTTTCCTTTAATCCAATTTTCAACCTCACTCTAATGGACCAATATGTGATCTAGTGTATCTAGTGACTTGTCTGGGAGATGAGGTGCTTGGGAACAAATGAGTTACTGCATCAACTGTTCTTGATGCAGTGTTGTTGAAATATTCTGCTGATGGATCCTGTGCTTTTGTATCCAGACTGTGGTACAGCTCCATGCTATTCTTGGACCTGTCAGTAAAATCAGTGGGAGACAAGCTATTGCAAGGAGTGTGGGGAACCTCCTCTGATCTGCTGACATTAATCTTGCGTGTCCAAAACTCAGCAGTGTACTGTGGGGATAGGATGAAATGGTGATCTCTGAAATTAGTGGTTCTGTCCCACTCCTCAATGTTAACACAACTTGGAAAACCTATTTGACTCTTCTGGCTGAACTCTCCTAATCCTGTGGAGAGGTCTGAAACTCTGCCTTAAGCAATGGAGAGATGCTACATGTATTTTCCAATCAAACATAACTATGGCTCTTTGGCAGCATGGTCTTGCTTTAATTATGCCTGCTCTTGATATCATATTAATTCATAAGTCTGTTCTGCTCAAAAGCCTGATATTTCCCTACAGAGTCTCACTTCATATGTGTGTTTTCAACCTCTAAAGAGCATTCTCTGATATTAAAGCAGTCTTAATGGAGGCAAAATTCCTCACAGATACAAACAGGCTTGAGCCTGAAGAGTCATAGTCTCCTTCCTGTTGAGTAAGTCTGAGATCAGAAATAATAATTTACCTTCTTCCTCCTTTTCTTTCATTTTTGTTTAGAGAAATGTTGCTGCTGCTTTGGCAGTGGAAAAAGTTCCTGCCTACTTTGCTTCTCTCTGTGGTGCCTTCACAAAGCTATAACTTGAATTCATTTTGACCTGGCGTATTTTGGGTTTCCAGGTCAGAAGCTAGAAGATAACATCACTGAAGGTCCCAACTAGAGAGGGTTTTGACAGCTACAACAAAAAGATGGCTTAGATGTCTTCTATCCTCCTGCACCCCAGCTTTCTACAGAAATCCTCCTTCCTTCCCAAAGTGAGAGAGCTGCCTGATGAGTGTTTGTAGGGATGACCTGGCTGCTCTTGATGATATTTTGAGCAGGGGCATGTGAGGGCTGGGTGTGGTGGTGCTGAGGTGCACACTGTTTGCATGGGAGATTCACTGGGCCTGTCTAACTTTGCAAGGACCTTGCCGTGTTACACAGCAGCTTTGTGGCTGGGCAAAAATAAATGAGTGACTTATGCCACTGCCAAGGACCATCAGTGGGAGGTCAGTGTTTGATATTTCCACACCCGAAAAAGCAGCCCCAAGCTAGAATTACAGTACAAAATACCCATTCAGACATCTCCAGCCTTCTGTTTTCATTGACTTCCATCCCCTGCTTGTACACACAGGATCCCTTCCTTTTCAAAAGAAAACAGTATTGCTGATAAGGGACACTTATCTTGGCAAGTTGTTACAGAACAAGTGAGCTTTTGTGTCTGCATCTGATTCCTGCTGCAATGTTAACAAACTCCTAGTATAGAAGCTTTATTTCCACTCTAAAGATGGCCCATAGGGCACTGTGAGGTGCATTATATGTCTCCCACAGATGTTTCTTTCTTCCTTAAAAAACTTTGGCTTTCAGGCTTTCATTTATTCTGCTGAGTATTTTTAAACAATGATCTTTGCTTATGTTGCACATGGATATTTACCTTCCAGTACTCTCTGCTGGGATATTACTGGCTATTTTCCCTTGCAAAGGATTAGCTACCACTGGAGTTTTCTCTCTCATCACAGTGGGTTCCCATTAAAAAGGAAATGAGCACTTATCCCCAGCTGCAGCGGTTCAAGCTGAGTGTGTCCTGCCCCAATGCAAGCATGGGGGGCAAGTGCTACTGTTAAGGCAGATATTGTACTGCACTATAATGGTTCTTCATGATGAAATCTGTCCTAAAAAGACTTTCTGACCTAATTTAAGTGCTTGACACCTTCCCAGGTTAATCCCTCATACAGAGGTCTATGCAGAAGAAGGATTTTGCAGGGTAACTGCCAGCCTGGGTTGGTCTTCAGTCAAGAAGTTGCAAGGCTGGGTGCAGTCATTCTGTGGGCTAGGGGTAGGGGCAAAATAAGATAACTGGGCTCATCTGTTGCTTGCAGATGCAGGCAGAGTAGAGGTGGTGCTCAACTCTCCTGTGCTTCCTTTTGGAGTAATTCCTCCCCAGTCGTATGGAATTGCAAGTTGATTGAGGCCCTGTAATAAGTAAGTGGGAGACTGCTCTCCCTGTGTGTTGAAACTACTCACTTGCTTCTCCCTCCTGCAGCCAAAATCTGATGCAATCCAAACTCTGATTATGTATGCAAAAAACTGGAGTTGTTACTATCTGTGACAAACTAAAAACAAGAGCAGCTTGGAAAATGTCCTCCCAGAGGGTTTTTTTTTGTGGCAAAAATTCTGACCCAAAATACTGCAGTTCTCCTGTGCCGCTTCATGTTGCACACTTGGTCTATAACAAGCCTCCTTGCATGTACTGAGTGTTTCTCGATACCCTTCTGTCTGAATTCATGAGAGCTCCTAGCAGGATGATTCTGCCAAGGAACACTGCCTGATGAAGGGTAGAAGAGTCAATCAAGAAAAACTGATTGCAGCTTCCCCTGAGATAGGTCATGCATTGGGTTTTGTTCAGAAATTTGTTGTTCATTTGGAAGGAAAGGTCACAGAACCCTTAACTTGATTAGAAATTTAATTTTCCAAAGAAAGTCCAAATGAATTTCCTTCTCTGTTTTATTTCTTTGCTTGGCATCTTTAATTAAAACAGCCCAGTTCAAAGCAAACTGCTGTTTAAGTAAGTCCTGTTGATATATCCAAAACATCCCCCTTTAACTCTTTAAATAATGATCAAGTCTGTGGCTATTTCCAGACATCTGCCCAGATGAGTTTTTTGGTACACAGGAGTTCAATAATTTGGACTGTCTGGTCAAAGGAGAATGTTCAAAGCCTGAACATTCCAGGTCCAAGAAAATGAGAGCACCAAGTGGTTTATATATGTGGGATGCTCTGTGCCTACTCAGAGCTCTTGTTCCTAAGTTGTAGTAGCTGTGGCAATATTAAAACAGGTCTTAAGCTGCTGTGCCTGTAATGCCAGGGTACATGCCCATGTGGCTGACCCTTTAGGGAATTTCATACTGAGCATGTATATATAGGTCTGAGACTTAGCTGACTTCCTGCTGTACCAATCGTTTTCCTCGCATTTAATTTGAGTGTGAATAGCTTTGAATTATTTTAGTAGTCTTCAGAGGGTTCACTTGTGTGTCGTGGCATTTAGGCTGTAGCTTGCAGAGTGCTGTGTGAAGAGTTACGTGTCTCTTGGCTTTGTGTTGCTGGAGGGAAATTGGAAGCGCAGTAGATGATGGTCCCAGTTTGTCTCGCCTATCTAGTTTGCTGCTGCTATTTAAACTTTGTTAGGTTAGTGACCCTGGCAGAAGCTGACTTTAAAAAAACATATTTTGAGACAGTGAATTTGTGTTTTCTTCTGGTACACAATTTTGCTCCCAGTTCTGCACCGGCTTCAAAGCTCCCTGTGATAGTGGTGGGATTGGGACCATGGATGTCATTTCTCATAGCACCAGCTGGATCTCTGTGGAATGACTTGTGCTCAGTGGAGTGTTTGTATCTGCAGCTTGCTGCAATCTGCAGAATTTAAAAACAAATAAAAAAACCCTTTTACTAATTTTCATAGAAACAGCTTTAACACCCTCCTACATACTGTATTGTATTAACCATAATGACTTTTTACTGTCATAGAATATAATTGTGAAAATGGACTGATTCCTGCCTCTGGCCTAGGGCCAGAGCACAGAACTACTGAGCCCTAATACCGAGCCTTAATCTCCTCTGCATCCTCCCCTCTTGCATCTGCGTTTTTCATCTTGGATGAATAGAAGGCTTCATCTCTTTAAACTCCAGCAGGACAACACACATGTGGCCTGACTCTGCCACAAGCTCCTCAGTAACACTCTTGCTGTTTGGGGGAGGTAAATATGTGAATTTCAAAAGTCTTTCTGTGTGGAGAATCTGTTTGGATTTGAGCAGGAAGTGGGGAGCAGGCTTATAGGTAGCAATATTAATGAAGTTTGTTATAAAGACTTCATTCAAGGCTTTCAAAGAAAATATGACTCTTATGGGACCCACAGTTTATCTGCCAAGTTCAAGAATCTGGCAGGAATTTAAGATATATATTTAAAGGGCTCAAAGATGTAGAAGACGGGAAGACAGAGCTGCCCAGGAAGGTGCATGTGAAATTTCTCCTGGAAGAAGAGATGGGCCCTGGAGGGGCTGGGCTCTGCAGGTGGGTGTACAAGCCATCCAACTATGCATCCTTCTCTTGCTTCCAGAGCAGTAGGAAGAAGGGGGTGTTTGGTACCAATGCAATCATCACCTCAAAAATGTGCCATGTTAAAGTGGTGAAACACACCCAGAAGTCCTTAAGCTGACGAACATTTGTGCTTTTACAAGACCTCAACTTCAAACACTTTCTCCCATGTGTGAAATTAGGGTCGCTGCCTGAAAACAAAGACAGTTGATTTTACCTTATTGCATTTATTTCATTTAGGGGTGCAAGGTTGTGTGGGGCTGGAGGGCAGTGGTGATAGAGCACACTTGGGTCAGGAGAACTGCTCAGGAGGAGTACACTGAGGGAGGAAGGCATGGCAAGGCAGGATGCATCTGGAGGGAACAGCACAGCATCTATAACGGGCCTTCCACCCCAAATTTTTCTAATGCATCTAATTGCTCCAAGGAGTGGATAACTGATCTGAGAAGTCTTTCATCTATTGCTGTGGGGAAAATAGGAATATAACAGGAAGCTGACAGGAATATGGAGGTGTCTGCTCATGTTACCCAGGACCAAATGATATAATTTCACCAACTGAGAGGATCACAGTTTGAAGGAAGGGAGAGAAGAGTTTGTTTTTCCTTCCAATTTGTGTTGTGTGTTTTGTGTTTTCCTCTGCTTGGAAGAGTAATCTCTTCCTTAATCTATACTGACCTGTTCTGCCCTTTGCCTGTCTCTCAACTCAAGCCATAGTTTATTCATGCTCTGATGCCAAACAGATGTAATACTCATGTCCTCTTGCGTCAGGGACCTGTGGCTTTCTCAGAGTGTCTGTAAAAGCCACGAGTTGGGGTTTGTGTCATATGGAAGATGCTATATTTACTCCCTGTTTTGGGGACACATTTATTTGGACAAGAAGCAAATAAGTGAAGGTCTGTGAAAGGTGGTTTTCAAATTTGGCTCTTTACAATAGCAGAAATGTCCATGTACCACAGTTGGTCATTTGGGTCCTACATGTGATATGTTGGACATGCCTATGTCAGCAGGGTTGTCTGTGCCCAGAATCCTTGTGCAGATGCATTAATTATGGTGATTCTATTCTTATCTGGCAATAATTCTCTTCATCTGTGCTTCACCCCAGAGATTTGGACTCCTAGTGCAGACAAAGTCTTGTAGTTTGGGTCCAAGTCAAATGGCAAGAGTACAAAAGCCATGTGTTGATATAAACCTTGTTTAAAAAAATCAGCAATGCTAATTTGGAGTGAAGACAGTCTATATCCCTGGGTCAAAGACCCTGAGAATGCAGCAAGGCTCTGAGCGTGGATCTGTCTTGCCTCGTGCCCCTGTCCCCGGCAATAGCGAGTGCAGTTGGGGAGAATAACAACTAGTATGCATTCTAGTATATATTCTCACCCATTAACTCCAGCCCAGTGTATATTTTTAGTTTGCAATGATTTCAGTGTAGAGATTTTCTCTACTGGTACTAGTACATTTGGATTTAACAGCCATTTTGGGTCATTCCAAGTACTTTCTACAATGTTCTGTAACAATGAGATTCTCCATTTGTACTGTGCTTGATTGGGACTGCTTCTCACTCAGTGAATTCATCCTGCCAGAGCCACTCATTTAGCCACTTGCATTGATGCCATCAAGCTTGTTAATCTATAGACTAGCTGTGACACTTGAGGTACATCAATAGCAGCTTAATGTGTTGGAAGGGACCTTGTGAATGGTGGCTGCATAGAGCTCAGTGTTTCTTTCACATGGGATTTCTATTCTACCTGTTTTGCCATGTTTTCACCTTTGCTGGGTATCGGCCAGGTGCCACTGCTGAATGCAGTAGCTTTGTTGATGTGTTACTGATAATCCTCTTTTCTTCTACTAGCCTCAAATGCTCACTGTTAGCAGAGTAAATCTCTATCCCCATTACAGAGGGATTTGCAGGATCAATCTGACTTTTTTTAAAGCCAGAATGTGGGTTTCAGAGTGACCTCGAGGCTGTATTTCCATAAAATCACAAGGCCCTGTTTCAGTGGTGGCAGGAATAATTGCTCAGAGAACAAGGTCAGACTTACTCAAAGAATTTATTAACCTTAAAATAGTAAAAACAGAGGCGGCTTCTGTTCTTCTGGGTCTGGTGAGGATGCATCGAACCTGAAGTACATCTGCAGATCCATTCTCTCCTGGTTTTCTCCTGGGCAGATCTTTCCCCTTTAGATCAATGCATACCAAATATCAATGTTTACAGAACAAAAATATTTCAGGGAATTTTGTTTTGGTGTCAAATGAACAGAACGGGGTTTCCAAAAAATCATGACTTGGAAACAGATAATAAAATTAGCAAGGAGGCTGCTCTTGGGAGTAAGCCTGCAGGGAGAAGGCAGGATTTTTTTAAAGGCTAAAGTAAACTTTGTGAGAATGCCCACCTTGTTGAAGCTTTTTTGGTGACTCTAGTGGCTGAAACACCCAGAAAGAGGGTGGATATTTTGGCTTGCTGGACAAACAGAGGCTAACAGGAGTGGCAAACTCGTAACTCCCTCCATGTATAAACTGGTGATTCATCCAGGTTTTTATTTTAATAGCATGGCCACCAAGCCAGCTGAAATAAATCTGACATGAATGCCATGGAATAAAAGGGATCAGCTCAGGACAGCAGAGTGGTGACGGGGTGCCAAGGCCCTGCGGTGGGCACCAAGACTGGAGGCTTGTCCTACCAAGGCTCAGGTTGCCAGACACAAAGGAAAGAACGGGGAATTGCAACTGCTTTGGCAGAGAAAGAACAAAAACAAGGACCAAAAACTCCAGCCCCTTGGACTTTCACCACTCTCATATATATTCTGTTAATTGTCCATAGTATTAAAAACCAGAAAAAACTCGGGACCCTTTTCTCCCCTGCATCCCTAAACCAACCTACTTTTATTATTTAGCTAGGGAGGAAGGAAGCTATTTCAGTAGGAAATAGTTATTTTAAGACAATCTAAAAGGTCAATAGCTTTTAGCCAAACTAACAACATAACACAACTAAAATGCTGGTTTTCATATACTGCTTCCACTGCCAATGCAGTAATGAAAAGCAGTGACTTTGAGGAGTCACTGGTCATTAGTCCAAGCGTAGCTGTAGACTCTGCTCAGCTGCCTGCTCTCTTCCTGCAGCAACTCTGCATGTCAGACTGAGGTAGAGTCAGGATTTCACCATTAGCTTTAATTCTAGCCATTGGGAAGGGAAGTGCATGCATCTAGATGGGTAATTTGAGGCTTTGGAACTGCAGAAAAAAGAGCGCTTTTCCTCAGGAAACTGAGCAAAATAAAAAGTGATAGTTTCTTATCCAGGAGTTCATATCTGAACTTCTAAAAATTATATAAAAATAGATATTTACTCAAATTGGCACATCTGTGCTTCTATTTTTTCTTAATGCCCAGGATACTTGGCATAAGCTAATATACATGTTGGATAACGGCTGGCATCCTGATGTGCTCTGTCAGCTTCCAAGTTTGAGGGCTCTTTCCTCTACTCTTTTGCTAAAGCACACAAGTACTTTGGGATAAAATAGGTATTACAGTCTAGAGACTAAGCCTAGTTCTGTCCTGACTGTTTTGTATGGGTACAGGCTGATTTGCATATACTGAAATAAGATTTAAGCTCTAATTCTCTACTACTTTTTTTTTAATAAAGGTGTTTATTGCTGTAGGAAATGCAGTGGGAAGAGCACAATATTTTTTGGCTTTCTGTCTGGTCTCCATAACAGTGAGAGACTGTAAAAATACAAACAGATCTTTATTTCTGGACTAATTTCCCAAAGCCAGGAGCTTACAAGAAGCTGAAAATAATTTGATGCAAAACTCAGTTCAGTCATCCTGTTTTCACACTTCTCATTCCCTCTTTCATGTTCTTCCCTCTAGTCCTATTCAAGCTATTGAAACTTATAACTTGGTCCAAAAGCTGGTGAAAGACACAAAGATTTCTTTTGACTTAATGAACTCTAGGCACTTAAGGCCTAAACTAACACAGTCTTGCTACCCAACCCATCAGTGGAAACAAATTTGGATACAGACTCAAATGATGGTTTGGAAGCTCTATTGGCTCTTATAGGATGCTCAGAGATCTTCAAAATTTTGTTTTCTTCCTTAACACCACAGAAAAGTGCCACAAGTTTCAGCAGCTGAGGAAGAAAGTGATTGATTATTTTTATTTAGCTTTAGGACTGTACCTTGTGCCTGTATTTTCTTGGGCTTCACTAGCAATCAGTGTGGTTCATGTCCTGCTTCCTGCTAGCACGGGCCATCAGGTTGGATACCAGCCATGGTTCACAGACCCAGCTGTTTCATTTCACTAGCTGCACTGAAACAATCTGATTCTTTTTCCCTGACAAAACACTGTGATGCCTTTGACCTGCCTTCTGTGCTGCCTCTGGTGTCCCGAGCATGTCAAGTCAGTCCCAACATCTCTAGGACCAAGTGGGAGCCAAGTTCCACAGCTTGCTCCTGAGGAAGCAAAGCTTCTATTGCTCCCACAACTGTCACCATGTAAAGGCATATTAATGAGTAGTTTGTGTACATTTAGGTTAATGCTGTAAGCTTAGTCACAAATCAGGAGACCCTCATGACTGTCACGAAAAGACCCATGAGGTCAGATGGGGACCTCCCAGTTTGCCCCTCTAGACCTTCATCCTCTGGAGGAGTGGTCCTAATATGGGGTACTAGTATGGGAAGGACTTTCACAGCTGCTTAGGAGGAGAGTTATCCTTGCCTCTTCCTTCCACCTCTTCAACCTGCTTCACCTCTGCCAACAAGAGTGCTGGGACAAAACTTAATACTTGGAAGCTACATCAGCTTTTTTGTTATTTCTCCTTCATAAAGCCTCATTTTCCAGCAAATGTTATACCAGCTCCTATTGGCTTCAGAGATTCAAGGTCAGGAATCACTTTATATTTTAGAATCTTTTCCCTAAACGATGTTCTAAGACTTCTTTGCTTCTGCTCTATTAGTTTAACACATTAATTTGGCCCAGAGGCCATGGAGCCCATAATATCCTGTTCCTGAGGAAGGAGTGCTGGGTAACACTGCACACTACTGTTCCACGCATGGGCTTATTTACTTTAATTAGAAAGTGCACTTGTTGAGTCCTCAATTGATTAGGTAAAGCAGCACCTATTGAAAGCAGATGAAAGAGCTACTGTGTGAGATGGAGGGAGGGGGAGATGTGCAGGATGAAAGGAGAAAGATAATACCAGGACTGGAAAGTAAATGGCGTTAGGGAAGCCAGAAAGATCACAGGTATGGCTCTGTTTAGAGCCTAAATTGTAGTCACTGTTTCTAAATTGGCTCCAAGTACAGCTGCTATTGCAGATTTTGTGGGATAATTTAGTCTGTTTTAAAGAAGATCATTGAATATGACATACAAATGGACTTATGACCTTGCCCTGCATGATTTATTGTGTCCCAAAGTCAGGGAGGAATATCAGAACCCAATCTTTTGTGGGACAAAAAGTGCACCACAGTAAATGCAGTAGTTTTAGGAATTTATTCATTCTGATTTGAGATATATCAGAATATTCTCTGCTGTTTCATTTCCCTTTTGCTCTTGTTGCATTTTTACTTGAAAATTACAAAGCAAACAAGTCACAGTTTTGAAGTAATATTAAAATTCTAAGAATACTATTAATATCACAATTCAAAAAGCAAAGGATGCTTTTTCTAAAATTAAGGAGCCTTGGCTGTCATATCAGGTGTAGCTCTTCTCTTTGACTTCAGAGATGAATAGTGTCCATGTCTCTGGTTTGCAGAAGGCTTGCACAGAATAGAAGATTTGGGTGAGGCTGAAGCAGAAGCTCCATTTCTTGCACAGGTTTCCAAGAGCTGGAGTTTTAAGCAATATGCCCAGCATCATGAGACTTGTGATAAAATCAGGCAGGGTTGCCAATTTTGAACTTAAACCTATCTCTAGATCTAGAGGTTCGGTTGAATTTCAGCCCAGACCAAGTGGAAGAATTTTGTGGAGCGGGGTTGAGACTTGGGGCTGACCTTTTGGCTGGCAGCCCAATGTTTGCTATAAAAGTTTGTGGTGCCTTTAAAAAGCAGAGCTAATCAAAAATCCATTTAGTGGGTAGTTTCATTTCTCTCTAAAAGGATCTGTGTTGACAGATCAATACTTCGTTGCTGTAGATACTTAATAGATTTTTTCTGTTTTCCCCTGTGCCTATGGAGGGTTTTAGAAACTCTCTAGGAATGCATGTGCAGGAATGTTTCGGAGGCTCCTGATGAAACTTTATGCTCTAGTGATGACTACGTAGCAATTTCCAGGGAATTGTAATAGCATAATAAGGGAGTCTTTTTCAGAGGTTGAAGAAACCTTTCCTCAACATTTCTGAGGTTGGCTGTAATTCCCCATCGTTTCCACGCAGAAGTGCAAGCCTCGTTCCACGATGGATCGAGCCAGTGTTTGTGGTAGGCAGCAGGAACACTGTGAGCTGTTGTAAGCCTTTTCCTGAAACCTTGGAATATTCCTAACATTGGTAATGGTATAGCATTAGGTAATGGCAATCTTCGGAGCCTGACTCTGCTTAACATTCACTCATATTCCAGTCTGCCATGTTTCTAAAAGCAGAAAGTTGGTGCAGAGAAACTATTGGCAACAGAGGCAATGAAAGGATTACTATGAAAATGTGAGTGTTTGAGGGAGAGGAATGGCATTTGTATCTGTTAAAACACAATGTTAATGGAAGTCTTTGTGGAGATGCTTTCTGCCCCTAAGTATAAGGGGAAGCTGCTCATCTGCTGCTCTTCATTTCCCTCTTGGCCCTGAATGCTAAAACAATCTGAACACTTGTGTCTGAGGAACCCTTGTGCCTTGTTTGCTTCCCTACTTGACCCAGTTGCTTTAGCTCTCTTGGCTTCTTATGTTTGTGTGTTGTCAATGTCTCAAACCCAAAAATACCTCTAGAGCTCCCTTTTAGCAGCTCCGTTCCACTAATGTGTCTTGAAGTCCTTCTCTTGCTCTTATCCTGCTCCCAATATGTGATCTAGCCTTAAATAATTGTGAATTTTAAAGTGCAAATCAAGCACACTTGTAAATCATCCTGGTAGGTTTTGCATGACAGTGGCAACCTCTGAACCACAGTAACTGAGGTTTCTGAGGCTGCATAGGGATTTAATGCCAAAACTTTCTTTAATTTTAACGAGGAACAGAACATCTGAGTGTACATCTCCAAGGTCGCTTTAAAATGCGTAATGGTCAATGTGTGAACAATCCCATCCCACTTTAGATACCAGTTTCCTGAGCTGATGTTGCTCTTCTGAAGTGAGGAAATCTGGCTTCTTCAGTGGAGGAAGAACCTGTTTGGAGTCATGGGAGAGAGATGTGAACAAACCTAGCTGCTTCGCACTTCATCCCAAAACATTGATGTGTTGTGCATCAACCTTGCTTTAGGATCGACCTAAGTTAAAGTCAAAACAAAGGAGAAACTGTCTTGCTGCTAAGGCACGTCTAGAGCTTTCTTTAATTAACAAATATACCTTACCACCAACATTGCTTCCTTGCTATAGGCTGGTCTGCGCCATGAAAAATAACCCCATTGATGTGCAACATCAGGACTTGGTGAAGCTTTTTAGTTTAATAATATGTATGTTGGGAGTTGCTCATTTCAGGTCAACCAAAAGTATTTGTAAATTTTGCCCAATTTATTAAGTACTTTTCTGCTGGAGAAGTTGGAGAAAACCCAGAAGGTTTTTTCCAGCATATCAAAATGTTATGCTTTTCACTGCAAAATATTGTAACTTTTTTCTGAAGCAAACCTAGAAAACTGCTCAGAAATCTTTGGTTCCTCATGAACTACTTGGGGGTTTTATGGTGACCCATGGATCAAAGCCCCATGTGTTGTCTGTTCTCATCACAAACTGCTTCCTGAGGCACCCCGACTGTGCTACAGACTGGGGAAAACCACGAGGAAAACTTTTCCATGAATGTTCCCACGTTTCTGAAAGGGAAGCAGTTTTTCAGCTTCACTTTAATTTGAGTCAGCTAAGACAGTTTTGCTTTCCATGAGCATTTGTTCAAGTAAATGTCCTATACAATTGCAGTACTGACTGATATGGTCTTGAAATTAGTTTCCCAAAGCTTCTCATTACACCTTTGCCACCAAAGCAATTAAACAAGCCTGGTGATGTTCTGCCAAGTCCATTAGCAGCGAAAACCATGTACAAATGCAGTAGCTTTGGCAACAAGGGGGAGAATTAAATTTTACCTCTGCACCCAATGGAATAGATCTTTACTTTTACCGCAGCCCTAACTTTTCCAGCAATGACTTGACGCACAGCCCACTTGGTTCATAATGAATGAGTTATAAAAGCAATCTGATCACCCCCTTTGAGTAGCATTTCTGATTGATCTGTATTAGGGAATTCAAATAGCAATGATTTTTTTTTAGTTTTATTTTTAGGGTGGTTTTATATTTTTTTTGTCATCCTGAAAATTGCCTGTAATTAGCAACTAGACTCCTTAACTCACAGCTGAATTCATCTCACTTTGAATCTCTAGTTCTGAATTCATATGTCCCTGAAGGAGTAAGCTGCTATCTCTCCCCAGGTTGCTAACAGGCAGACTAAGAAGCTGGATATAGTTTTGGGGAGCTATTTAACATTCACTTTTGTTCCTTTCTTATCTATTAGACTGGGTTAAGAAGATACCAAACTGAGGTGGTGCAGATGCAGCAACAGGATATAGGGACTATGCTTTTCTTGCTCCTTCTGCATATTTTCAAAGGGCAGCAGCACTATCTGAAGATGTGAAAGTGTTCTGATCAAAAGCTTAAAAATTAGATCCTTTAAAGTGCTTTCTGAGACTTGGACTAGACCTGAGTGGTTTGATTTAAAGCCCCAGTGTGGCTCTGAGTTTTCCTGCCCATATCACTGTGATATTCCTCAAGGAGCAAGTTAGGAGCTCTTTTTACCAGCCTTTCTGCAGCAGAAATATCCAGAGAGAGCCAAATAGCCCCAGTGAGTGAGCTGCCAAGTAGTGGAAAAGGAAGAATTCATCTTTGTGCCAAAGTGCTGGAGACCTTGAGTGGTGCTGTTGTGCAAAGGACAAGGACTTGATGTTGGCTTTTGTGGTCCCATGGGAGCTCAGCCATGGTTCATTTTCAGCCCGACATGTAGCATAAATTGCATATAACAGTTGGATGCTTGATTTTCCCTTCTCAGGGGGAACTGATAGGTGAAAATAAAGTAACTGGGAGAAGGATTTGGGAAGCCAATCTGAAATTTATGAGAAATTGCAACCACATCAGGGCGTTTGATAGCTGCTGCCTTCATCTGAGGGATGCATGGTGGCCTTGGGTGCCTTCCACATTGCATTAGATATTTGTTTCTAGGAATTTGTGGATGAGGTTTCCTTTATCAGATGTAATCCTCTCTAGGAGGATTACACAGGCAGCATCAGCTAACCACTTGGCAGTGGTGGGTCCTGCCACAGGAAGCCTGTGTGGGGGCCTTGGATGGAGTCAAGAGGGAAGCATCATGGGATCATGCTGACAGAGTTCCTGGATGCCATCTCAGAAGATGAGGGCAACACACTCTTGAGATGGGGAATTTTTCATAAATAGTCAATCATCAATTTAGACATTGGGCGGGGGGGGGGGGGGGAAAGGACTCAATTGCTAAAATGCTTCCAACACCAATCCCTCCCATATCCCTAGGCTCCATTTATTTCTAAAACAAGCTGTCCAATATTCCTAAGCCCAGGTGGCTTGGGGAGGGTCTCATGGAGGGTCCCACCCCTCATGATTGTGGTGCTGGGAGTGTGAGATGGGACCATGGTGGGAAGGTCCTGCTGCTTGTTCTGCTAGGAGAAAGGATAATGTCTGAGGATGAGGGAAAAGGGAAGATTTGGATGTAGTTAATGAGAGAAGCTAGCCAGTGTGCTTGGCCT
This sequence comes from Nothura maculosa, assembly GCA_032353885.1. Classification (NCBI taxonomy): domain Eukaryota; kingdom Metazoa; phylum Chordata; class Aves; order Tinamiformes; family Tinamidae; genus Nothura; species Nothura maculosa. The sequence goes on along the minus strand of JAUBOD010001040.1, from coordinate 5,544,673 downwards.
TCACCATGGATCTGCCACCACTAACATGGCGGCCTAGGGCAGAGGACAGCCCTGGGGCCTGAAGGCTGACCTGGAGGGATGGGGAGGATGGCAAGAGGGCACATGCACAGGTGGGAATGTGCAAAGGGAAGCCAGAAATGAGTCTCTAAGTGTTGACAGACAGTTCAATGTCTCTTCAAGCCAAGTCTCCGCTCATGGCCAACCTCACTTGCCTTTCCTGGAACCTCCCACACTGCAGCTCTAGCAGTGGACATCTCTGCTTTGATGGGGTAAAAATAAATAATAAACAAGGTTGTGGGGTTCACTGCTTGCTGCTGGCTATGGCCCAGCCCAGCAGCCTTCCCTGGTATCTTGCTACCCTGCACTGGCCCTCAACCCGCCAGGCAATGTTAGCACAAAGCCAGCGTGTGCAGTAAGTCACAGGGTCATTGTGCAACTGCAGAAAACAGTTAATCACTCTGGAGTCACAAGAGGGCACCCATGGTAAAGCTTTAATTACTTAGGAAGAGATTCTCCATCCTGGAGCCCTCCCCATGAGGGTTCTGTGCCCAGGACCATGGGGTTGCAGAGCTCATGTAGGCAAGGGGTAAGGGCTTACCTTACCTTCCTGTAGGGAATAGGAACTGAGATCCCTGAACCTTGACAATGCTTCTGGCCAGGGATGTCACCAAAGTCTGCTGACATCATGCAGTGTGAAGGTAGGTCCCATAATGCAACCCTTGCAGTTGTTTGCATTGGATTGGTTTATTTGTGGCTTTTTAAAATTTCCTTCCAAATTGTTTGAATCGTTTTTAGTTTAACAAGTATAGCCCCAGCTGCTGCACTAACTAGAGGTGACCTTTAATAAAGGCAGGTTCATATTTAGCAACTTCATGGTAGAACTGATGTTTTTACACTAATATATGGGTATTTTTCTGTGCTCATGCAAGGAGCACCTCATCCTCTTCCTTCCTGCATGTGCTTCTGCAGCCTGTTGCTTGCATGCTTGTGGCAGTGAGTTTCCACACAACAAGGTTAAATGAGCCTGGAAAAAGTATTATGTTAGGAAGAAATCCTGACCTAATGCCTACGGAGAAAGCTGCTCACTGTAGAAGCTGGATGCTTTGAGATTCTGATGACCCCATGTTTACATTTCTTTCTTGATCTTGCCCTCACCTGGTAAGCAAGGAGCAGTCAAAAGCAGAGGTTCATAATTGTCCTTTTTTTAAAGCAGACTCATCTGATTTCTGCTGAGCAAGCAGAAGCCCTTGTTAATTTGGAATGGGGAGGGAGGGACATGTAACAGGCAGGAAAGCGGAGATAAACTCTGCTTGTCCCCGGAGTAAATGAACCTGCGGTGAAGCCAAGTGCCCTGTCACCAGCTCAGAGGGAAGATGCAATTAATGTCGGCAGCTCTGTGGCACATTTGCTCTCCGCAGCGCTGGAGTTCTGGCCTTTCATATTCATACCGGCTTTGATTCTACAGCAGAGGACAAATTCTAGCTTATATTTCCCTGCCTTTTTTATCGTTGCTGTTCTTTAAATATTCTGGCTGCTGCGACTGAAGTTTATTCTTGGAGAGTGGGTCAAAGCTGGAACTTATCAGCTGCTGTCAGGTAATCTTATTAAAAGGAAAACCCAAAAGTAAATTGGCAAAAAGTGCAATTCATTATCATTAGCACATTGCTAATATGTATGAAGCCCATTGGACTGGCATGTGTACAGGTTAATGATGTAAAAATAGGGAAAAGTCACTGTGATGTGATACTCCTGAGAGGCCTGGAGCAAGTTTTAATGTGCTGCCTTCAGGTGTGTGACCTGGGAGTTGTGGCCCCTTGGAGCTCCCTTTCCACCTTGTCTTATAAACTTAAACTGTGAAGTCTTTGGTGTTGAGACCATTTGCACTGGGGTTGTTAAGCCTGAGCACAGCAAGGCCCTCACCTGGACATCCGAGTGCTCTCTGACACATCGAATCACAGAATGGTTAAGGTTGGAGGGGACCTCTAGAGATCTAGTCCAACCTCCCTGCTCAGGCACGGACACAGAGCATGGGACACAGCCAGGCAGATTTTGAAGATCTCCAGGGAAGGAGACTCCACAACCTCCCTGGCAGCCTGTCCCAGGGCTTGCTCACCCTCACAGTGAAGAACTTATTCCTCACATGCAGATAGAACTTCCTGTGTTGCAACTTAGATCCATTGCCCCTTGTCCTATCACTGGCCATCACTGAGGAGAGCTTGGTCCCTTCCTTCCTACATTGTCCTCTCTGATATTTACACATATTGATTAGACTCGCGCCCCCCCCCTCCCCCAACCTTCTCTTCTCCAGACTAAACAGACCCAACTTGGTCTTTCCTCATACAATAGATGCTCCAGTCCCTTTGTTGCTCTCCACTGGACCCTCTCTAGAAGCTCCATGTCCCTCTTATACTGAGGAGACCAGAGCTCATGATAGAAAAAGGTTGGACACCTCCAGGCTGCTTTGGAAACAATTTAAAGGGAATATATTTTGCTGAAGGCACAAAAATCCTAAGGAAAATAAGAGGCAGAATTAAGAGGATGTGTGAACTTATGTTGCTTCTTAAAGGTGTCGGAGAAGGAAGAATGGAATAGAAAAAGCTCTAGCAGGAGGATGCAGAAATGAGGAAGAAGTATGTACAAAGAGCTAATCAAGGAGCAGGTTGAAGGTGTAAGTTATGTTGTGAGCCTCCAAAATCCATTGAAAATAGCTCTCAACATGCACTATGATTTCTGAACTCCAGCAAATCTCCATCAGTGTTTGTTCTGGGATGCTCTAACTGCAGCTCATCAAGGAGAAGCTGCAGCTTCTGCAGAGCCAAGCTTTTCCAAGTATGGAAACACCTGGGTTTTGTCAGGCTGAAATGCAAACCGTGAGTGGGAAAGGGGCTGATATTTGGAGGGAAAGTGAGGTTCTGCAGCAGTGCTGCTGATGAGGTAGAGACGCAGACAGCGGAAAATTGAGCTGGTTTTTCTGCTTTTGCGTGAAAGTCTTCTACTTTGTCTGGTGGCTGAAAGGAAAGGGAGGGCAGGAAGCCAGGAGGGAATGGGGATTCTCCCAACGCAGCCAAGTCATTTGTCAGGGCTGACATTCTCCTCACACCACATCAGTCAGAGCAGGGGAAGCGTCCACTTGTTTTGAGTGTGAATAATTTGCAGGAGTTGGGGGAAGAACAGCGTTTTGGCAACAATCCATGGAAATGGCACTCATCTCCGGTTGTCATGTTTCTCTCTGGAAAAGTACAAAAAGGAACCAGGTCATGTTGTATCACTGGGACACAAGCTTTTGTGGAGTAGAAAAGGGAGTATGAGTATTAAAATATTTAGTACTTGAACACTAATACTAAAATGTTTAGTATTTTCAAGAATATTTTATAGCTAGAAGAAATTTCATGATGAATGTGAAAAGTTAGGGAAAATAGCGTGATATAAAATGGATGTTTTCAAATGTAGGGAACTCTTTCCTATGTCCAGGAAAACTTCTGGGTTCTTCAGGTTAGATGTGCATTGGTTTTGGAAAATTCAATTGTTGAACTGAGGACTTTTGCTCTGTGGTTTTAAGAAGAGCTGCAAAAGAAGCGCCTTGAACCAGTAACTTGTTTAATTGTTGGCTTGAGTGTGTAGCCACCATCTGTGTTTACAAGCTGTGTATATCTGTTATGGTAATGCAAGCTGGTTTGTAAGAGCCTTGCAGATAGTGCAAGACCCACAGCCTTTGGGGGCCTTATCGCTTCTTTTCCTTCCTGCCTTTCACCCAGTGTAAAAGGATGTGTTGGGCATCCAAGCTCACCACCTTATTTTGCTTTATTTCCTCCATCCCCCTCCAAAAAGTTTTAAAAGCAGGGCAACACTTTAATGTATTCTCTCCCTCCCCCTTTAGTTGATTTTAAAGCTCGTCAAATTCATGTTTCAATTAAGCTTATCAGGAATTCTTCCCTATGTAATGGATTTGTGACATACTAACCTCAGCTGAGATAGGTTTGCTTGAATTTCCCTAGGATTTGGTGACCTGGTTCCTTTGTGCTCCCTCTCTGATGCCATGATGGTGAAGGATGCTCCAAAGGAAAATCTTCAGAACTTTCCTGATATTTGAAGAGTCTCTTCCAGACTGTTTGTATTGGCTTCCCCCTGTTTCCTACCTTGACTTGCTCCTTGTGAGTCTGCACTGAAAAAAAAGAATTGTGTGGATGGAAAACTATGAGAAAGAACCTTTTTATTATAGTGAAGGTGGAAGAATTTAGCTGCAAATTCTAATAGTGCAGGCACTGTAGCAGCTGTGGTTACTGAGCAATACCTTGGGACTGGTTAGGCACCATTTTTACCTTGCCTGCATCTGCACAAGCTCATCCTATCCACTCAGGACTATATGGTAGACTCTTCCTAGAAGCACAGGTGCAATTAGTAACCTAGCTTTTCAGAAATGTTCCCAGACTCTAAAGCTTTGTAACTCGAGCCGTTAAACTATCACCATAAAAACCTCACAGTGTTTGAGAGACATTCCATTCGGTGGGCACAGCAAGGGCCAGAAAAGCACAGTAAAGCTCTAACCCACCCTGAATCCAAGGCTTTTTCTGCTGGCCGGCTTTGGGTGCCAGAACGGGAGCAGATGGCTTCAGGATGCAGGTTATTAACGAGTAGCTCTGCACATTTTTGCTCGTGGCAAGGCATGGGTAGTGTGGAACAGGACATGCTCCTTGCAGCTTTTCCAGCTGTTCTGTGCAGAGCCCTGGGGAGGCTCCCTGGAGCTTCTCAGCTGTTCTTTCTACCTGGGAATCAGGAGACCTTGTGCCGTTGTCCAGTAGGGATATGCTTGGCAGTGCCAACTTCCCAATGGCCTAAACTGATGCTTGCAATGATGTGATGAAGATAATAAATGTGGAGTTCCTTTTCTTTGCTTGTGGCTTCTGAGTCTTTTAGAAGCTGTATTTTTGAGGTATTTTTACAAGGAGTGGGTCTATTTTGCTGGCCTTGCCTCGACATTATGTCTAGGCTATTTCTATTAAGAAAGAGCCTGTTCTGCTCTGCTGGCTTTTGCACTTCAGGTCAAGCAGCGCTGTCCAACACATGTTGCCTTGCTGGGTCAGCTGGATGCATGGAGACCATCAACCATGTCTATTTATTACTAGATTCCTTGGTATCCTGTGGCCTTGCCTTTCTTTTGTGTTGGTGTTCTCAGTGAGCTCCATTTGTGGTTTCTTTGGCATTCCTGTGCTCAACTACCTGATACTCCTGACTAAAAATCAGAGTATCTTGGGACCACGCTCCCAGACACCCTCTCCTTGTTCTCTTCCTCTACCACATATCCAAGCGATGCCTGGAATCCTGCTGCCTGACTCAAACTGCAGTGGGAAATCGTAGACACTGCCTGACATGGGGATGGCAACCAAATGTGGCAATATGGGCCCGTTGTGGTTCACATGGTCCATATTTTGCTTTTCTCATACCAGCTTTTCTCATACCAGCACGCTTTTCTCATACTGCTTGCCGTATTATTTACATTTCTGCTCAGTGTGCTCTTCTCTGGCAAAAACAACAAAAGCGTGTTGGTGTGGATGGCTGGGAATGTATAACTTTGTTAGTAAAATCAGGACTTTTCCTGGTTGGACTTTTGCATTGGAAATAACATCTTGTGATTAATCTACTCCTGGATTTGTTCTTTTTATGACCAAGAGCTTGGTTCTTGGAGGATTTGCAGCTCTTCTGGAGGGGCTTTCCAAGTTGATTAATGAACTTGCAATAGTAACTGAAGTCACCAGACTTTTCTTTACTGACCAGATGGAAATACGAAAGTATTTGCAAATGGTAGTTGTTGGATACGGGGTGTCAAATTTGCAAAGAGTTTTAAAAAATCAGCTTTGCAAAAGCGTTGTGGGCTCTGCAGTGAGCTTGGACCTTAACGTCCTCTTTGGCTGCACAAAAAAAAAACACATCAACAAAACGGTGAAAGCAATTAGATTTGTTTGCTTGCCTTTGTCCCCTCTTCTCGCAGATCACTGTGAAATTAGGAATAACGCCAATGAATTCCACAGCAATTTAGTGGACTAAAGCTTGTGCATAGGAAATGAGAAACAAATAAGTGTGGTAACTGATTTTAAATGGTTTCAATGGTTTTCAATAACCAGTCCTTTCAGATTTGACTTCTATTCCACTTTGTGTTGCGTATTTAAGGAGAGTTCTTGGACTGCTCTTGTAAATTAGAGTACCAGGTATTCCTGTAACTACAGAGCTAGGTATCCATTGGTATCATACTTCTCCTTGGGAGACCTCTGCTTTGCCAAGCATTGACTTTATCTCTTCTAAAGAAGTTTAATTGTAGTCTTTTGGTTATGTCTCAGGTTATCAATGTACCTCCTGCTGAATAGCAACTCAGCAAGGATATGCACTAGGCACTGGGCTATGCTGCTAAGTGAAAAATTTCCTGGATGGACAAATCAGTTAACTACGAAAAAGGGTTAATTCAGACCTCTTCCTTCTTACAAAAGCTTTTTGTCTGCTGTGTGCATTGGCTGGGAAACGGCTCACATCAAAGCCCATCACGTGAGCACTGCTGCACAGAACAGAGATGATGTTGAAACCCACGGGCTGTGGGGAAGGGCCTGGTCATGGAGCTGTGCAGATAACATCTGCGCTATGCAGGACAAGGGCAAAGTGGGAAAGATGGAAGTGTGGGATTTTGGGGGTACTCGAGTGTCAGAGCTGACCTTGGCCCAACTGAGCCTGCTCCTTATAGCTACATCACTTGAGGGCAGCATGCCTGGCCCTTGGCCTTTGTGCCCATGGTCTTTAACATCTACACAGGAGAGATGCAGAGGACTAGACTATGGTCAGTTATTTACTCCTACAAGTCCTGGAATCTTCCTTGTGAGTTTTTTCACAAATATGCCCCAAGTCAAGGCTTTGTGGTCCAGCCTGTTACTTGTAGAGGGCACCAAGGAACTGCTGCATAGGCATGACTGCAGTAGGTGATGGGCTTGTAAGGCTGTTGGTCAAATATGGCCCAGCTTGAGCCTTCTCCATCTCTTCAAAGGCCATCCCATGGTTAGGGCTTTGAGGTGAGGATTTTCCATGCTGATAAAGTGAAATCAAATAGATCTTTTTGATGGCAGACACTTTCCTGGTATCTGAGCTTTGTCTCTCTAGCTCTGGATCAGCCTTTTGCTCCAGCAGTGACCAAGTGGCTGCTACTGCCTGTGTCTAATTTGCTGTATTAACCTGGCTCTTTCCTGTGTGTCTCAGGACAGTGTTGGCAGCCTGTGGGGCTGAGTGGTGCAGCAGGACGTGCTGTACATCACAGGTAGCTGTGGAGCAGCTTGGGCTCCCTTAGCTGTGTGCTCAGCTGATGCCACGTGGCAGTGACCTGAGCCGGGCTCCCTCCAGAGCAGCCAATGCTCACTGACCTCCCATAGGTTCCCTCCGAACAGCCCAGCTGGTGCTTCCACTTTCCGTAACCTTTTTAGCATCTCTGTACACACGCGGGCTTTGATTTGAGTGCAGCTGCTGGCGGCAGGGAGTCTGCCCGGCGGGCAGCGAGCTGCCCACAAGCTCCATCCCTTCAGGCCTTGCCAGCAGCGAGCCTGAGAGCAAACAGGGCTGGCCGGGCAAGGGGTGAGTCGGCGCATCCACATGTTGTCTGGTTCCTAGGGGTGTTCTGCCTCTCCTGGATGGGGAGAGGGCACACAGGGTGCCAGGGAAGAGCAAGGATACATGGCATGGTTGCAATGAGCATGCACGGACTCCCACAGAGTCGAGAGTCTTTCCTGGAGCGAGGCGTTTGGAAAGGGTCAATTGTGGGGGATAAATCGCCCTCCAGAGTAACTACCTTGAAGATCTGGTTGTGAGATGACAGGAGCTGCTCCCCTCTCTGTCTCCTCCTCTAGGTCATGACGTGGGCTGGCATGTCCTCAGTGCTTTGATAAGCTGTCCCTAGCTGAGCTTGTTTGATGTCGATTTTCTACCTTCACTTTGTGTGGTTGTTTCTGGCCAAGGAAAGATTAAGCCTCCGGTGGGTGTTTGGTATGTCAATAACTATAATTAAGCTTTTGTGGTTCTCTTGCAAACTCTGGAATCTATAATTTTCAGCATAGTCCTCTGCTGGTATTCCTAAGGGAACAGGGTGGTCTCTGATTAATTTTTTAATGAAAGCTATAAAATTGTTGATTAGTGCTGTTTATAAATATCTTTCAAAAAGCAGGGAGGGAAGGAATAGAACTCTTGGCACTTCTTCCTTGCCGTCTTCCAGCTACTTGGGGGAAGGTTTTACGCAGAAACAAGTTTGTTCCTCTTGTTTAATAATTGTATGTCAGAGGGGGAAAAAAAGTCAGGATGAAGGGATGAAAAGTACAGAGAAACTGTTTAATTTCTACCCAAGGTCTCTTTGCTGCCGAGGTAGCCAGGTCAGGCATTTTGCATTAGTGTGAGTGCTGCATACAGTAAGCTGAAGCTCTGGGGCTGCAAAGCAGGAATGCTCAGCTTTGCTCCTCACTAAGATTGGGATAGGAAGAGTTAGAAATGCTGGTGTTTTTCCACACAGTGCTCAGGGATTGCTGAGGAACCTATGACTGCTTGAGTATCTCTTTGCAAATCATACTTCTTGGTGTTTGGGGCTTTATGCACAACTAGCTGGTGAATTGGGGAAACCCATGTAGGTGAGCGATGAGCTGGGGATCATGTTAATCAGAAAGTGCTTTCAGGATGCTTTGAAAGGCCCCTTGGGTGCATCAAAGTGCTGTTTGTACTCATGACCTGTTCACGGTGTGTTTGATGGGGACGGCTGGTTTCAGTGTCTTGTGTTTGTTGTTTTAGGGAAGGTTGAAGCAAGAGCCACATTAGCCACATCAGTGGGTTCCTGAGCACACGTTAGCCTTGGGACAGCAATGATCAGGTGCATCAGAGAAGCCCTGTGTCCTCTCTCTGCCTGCAGCACATCCCCTGAGAATATTAACACAGCTTCATTGCCCGGGGATGTCTTTGAAGGTGTCAAGTACTAAAGTCTCACTTATTCCATTTGACTGATTAATACAAGTCTTGCAGTGAATTTTTTTCTGCCTTGTGTGCCAAAGGTGGGATTTGGTGGGAAAAGAGGCATTGAGCCATGGGGAGAAGAGTGTTGTTTTGTTTGGTTTTTAAGATATACTGAACAATGGAATTAAAAGCTGCCTTTCTAATATAAACAAGCAAAAAAAAAATCTTATTAGCTTGCAATAAATCCTAGAGAAAAATAAGAGGGAAGAAAGGTAGGTGTTCACCCTTGATATAAGATTAGATTGTGTTGACATAAGTTTAGCTTTCTATGAAGAAAATCTTGAAGCATAAATGAATTTGCTTGCGGAAAAGTTTGTAGATGACACATAAATGAGATCTTCCATATGAAGAAGAATTTAGCAATTTTCTGGGAAATCAGAGAGGAAAAACAGATTCTGTCTTGGTTTTGCAGTGTAAAACTTGACCTTGATCTAACCCTAATCAATGACAATGCTCCTCTTCACTTCCAGAGATTTAAAGACAGGAAAAAGGGCTTAAACATATTGATTTTGTCCGTAGTTCTTTTATAGTGATGCCACTGGATATTACAAATGAGAATTTACTCCCTTAGTTACATTTCTAAAATACATGAGGACCAATTTGTGTGCTGTTACATGGATTTCAGCTGAACTCATGGAAGTTCATTGCAGTTGCTTGGTTGTGTCTTTGAGCAGTGAAAAGTGGTGAATTTTGCTCCCTAGTTTAAGTCTCTGTTCCCAGGTTATTAGAAGTAGGAGGAAGTTGCCTTAGTTGGTCAGAGATAACAAATAACAGGAAACTTGCTGTGTTTGTCTTCCTGGTGTTCTTTGCAATGTAACAGTCAGATTGACTTTACTGACATCCACTCCCCTTTGTTTTAAGGGTGGTGTGGGCTCTATTGAGTATTCACAATGTTTATGTTTTTATTTCTGCTTGCAAACATCTCCAAACCTGCTGCAGGCCTCCCTGGGGCGAGTGGGGATGCCAGGCTGCAATGAGTGGTGCTCAGTCACCGTATGCCAGGAAAAACTTGGAGCCCTTAAGCCCTCTGAAGCCACATTAGGAGACCTGATATGTTGCCTGCTCTAGTAGCTAGTCCAGAAAACATTTTTCCAGCAGTCTAGGCTAAGATGCCTCCCCAGTGACACTGCAAATTCAAACACTGGATCTGTGTGAGTGTCAGTGCAGGTGTGTTAGCTTGGTAGGATTTGCCTTTGGCAAAGGGAAACCCACCTTCAGCAGGCACGGTGAGCCTGAAGCCCCCAATGTTGCCGTTATTGGTTAATGAAAGAGTTTATGAACCATACAAAACAGATGAGCCCTAGAGCCTCAAGGTAGGTGGAGGGGAAGACCAGCAAAGGGGTTTGCCACAGGCAAAAAGCAAATCTCTCATCCGTAGCCATTTCCTCTCCAAAGGAACTGTACAGTGCAAAGGCTAAAGTTTGCCATGGGCTTATACGAGCAGAAAGTCTTACTAAAACCAGAGCCTGTTCTAAAGACCTGAGAACTCAGTGCAAGTCTTTCCGTTGGCCCTGACAGATTTTGGGTATGATTTGGGAGAGCTGGAACAATGTGGGTTAAACTGTTTACTCTGCATCTCACTTGCTGGGTTAACTGCTGCTTTGCTGTGAGTTTGGCCCAAAGCAGAGATAAGCTGAGTGCTTCCTGGGGTGGCTTGGATGGGAGAGGAGACACTCCAACCCTTTACATACCTGAGCGTTGCTCTGTTAAATGCAGGGATGGTTTGAACTGCGTGTCAGGGCTCCTGATCTTTGGTCCTTAATGGAAGCTCCTACTGTGAAGTCACTTTGCACTCTGTGCAATATAATTGCATTTAAATTGGAAAAAAAAAAAGAAAAAAACCCCACTTCTCAGCTCTCAAAATAAGCAAGGAAGCAAACAAAATCCTCTTCCGTGAAATTGGCTTCAATCACTTCATTCTACTTCCCTCTCTTCCAGGGACAAGGGGTTTATTTCACTGGTGGGTATATAAATATTGACTTGATTTTTTTTTTTCCTTTTCTGGAGTTGGAGAAACAGAGACACAACCAAGTCTCTTATTAGTTCTTACCCAAACAGCAGTTAATACGGTCTTTCTGCAATGGCCCTAGTTTGGAGAGCTTTACCAAATACTATTGCTATTGAAGTTGAGAGCGTGAGAGCGAGCAGATGAAGAAGTGTGTTTGGAAGGGAAAGAGCCTATTAGCTTTGAAGCAGATTTGTATACTCTAGGTTAATACACTGGCCGTCTCAGAAGAGAACTTGACTGTGGAAACGGGCTCTGTTTTGCCTTTATGTGTTAGCAATTCAAGAGAAGTGTGAGACAAATAGCATTGTTCAGCTCTGGCAAAAATACTGTGTTTCTTTCAATGCAGATGAAATGCTAGGAATTGCCTACTGAGCTCCAGGAGATGCTTTTGAGTTGCGTGCTCAGTCAGCAGGTTTTTTTACACCAGCTTTTATGGACAGATAAAACTAAACGATCTCTAATGAAGTCTGCATCTGGATGATGGCAACTTGTCAGGAATATAAAACCTGGTTGGGAAATAGATTTTCACCTCTTTTCTGTAAGAGAGGTTACTGCCAACTGCATAGTGAAGTAATAGCACTTCACTGGCAGTGCTTCAGGTTTGAAAGTCTTAAACCTTTTTACACACAACAGGTTCTACATCACAAGCTTCACTACAGACAAGGCAATAGTGGCCGGAAGGCAGCGGTTTAAGTTGCACCAGGTCACTCTGCAGGTTGCTGGGATAGAGAAAATCCAAGCTGAGCTCTGCCGAGATCTACGTTCATGTGTGATCCTTTGTCCATTGCTGCTTTCAGTCTCAGAAGAGCCCCACCACTTATGTCCTGGCCAAAATGCTGTTAGGAAACAAGGTGATACCTCCTTCTTCCTAACCAACTACATGACTTCTTCAGAAGCCTGGGGAGCACCAAAACAGCACAATGAATGGCTAGCTGCAAGTTTAGCTGAATGTAAATGCTGGAGGAAATGGTGTTTTATCAGTAAATTCTAATTTGGATTAAATTAAGGAATTCCTTTTTATGTTGTTTTTATTTTGGTATTTTAATGTTACTTTGAGACCATGCAAATCAAATTGGATTTGTTTCAGTGTAAGTCTCTTAGAATTTTGTGGAGTATAAGCCTTTTCTTAAAATATACAAGAGCTCACATGCAAGGAGCTATCTTGATGGAGATGACTTGTCTCCGCTTGGGAGGTTTTCAGTGCTAGTGAGCCTAGTACGGGCTGGAGTCAACAAGCTGCTCATCCCATCTATGTCCATTCTCAGCCTTCCTGCATTTTGACCTGGACTTAACATTTCAGTTTAAATTTCCTCCCGTGTTTTCATGTTTAGCCACCTGCTTCCTTGGAGTAAACAGCAACTCCTAAGCTACCTGGAGGAGGATTAGCACTTGCCTGAGTCCAGAGCAAGCCATTTGTACTGCTCATACCTGCACAATTCTGTATTGCGTGTGCAGGGAGTCGAACACGAGCCCTGATCCACACCTGCTGTCAGCACTGCCAGAGCAGCCAGGAAGCTGGCAGATCACACAAGGAGGAGGCAGGGCTGCCTAAAATGCTTTCTAGCATAACAATGTGCTCTAGCAGTTGTCCTTAATATGTCAGGAATCATTTAGCTCTCCAGATGTGTTTAAGTACTGGTGCAATGTCTGTCTTTGGCACAGGTGAAGATTCTCTCAAGGTGGTTCTGCTTCATGAAGAAAAGATATTCTGTTGCTTTAGAGAAAATGATCTTTCTCTAAAGATCTGTTATTCGAACTGTCCCCGGATAGCATGTGTGCATCTACACCAAGCAGACTGGGTCATTTGCCATGCCACTGGGAAAAGGAGTTGTGCTTGCTCATGCATTGCTGCACTTAACCAGCAAGCCTGCAGGCTGTGGAAGGATTGCTGGTGCATATATAGCAGCCAGATGGGATAAGACAGGTTTTTATGGTCAAAGAAGAGAACTGAATTTGTTTATTGATTGTGCATAGGATCACTGTACAGGACTGAAGATGGTGGAACAGGCTGCTCCTGTGTTTTGGAGAGCAGTGCTTTGAGCTGCTGAGTACCATTGACTCATATCTTCTGGTAGCCGCAGTGTTTGAACAGACCCTGAACAGGGGAGCTTGAATCCAGATTAGGAACCAATGAACAGATAAGTAGAAAGAGATCATCCCCAAACCAGGCAGCCTCTGCCTGATACCTTAAACGGGAACTGTAGATTGAATGAACTGTAGATTAGGAACTGTAATATCTTCCTGTCAGAGCATGCCAATGTACTGCTCTCCATCGTGGCTTATGTTTGACACTGAACCATCTGCTTCGCAACCGTCCTCTAACACTGCAGTTCTCCCAATGTCTAGAGGGATGTGTGGGGCAGAGTCATAATCAGTATTCCAGCATTTCCTTAGGAAGGGTGGTCTTGGACTCATATCTCTGCATTGTGTTTCATTACATTCCAGTGGGGAAAAAAGTCTCTGCTTAATGATTAGCAGTTCTTCCTAGTTCTTAGTGGGCTGGGCAGCCTGATGTAATATGGTAGAACAGGAAAGCAGAGAAAAACATGTCTTTGTCAGAGCATCCACGTAGCCGTGGTCAAGAGACAAAAGCCTTTAGTGTTCCAGAAAAGAATGTAAAACATATTTACATCAAACGGTTGCCAAAGTTCAAACATGTCACCACCAGCCTGTGGCACAGAGCAGGGTAAGGTTGGTCAGAAAGGCTTCTGAGAAGGGGAAAACAGTGTTAGGCAGGAACCCGGATCCATATCTGGTTTTCTGGCTTTCTGTGCATCTTATATATAATGAATACTTTCCATAGTGGACTGGGAAGAAGAAACATAATATACAGCTGCTTTCATATTGCAAAATGATGTCAAACAGCAGTCCCTAAAATGAGAATAGAATTGCTTGCTTTGCTCTGTGGCTGTCTTATTGGTGTAGCATGTGGCTGAAATAGGAGAGGAAAAACAAATGAACATGAGAATTCCCTGAAATTGGATCCCAGTAGGCCCAGTTTCTGCCTTTGCTGAGACTTGGACTCTGCCATGGGTGGAGAGACTTCTCAGCAGCCAACCTAATTTCATTAGCAGGTTTCTACTTGTGTTCCATGTCACTGTAGCGTGAGTCAAGGAGGACTTCAGGGCTTGAACTAGCACAGTCATCCATGTGGAGCTCATAGTGGGAGATGTGTCCATATGATCATGCTAAGCATGGAGTCTCAATGGAAAAGCCATATGGGGATTAGGAGATCCAGTGGGGAGGAATTCTGTAACTGTGAGAGCGTCACAGCTGTGTGTGGAACAGCAGGCCAGACCCACTGGGGACACTGGCCACTGGAGCTGCCTATGTACGTTGTAGGGTGCTGGTCTCTTGTGCTGAATTTGGGGCTGACTCTGATGTCTGCAGGACTTCACGGAGGGAGCAATAGGGTTGTCCCTGCTGTGGGCTGCTCAGGAGCCCCCACAGTGTGTAAAGGCAGAAGGAGCTGATCTGTTCTCAAGGGGACAACAGGGGTCACAGATATTGATGCAATGCGAATGTTTCAATGTCCCCCGGCCACCGGGCATCACAGCAGATCTGCCAGCAGCCCTTCCAGGGCCCCTTGGGGTCGAGGCTGCCAGGGCACCTGGATGTTTCCAGGGGCTGGGAACCACCACAGCTGGTTTTACCCCATGTAGCCATCTGAACTGCAATGGCAGCAGGAGGGTAAGACCTACTTCTGTCATTTGCTCAATCTCTTGTTGCCTCTGGATTTGCAGGAGTGGATCCAATCTTTTTCACTAGGACAGCTCTGTGTGACAAACGTTCCCATGTCCCACAGTGATCATCCACAGGGTTCCCAGGCTTGCCTGGACCCTGGGCATGAGTCATGGCAGTGGCTCTTGCTCCAAGATGATCCCATTTTCCCTGCAGCTCCCCAGACCTGCGAGCCCGGTACCAAGCTCAGATGCTTCCCTGCCTGGGCTCAATTCATCCCTCAGCCCAGGAGGGAGTGAAAGGCTCTTTATCCCATCGGGCCTTCTCCTGTTTGCTCCATCCCTCCCACAGGCTTTTCCTGTGCCTTGGCTTCCGCGCTGCCCATGCCTCTGCAGAGTCTTGCCGCAGTTTGAAGCCTGAATAAGGCATTTATCTAAATATATCCAAACATATCCCCGTAATACCTTGTGAGTTCTGGGGGCAGTGAGTGATCAGGGATACTTTTCCAACTTTTGCCAAGGCAGTTGGCTCCTATAAAATGATTGTACAGTAATTTAGTGTTGCAGTCCTTCAGGCCGAGCCAAGGAGGAGGGCAAGCCTGGGTTAATGCCTGCTGTTCCTCTGCCTGCCGTGGCTCCTAGGAGCCTCCTCGCTTGGTTGTCCAGCGGGAGCCGAGGTATGGAATGGCATTAATGAGAGCCTTGAGGCTTAACCTAGCTATGGATCCAGAGGAGAGGTGGGTATGGAGTCTCATGGAAGCTTGCTAAATATAGCTGAGTAATTTAAACATGAGGTTTATTCCACTAGTAATAACATGCTGCTTTTTTGAAGACATTCATTTTGTCACAAGCAAGTGTTCTCTTCCTTGTTTCCCAAATTGTTGGGTGGAGTGTGGTGTTCTCTCCTCCCCTGCACTTTTCCTATTTTGGCTAATTAAACTCAAGTGGTCAATTCCATTTTTTCATGTCCCATTACTGTGCTGATTTGCTTCGATTTATTTAGCACTTTAAAATGGCTTCTATTTAAATTTGGAAGGGAGAAAAATAAATCCACTCAATATATTTTGATTCATATCATGTGTTGTGGCTTTATTCTTTTTCAAGAATGAGCTCTAATTTTTGAACCTGAATTCGCTTGGCAGTAGTCTTGGCCACAGCAGCATTGGGCTTCCTTTTGTTTTAAACTAATTCTCCTTTTTTTCCTACTGTTGGGCTACACTCATATTTCCTCGCTGCAAAAGCTTTTATGCATGTGTTCGGTTAGAATCTGAGCAAAATTAAGCACGTCCATGAGTATTTCCAAGGGGAGTTAGTTGCAGGGCTGCTATGAGGCTCTGAGATGCCACACGGTGAAGCCAAAGTCCTCGTGCATAGTGGCTACCTGTGCGTGCTCTAGCGAGCCATCAGGGACACAGCTTTTTCCTTTCTTTTTTTCCTGTGGCCTGGAAATGTGGGTGCCTTTTTCTTTTGTATTCCCTTGCTTGTCAAGGGAAAAGAAAGTTGATGAATACATGTTGGTTTTGAAACAGAGAAGGTAGAAGGGAGCAGGAGGAGGCGTATCACATCAAGGTGTATCACATCTTGAAAAGCAAGATGCTTTTTTGTAACGTTTGGGGATATTTGTGTTTGCTTGTTTGTTTTTAACTTAAAGCTTTGTCTTAACCACTGAGAGAAACATATTCTAACCAAGTCTGTGAGGAATGCATGACTGAGAATCATGGAAAAAACAGCTGGGGGTGAGAGGAAAAAAAAAAAGTAAATAGAGATCTTATGTGATCTCTGACTGTGTGACTGCCTTTTGTCCTTAAAGTTCCAATCCCCAATCCTCAGAGCTGTCCTGGATGGGCAGTTTGAGCTCTTGGGAGCTCGGGGGATGGGTTGGTCTGTGCATAGGAGCTTCTTGAGGTGTCTGGACTTGGCTGAAGTTGAGGTTTTTAGATATATTTGCCATAGTTGTCATGCTACTTGTGTCAAATCTATTAGTGCTCTACGAGTATGACTTTAAGCTTCATCTTTTAAAGCAAGCAAGAAGGGGAAATGCAGATGCTTCAAAGTGAAGACATGAATAAAATGTTGTGCCTATAGAAATCAGGAGATGCAAAGCCACAGTCCCTGCAAGCAACCACAATGCAGCCAAATGCATAGATTAAGAAAGTCCTTAGCATGCCTAGTAACAGAAAATATTGTATAAAGGAGGTCTGATTTATGTTGGAAACCTTAACTTTACGCCACAGTCTGAGGTCACTTTTTTGAGTCAAACATGCACTGCTGAGTCAGGCCAGTGGGTCCTTGAATTCTCTGCTCTGTGCAAACATAACATCATTTCCCCAGCTCCATGTCCAGGGACTTGGGGGCTCAGTATTGATCCCATTTACAGCTCTACGTTTCCAAAGGGGGAGTCTTCTGAGCTTAGTGCTCATACCTGGGTTTGAGATGCTTTGATTCTCTCTACTTCGCCCATTTCAGAGGAGATATGGCCCCATATTTCCTAAGAGAGACTCCAGGTATCTCAGAGTCTCTGGTGGGCACTGGGCACCTCATAGGACCCACTCTTTGCCCCATAAACCTCCAGCACTGTGTGGTGCTCTGCAGCCTCAGCCTGCATCCTGCCACAGCAGTGGGAAGGCAGCTCCTCTGCCCTGGTGCTTCCCTCCTCTAGCGCAGTCCCTGCTCCATCCCTTCCTCTCCTGTGTCCCCCTGTGTGCCCTGCCTCCTCATGCCGCCTGAACCTGCCCCTTGGAGGCTGGATCTCTGCTCATTAGCTGCTGTTTGCTGAAACCGGATACCTGAGGCACCCCAGCAGCTACCGGGAGTCCTCCGGCTGCAGCTCTTTAAAAGGACAAGGGCCGCCTAATCATTCCCACCTCTTCCTCATCCATGTCCATCCCAGCGCCTGCTCCCAACGCATCTGCTCTCCTGGATGCCTGCAGCATCAATGCCCCGCGCGTGGAGGCACAGCCCGAGGGGGAGCCGCCTGCACCAGTCCTGGGCGAGGATTATCTGTTGAACCCGGGGGGAGACCGGCCTTGCCAGCCAGCCCTGGCGCTGCCGGGGCCCACCAGCCTGCAAGGCACTCGCCAGCCCCCGGCTTGCCACTAAGCAGGAAAGAGGGAGGAAAGGGCTTGTTTTTTCCTACTTTTTTTTTTTTTTAATTGCAATTATTTTTTAAGAAGTAGAAGTTGTTGTGAGCTGTTGGGACAAGTGAATGCCAATGACCACGGTGTTGCAAGGAGACGTTTCCCAGCCTCTTGCCTTGCTGCCAAGTAAGTGTCCAAGGCGCAGAAGCAATGCAAGGATGGGGGGAAGGCAGCAGGGACAGCGGGGTGACCAGGCAGAGGAGCGAGGAGGCAGCAGCGCCCACGGGGCTGGTGGCCTCTGCACCCAACACATGGTGAGGACAGTCCCCACCTCCAAGCCCGGGCTCTCCTGCTCTGCATTTTGGAGCCCAGCTGAGGGACTTGCTTTGTCTTGGAATACGTGTGGACATGAGGAACCTGCCTGGGCTGCGTAGGGTGGCAGGGGCTCAGTGAGAATGTGTGTAGCTGGAGCAGGGGGAGGCTCCGGGATGCTTTGATCCCTGCCAGTCAACACAGTCTCCTAGCGGGGCTGGAGAAGTGGGCTGGGGAGCTGATGAGTGCTGCTAGACTTGGCATAAGGGATTTGTGTCTCCTCCCTGCCCCGTGGACTGCAGCTCCCATCCCTTGCTGTTGGATGAGGAAAAGGTCCCCGGTGGCTGCGTGAATCCGGATCACCTGGGCCCTCCCTTTGCCCTCAGCCAAGCCGGGCAGGATGGGGAGGCACTGGGGGACAGAGGGTCTCTCCAACGGGGCCCGGCCACCCCCATGTGCTGAGCTGCCTCCTCTGAGCACGGAGCCCAAGGGGAAAAGCCACGTCAGGTACCTCCTAACACGGATCCACTGGTGTCCGGTGGCCAAAAGGGTGGGAGCGACGTCCAGCGGGCACTGGGCCAGGCTGGGCTCCCGCTCCTGGGCAGGTGAGCGCTGCAGGTCCCTCCAGCCCATCCTTGCAGGGCTTTTTTTCCTGATATCCTACATGAACTGGAAGGATCCGTAGTTATTTCTCTGCTGCTCTTATGGCTGAGGAGTTTTTTTCTCTTTTTTTTTCTTTATTTACTTTGTGTTATTTTTTGTAAGTGCTCCTCTATTACAGAGGAGGGCAGCAGAGAGAGGCAGTGGGGACATCCTTAAATAATTTTCATTTCTCCAAATCTGCCTTTTCCTCTCCTCTCTAAGTCCAGAGGAGAGATCCTTCAGGGGGTGAGAGAGGCATATCTGCATTGCAAATAAAAATAATTACAACCACCAACCAAATCAAAAAAAAAAGTAACAGCTAAGAAAAAAAATACACTTTCAATCAAGGACTTTGGAAATCAGAGATCACAGAAATTGCACTAATAGCAAGGAGGAAAAAAGAGAGGCAAGAAATCCAGCGACCATGGGCCAGCCTGACTTCCTAGCGTGTACTTTCTGTTCTCTCTCCTTTTTCCCAAGGTAATTGCAGTCTGCCGAGAGGGAGTTAAATGGGATTAAAAGATCTGTGTAAGCAAAAGGACCCAGAAGAGAAGGAGGAAGGAGTGAGCCGTCCGGGCCAGGGGGTGTCTTTGACACAGCTGAGCCCCTTAGAGAGGCAGAGAGCCGAGCTCCTGGGAAGGATGTACCCGCAAACCAGCCTGTCCCCCTTTTTCTGATGGATTGCTGCAAAAATTGCCCGAAAGAGACAATGCACTAAACGTGATGGAGCCGGAATCAGAGCCGGTCTCCAAACTCAGAGCTACCGCAGCAGGCAGGGGGTGAGTACAAAGTCCTACTTGTGCTGGGGAAGGGCAACGCGGGCGGCGAGGGGGTCCCGGGAGGGCCGGGGGGCCGGGGGTGCTGGCGGGGGAGGCGAGCGAAGAGGCAGCCCGGAGAGGGCGAGCTCTGCTCCCGGGTGGCTCGGGATGGGGTGTGGGGGAAGACATTCCTGCTGCCAGGGGATGATGTGAAAACTCCTGGGCTGGAGAAGGAGAATGGGCTGGGAGGAGGGCGGCCCGGCTGCAGCGGCAGGGCTGAGGTGTGCGGCGGGGCCGGGGCTCGGGGGGCCCCGAAAGCGGCCACAGAGCTGCCCCCGGGCCAGGGGAGCCCCCAGGCACGGGCCGAGGAGCTCCCGGCCCGTGCAGGGGCCGGGGGGAGCGCACGGATGTTGCACCCGCAAGGGCAGTTCCCCCTTCCCGGCTGCCTTCCCGCACGGACACCCTTTGCAGGCACCGCGAGCGCGGGAGCTTGTGCTGGGAAATGCCGCTCTCCGTCCCCAATGGGCTCGAGGAGGGGGCCACGAGTACCTGGAAATCTCCACGTCCTCCAAAACCCGGGAGAAGCGCAGGAAGGGCTAAGGGACACGCTGGGAAGGCAGGCGTGTGCATGGCTGCATGCTCTTCGTGTGTCTGATACATCTATACGCATGCTTGGCTCTCTCCACGTATATGTGTGTGTACAGGCATGCAATTACTCCACACGCTGCCTGCCATGTTCTCCACTCTGTGAGCTTTTATTATTGTTGCTGTTGCTGCATTTACTGTTGTTGTTGTTATTTTCCTGGGGACTATGGGGACCAGCAAAGGGTTAATTCCTCTGGTTGCGTTGTCGGATGTAATGATGATTTACCGACACTCCCTTGGAAGGACTGGGATTCTTCTGCCTGGCAGCTTGAAAAAAGTTGTGTACAGGATCCCCTTGCTTCTTGCCAGACTTGGATGGGCTGGAAGGACAGAAAAGGGGCCGGGGGCTTTCTGGGTCCCTCTCTTTGCTGTATGGGGACCTGGCAAGGGTTGTTCCATCTGCAGCCGTCCCTTTGGGCGCCGCGCCGGGAGCCTGGACGTGGATGAATGTGCAGCTTCCTTTGTAGGCGCAGGCTCTCCATGAGCGCGTGTCTGTGTGTAAAGTTATGTGGCGAGAGCAGAACTGCTCCTAGAGGCTGCAACGAGCTCTCGATGCGGAGCGTATGAGTGCCCTGTGCTGGTAGGGGCTGCAAGGGGTGGCTTGGCTTTGTTTCTCTGCCTGGATGTGGCTCCGGTATGCCCGGAGATGCTGGGGTGGCTCCCTGGGGCTCCTTTTGGGCATTGCCTTGAGGGAGGTGCCGAGCTGGCACTGGGGGCTGGGGCTGCGTGGGCTGCCTGTCTGAGCTGCAAAAGTCCAAAGGGGAACAGATGGATAAAGGTTTACTGGGAAGTCTGAGATCACGGCTGGGTTGTGGCAGGGCTGGGGAAAGAAGGGCCTCGATGCTGGGAGATACTTGGCACAGGGAAAGGTCACTTCACAGAAGACCAGCTTGTGAGCACCATGGAGAAGCTGACCACGGTCTTGCTGTAAGGGAGGGCAGAAAGATCCTGCTTGAACCCCGGGCTTGTCCGGACGCTGCTGAGGCCGGGGGTGGGAAACAGAGCTGGGACGGATGGATACTGGGAGCAGGCAGAGCAGGGCTGTGTCTCGGGGTCCCGGGCTGGTGCTGTGTGGGCCTCCACAGGGTTTGCCCGTCCCAAGGCCACCAGAAGCCCGCTGTGACTCCAAAGACACGTCTTTTGTTCCCGGGGTCCCGCTCGGTTAAACGTCTCCTGAGCACGTTGCTGATTCTTTCCCTCCTCGGCAGAGGTCGCTTGCTGCCCTTCCCATTTTCTCCTGAGGGGGTTTGGTGCCTGCTCTGCCTTTGCTAAGAAGTTGTGCTCTGTACCCAACCAGCTGTGCAGCCAGATGTGCCTGTCAGGGCCTCCAGCCTTGATAGGACTCCTCAGAGCTGTGAACTGGCAAGGACCAGTGCTTGCCAAGACACCCTTGTGCCTTTGGGCCTTTCTCACGGTGGGTTCATGTGGTGTTTGTGAAAAAAGCTCTCTTGGGAACCTTCTGGTGTGCTCACGTGTGGCACCGGGGGTCCTGCTGGTCCCAGTGCTCATGCAGCATCCTAAGGAGCGGTGGCTGTGGGGATAGTTGCCACTGGTGAGGAGGAACAGTGGATGGAAGCAGGAGAGCTGCCTGATCAAACACTGCTTTGGGACTGCAGGGTCCATGTGGTGGATGAAATGCCACCAGCCTAGCTGTTCAGCTCCATGTGGCACCACCAAGGTGGGCAGTAGTGAGCTGGTCCCATAGGAAGGCCTGGAAAGGCCACTAGAACTGACAAGAGCTTCTGTTTTGGAAGGAAATAACCATCTATATATCAGGATAGGTGGTCTGGGGACAGAGTAACACCATGGGCATATTCAATGGGCACCAGGGAAGAGATGCACAAGTGGTGCTTTGGAGTAGAGAGCAGGCAGTTCCATGGTCTCTCGGAGGTGTATCCCAGGAGGAAAGGATAGTCCTGGTGAGGCTCAGGAATTCAAGCCACCCCTCTACTGCCTCCATGGATCCCTTTCAGTCATTTCTTACAGCTCCATCCCCTCTCCACACCAGGCTGCAAGGGGTGGAAGCTGCCCAGCTGCAGGGTGTTTATTGTGGTTACATGAATGACTGGGGAATGCCCAGGCCTTGTGGTGAGAGGGCTTT
>JAUBOD010001040.1:5495220-5518045 GCA_032353885.1 Nothura maculosa | reverse complement strand
CTGGAATTCTCTCCAAGGGTTTCTGGTTAGCATATGCTCAGCTACAGCGCCTGGCAAAAGAACACTGTGATTTGGCTATTCCAAGCTACAGTTCCTTCACATATAAGTTAAAGCAGCCCCTGAGCTCCTGAAATGTGCAAGCCCACGATCAGGGTAATGGAAACAGCATTTGTCTCCCAGCTGATGTGAGGCTGCTCCAGCATTTTGTCCCTTCAAGCCTTAAAATACTAGTGGCTGGATTCCTGCAAAGGTTTTTATGGCCAAGACCAGATTTCCCAGCTAATGTGTAAATCACTGTAGCTTCATCCTCGCACAGGGAATCAATGTCATGCACTAGGTGAAGATCTGGCCCTGCCCCGGGTAATCTGTTGTCTCTGGTTACACTTTCTTATGCTAAAGCTGAGGCTGGATGGTAGGAGAAAACTAACCCCTAATACTGGGCAATAAATGATGTGGATTTGCCAGTGTGGAAGAGAGAAGCAGGTTGTACTTCAGCACCATGTTGTACATCCCAGGCCTCTCGCTGGTTTGGCTGGGATGAAGAGCAGCTCATAGATGGTCCATGTTGCTTTTCTCTGGCTTAGGATTTTGTCATTTACAGTTTTGTCTCCATTGCTCTAGCTGCCTAACACCCTTGCTGATCACACCGTGAAATTTCTCGAATATGAGGGAGTTCAACCTCCAAACTTTCCTCTCTTGGGTTTAAGTGAGCTTAAACAAGGAGCTTCCTATGTCTGTTCAGCCACAGACCAAGGAAGCTGGTGGCAAAAGAGGTTTTTCAGCTACCTTCCTGGTAAGAACTGTCTTGCTGTCATTTTCATTGGCATCTCAAGGTTTAGTTTAGCTAAGGGTTTGCCCAGTGGCTTTGCGGGTGTTAAGGACTTGAACATGTGCAGCTATTGCCCTAAGATTTCCAGCCACACTAAACTAATTAGAGCATCAGGTAGAGCTTAGATGCTATCCACCCTCTGTATATGGGTGCTAATAGGTGAGCAGATCCAAGTAGGGGTTTATATGTTTAGAATAATCTTAAGTTTATCAAAAAGCAATGGGATTTAGATTTTATTTGCTGAAATGCAAAGGCAGCTTACATGTTGCTATACGTGAGCAGTTTCATACACGTGCACCTCACTCCTGACATGTCTATTGACCTTCCAGTTTTGAAACATTTCTTCATGCTCTTGACTTTTCTGGTGTTACGTCCTAGGCAGGATTGGTGCTGGCAAGCAGCAGCAAGCGGCTGCTGACCTGGCGCTGCTGCTGCTGATGTGTCTACAGGCTCTGATCTGGCCCCAGTTCAGGAGCTGACCAGTGACTGTAATGCTGCTGGGAAAACTTCCCGCTGAATCCAGGGCCCTTGGGTCACACTCCGGCAGCAAAATGAAATCTCAGGCAGAAGTGACTGCTGTCCTGCCAAGCACTAGTTCTGCATTTCCTCCAGTCAGCTGGATGCTGCTGCTGCCTTCCTGGGCTTGGGACTTCCTTCAGCAGTGCTTATTTTTGCCAGCAATACTGTAGAAACTCATTTTTTTCTTCTCTTTCAATTTTTAGGGGACTCTGCTTTCTCTGGACTGTTTTGTGTTTTACCTGGTTCCTGGGATTCACACAGGGAAGTTCTGAAGGTAAATTGTACTTGTTTGCTTTTTTCCCTTTTTTCTTTATTTTTTTTTCTTATCAATCAAAGTAAAAGCCTAGAGCTTTTGTAATTTAGGATCATCATCTAATCAATGTCTGAGCTTAATGCATAGAATTAAATGCCTTTTTTTAACTGATCATTGCGGTACTGATAGTATAGATGATGCAGTTAACAACTAGCAAAAGAACCAGATTTTTACAAGCGATTATGTGTCCCATAGGATTTTCAGAAGTGCCTGTCTGCCTAGTGTCTGAAAACATCCCTGGCATCTACCTGCATTTACTGGCGCTTAATTGCTTTTAGAAAGGGCCCCTTGAGGCTGAGGCACTAAGGAATTAAACATTTCTGTCAGATTTTTATTTTTCTTGACTTGAATACAACCCATTCGTGCCTGGTGCAACCCAGTGCGGACACACAGGATCCTGTATGTATAAACCTTAAATGAGTTCTAAAATTAAAATAAAATGTCCCACAGAGCTTGTTAGTAACAGAAATACCATGTCTGGATCAAACAGATCCTATGCTGTGGGGGGATATTCCATACGAGTGTCTATATATTCTTGGTATGTTCTTACTCCTCACTCTGAGCATCCCCTCCAAGTGCTGTCATGGGCACAAGACCAAAAGCTGGGGCATAATAATCAGTGACGTGAGGAGACGGAGAGCTTCAGAGCTGAGGAAGATGAAAGAAATCTGCCTTTAGAGCTGGCAGTGGGAGCTGTGCAAGTCTGTAACATCTGTTTGTCAGGGAGCCATCCCATCTCCAAACAGCAACACCTCCTCTGCACGATGGTTTGCTCAGGGTACATGCTGGAACCAAACAGCTTCCTCTGTAACCAGCAGACAATAAGTGGACTAGCAGGCTCCAGGTCTTTCCTCTTAGTCTCTGAAACATGAAGGAAAAATAGAAGGTTGGTCAATGCTCAGCTGTAAGCCAGCCCATGGAGCTGTTTTTACAAGGAAAAGAAAAAAAAAAAAGGGAAAATACATCCCTGCCATCAGCGATTTTGAAAAGTGTAATATTTTCCAAATTCTGCCTCAATGTGAAAGAGGTGAACATCTGGCTGAATTACTTAGCTGAGCAGTTTTCAGAGCAACTTTTATGTTGGCTCATAAAGGGGCAGAACAAATACCATGTTCTGGCATCCCTTTCTCAAGTAGATTTTAATGTGCTGTTTAGAATCATCTTGATCCGTTGCTTTCTTTTCGGGTTAATTGTGGCACGTTGGCATCTTTTTAGGTCATTACAGTCAGAATAAAGCAACGTCTTCTACTTTGCTCATATTGCATTACGTTAGTGTGGTAGATACCTGCCCACTTTTTGTGTACTTTCTGCGTTATAAGGGAATTAATACATCCTATTGTATTTCCTCACTGTCAGAGACAGATTCTTCTTTAGGATACTCGCACCAAAAGTTTTGGAGAAAACCAAGGTTGTAAGTAAACACTGGAGACTTGAGATATTATCACTCAAGACTTTTAAATATGACATTTACAAAAGCAAATAAGAGAGTGTTTCTGGATCTGAGTGAGGATTAAATTTGGCTTTTGAAAAGACTACAGTTATTACTGTCAGTTTTGGGGATTGTCTTGCACACTGGAAAACCATGGAATGCAGCAGGTTACTTTCTGCTAAGTGTCACAAATCCAGAATACCACGAGTTAGTGAGTTCATCTCATGAGTGTTGATCTTAATGGACATGAGTATGGGCAATAAATTTTGGAAATATATTTTTTGTTCAACCTAATTTTGGTTGTGGGCATCAGATTGCAGCTGCTAGAATCAAATGCATTTTTCTCCTGCCTTTTTACTTTTTTAGGCTTCGGTGTGAGGACGGAGAGAATAAGAGGGAAAGAGAGAGGGCAATAAAATACTTTATCCCCCTTTCAGATATAATTACATAATTGCTCAGGAATCTCTTGTGCATCTTGCCTCATATTCTTAGAAAAGCTTTTCTCTGTCCCTCAAAATACTGTTTTAGAGTGCTGCAACTAGCATCAAGGCACCTGGGACCAGCCAGCTCGAAGTGAATGGATTTTTTAAAATAATGTGTTTTGATGGAAAAATCTACAGAAGGAAAAAAAGGACTTTGCTAAACTTGGAACTATTTAAAGAAACAAAAATTATTTTGCATTTTACATTAGTCCATGACATCTCGTCATCTTTGGGGATGTGCCTCACCAACTCAGTGCAGTTGGCATGGGATGGAGAGGCAGACAGGCTGGATGGACAGGAGTCCAGAACTGTGAGCCTGGATCCAGTGCTGGAAAATTCGCATAGATGTCCTGCATTGAGGTTTGTTTAAATCAGGCTTTGCGTAAGCATGTAGAATTTGGCTCTATCTTAATGGGTTTTGAGGGAGAGGAGAAGTTGAGTTGTGCTTTTCACCTTTCTTGAGTACTGTCTGATGTGCTTGTTAATGAGGCAGTTGGATTACTTTGAACAGCCACAGCATCCTCTGAGCAGGGAAACATCCTTATGTCATTGCAGAGCAGATACCAAATGAATAAGCTCCTGCAGTCTGAAATATCTCTGTCTTGTAGAGCTGTTCCACAGTCTCTCTGCAAAAGAACCTAAAAATACACCTAGAAATTGGAAGCTGGAATCTAGCTCCTAGTTAGAGCAGTAAACTTATTTCCTTAGGGCTAAATCCTGATGCCTTTGAAGTCTGTGGCAAGGGTCCCACTTGACTTCACTAGAGACAGTCTTTGGCTCTTACTGTTTCATGGGCTCTGGAAATGATCCAGGCTGAAGATGCTGCTGTACTTTCCCCATTCAAGATGGGGAGGGAAAGGCTCTGTATTAGCCGTGCTGATGGACATCTGCTTTAGGCAGGTGAGCATAAAATGGTTTCTTAATATATGGGAAATATATCATTATTAATGCTTGCACATGCTGTGCAATAAATTATTCCCTCTGCATAGAGTAGAAAATTTCCATCCTCTTTCTTGTCTAACACATCTTCTCCAGGTTAAACTCTGTTAGCAAGTGAGTGAAGCTATCTTTGAAAAGGGAGGTGGGGGGGAGAAAAAAAGGTCGCAGACAAAGTAAATATTGATTGACTTGTTCTTCCATACAAAAATGACCAAGATTTTTGCCAAAGTCAAGGAACTGAGAATTTCTCTCTTCTCTTTCTGGCCAGAGACACTACAGGCCTCATACTGGCTTGAGTCTACAGCTCTTCTGGCCAAAACTGAGAAGCTATTTGAGTGCCAGTTCTCCAGATATTGGGAGTTGGGCTACATATTTAATAGCTAGGAGTGAGGGAGGCCAAATTCCAAGGCCCCTTTAGAAAACTTTTTTTTGTCTTTTTTTTTTTTTTGTCTGAACAAGCTCTGATTTGTTTTCCTTCTAATCTAGGAGAGCTGCAACCCTATGAGGTCAGCTGATGCGCAGACATGATCGGCACTGCTGCATTTCTGACTTTTGAATTCTTACCTTGGGAGATCAGCATTTGGATTGAATAGCAGCCAAGAGCAGCCTGCCCAGCCTGGCCTCTTCAATGAGTGGTTAAATAGGAGGGCTAGCTGGCCAGTGAATAACAGGGATGGCAGTTGGGCAGGGACATGGGAAGGAAATACTATTCTCCTCACTCATTTTCAACAGCGGTAGTGCCATGGCCATGACTGTAGTCTTACCTTTAACTGTCTACCATGTGTTTAACATCATCTTCTAGGTTGTATATTAGAACTGAATAAGCAAATGAGCTTTTGGGCATGTGAGCCCTTTCTTCAAGTCTGGACACATTTACCTTTGTAGCTCTTTCTGCATAGGCCCGAGTGTCTTCCCCAGTTAAGTAGTTCAGCTGAGGTTGTAGCCAGCTGGCTCCAATTTGTATTGCTGTTGCCTGTGGACTTGCCTTGGATTGGAGCTGTTTGTGCCTCTTGCCAGACTGTGGGGCCAGAAACCAGCAGGTTTTGCTTGCATGTCCTTTGCAGGCATCTGGAGTCAGGGGAAGAGGGGTAGGTGCCTCCAGACACCAATTCCTCATGTCCTCTTTTACACAAGTCACCCAACGTGTCTAAGGCTAGAGGTAAGCCCTGCATCTTCCACTCAAGGACAAACATAGCTAAATTCTCAGCTCTTCATAAACCAGGTCTGGTTCCTCCTTCTTAGGAAAATAATTTAAAGCTGTAAGATGATCTGCTGGGGGGAAAAAAAAGTGCTACTGTTGAGAACATTAAGCTGTTTGGTGAAATCTAGGTGGAATTTTTTCATGCTGGGAGGCACCTTCACTTCCCTAAACGCTTCAGAATCTCAAAGATCAAAAGCTGTTGCCTATTAATCTAGAAAGAGACAGACTCAAGGCTTTTGCC
Organism: Nothura maculosa; assembly: GCA_032353885.1. Lineage (NCBI taxonomy): Eukaryota > Metazoa > Chordata > Aves > Tinamiformes > Tinamidae > Nothura > Nothura maculosa. The sequence goes on along the minus strand of JAUBOD010001040.1, from coordinate 5,512,092 downwards.
CCCTTTGAAAGTTCTGTTCCTTGCCTTCTGGGGATAAAAATTTTGCAATCCCAGCTCAGTCTGCTCAAAATTCCCCTCCAGCTGTGTGGTTAGTACTCAGAACTAAATCCCAGAGAAATGGAGTATTGGTGCTCAGTGGGAAATTTCCTTGCGGTGAGGTCAGCTCCCTCCAGAACATCTGGAACTGGTCCCTGGTGGGACAGGACAGCCAGATGCACCATGGAGCTGATGCACGCTGGGAATTGCTGATTGCCGCATGGAGCGTGCACTTGCTTATGACACCAAGTGCGGGAGTAGAACCTGATTGCTCTGTATGCGGCATATTTGAACACATTTGTGTTAGGATGTTTAACCTGTCTCCTTTTTGCATTGACTGGCTTGGCCCTTGTATCCCTCCCATGTGGATCCACCTCTTGGGTTGCCCAACAACACACACTTTCTCTCCGCTTCCATTTCAGATGTGGATGTTCTTCAAAGACTCGGCCTGGCGGGGAAGAAGCCATCGAGTGGGTGGTCCTTGTCACGTGCAGTTCCTCAGGGGGTCATTCCTTTCAAATCGGGGGTCATCTTCACTCAGCGAGCACGTATTGAAACACCGGTCAGCACCATCTTCCCCAGGGGCTCCAGCACTGACCTGGTCCTGGTGCTGAGCCTGTGCTCCCACCGTATTAACAATGCTTTTCTCTTTGCTGTCAAGAGTAAAAAGAAAAAACTGCAGCTGGGGGTTCAGTTTGTCCCCGGGAAGATTATTGTGTACTTGGGCCACAAACGCTCTGTATATTTTGATTACAATGTCCACGATGGCCAGTGGCACAATATGGCCATCAATATTCGAGGCCAGACAGTCACTTTATTTACTTCTTGTGGGAAGCGCAGAGTACATGCGGATTTGCATTTTAAAAAGGACGAGGCATTGGATCCCCATGGATCTTTCCTCTTTGGGAAGATGAACCAGCACTCGGTGCAGTTTGAAGGAGCCATCTGCCAGTTTGATTTTTATCCTTCCGCCAAGGCAGCTCATCATTACTGTAAATACCTGAAGAAACAGTGCAGGCAAGCAGATACCTACCGGCCCAACCTGCCGCCCCTTATCCCGCTCCTGCCGAGGGATCCCAGTGCCTCCCTGAGTACCCTGCAGCACATGGACCCCTCGCTTCAGGGTCTGAAAAACCTGACCACTGTGACCCCATCCTTGCAGCTTAGCAGGGTCACTGTACCCTTAAAGACTCGGAGTTCAGGTGCAACAACCATCCCAACGGTCTCATCGACGTCGCCCCTGCCAAGACCAACGAACAAAGCTGTCAGGGTCACAGTGGCACCATCTCCTGTTCCGTTGAGTACTGAAACGCAGCCACCCACCCGTTCCCTTGCTCGGGTGACAGCAGCAACTCTCAGGGTATCTCAGCCAACTCCCAGCACACGTGTGGAGAAGACTCCTCTTCCCCCTGCCAAAAATGTCCCCACTACAAGTCAGAGCCCCGCCGCAACCAGCAGGAAGGGATCCAAGCAAGAGACCAAAAACAAGACCAACCAAAAACCAACCATTGAGCCCTCTGAAACACCTGCTACTGTAAAGTCAATGAAGAGGATGACTGATAACACAACCAGCAATATCCACGTTGTGACACTAAAGCAAACCCCACAGAACCCAAGCAATGGGCCTGTTCCAAGGAAGCATGTGCCGCCCCCTGCCAGGAAAGCGGATCCTAGCGTGGTCCCTCTGGTGTACTCCAAACCAGCTCTGGGGACTGCTCGACCCATCACCAGAGCCGGAGCACAGGCTTTCAACCTCACAACCCCAGCTGCAACCGAAGGGTATCAAATCTTCGACCCACTTGGGCCCACTCCATTTCCATTTCTACTAGGAAATCCAGGATCAAAAGGGGAGAGAGGACCTCAGGTAAGTGCAGACTTATGATGATAGCTATTGCTGTTGAAGTTCAGCCCACAGGTTGGTCAAACAAAACCTTCTTTAACATTTAGTGGAGTTTGACACCTCCAAAAGGAAGAAAAGCACCTTTTCTTCTCTAAAAAAATTATAATGTTGGATTCTGGTCCTCAATATAGCTCTAAGATCAAGGAGACAGATTTGTGGGAAACTTCTCAAAAAGAAAGTGCCTCAAAATGCATCACAATTTTTCTTAACCTTGGTTGCTAACTTGCTTATACTTAAATTTCCTATTTTAAGAAAAAGTGTCTTATTTCAGCAAATGCAAGTATATATACTGCTTCAGGATTTTTTAAACAAGCCTTCCTCCATTATTTATGATATAATTCAACTTGTTATTTCTCATAGCCCACACTTAGTTAAAATTTGCAAAGAGTTTCCTTTATAAATTTAACTACTGCATTCCACATACAATAACCACTCTCTGGGTGTATTTCTTGGCCATCAGAAAAATGTGCATACATTTTGTAATGCTAAAAGCAGTCAGGCTACACTAATTATCTGCTAACCTTTTTTTTTTCCAATCAAGTATGCAAACAGGATCTCTAAACTGGCCAACTTTCAGGGGGATTTGGTGTTCCAACCCAAGCCTTTACACTGTACTGTATATGTGAGAGGGATTGTGCATGTAAAATAAGTTACTCCCAGACAGAGCCTCTGGTTGCCAAGTTTCAGCCTAGAGCAAATTTTTACAGCTGACTTCTTAAAATAGTGAAAAAAGGCTTTACAATGGAAAAACTGAGGCTAGCTTAAGGAGCACAATCAACAGCACTTGGTTCTGCAAGAACGCCTAAAATGAAAGGGTCATGTTTGCAAGCATTCAAAGAGTGCTTACCTTGAAGCCCTGTGCTTTGTGCCTTTCCTATCACTAAACTGTTGCTGGTTTTTCTCCTTGTAATTTGAGTGGGGAGTTACTGAGGAACCTGTTGTTTTTTTCTAAGGTTCCCAAGATTGCCCCGAGCATCTCTAGCTTCAAGTGTGGGACGCACATCCCATTTGTGTGGGGCACGCATCCCATTTGCACTTGCAGAAGTTCAGCAAAGCGTATCCATAGACAGAATGAGCTTCAGCAGTTTTCTCTTTGGCTCCCTCTTTCTGAGCAGTGCTTTGTGGAGAGTCGTTTTGGGCATATTTCCAAGAGCAGAAATTGAAACAATTGTGAAACCTTTCTCTTAAAACATTGCTTACCTGTGACGGATAAATGTGTGGCCTGTTCTGAGCCCAGTGAAATCCTGGCTTTTCCACCTTCTTGCCCTAGAAGTGTTATGAAGGCAACCGAGCTCCAAGTCCCTACTTCCCCCTGCAATTTAAAGAGCTTATTATTAAATCAGAGTGGAAAATCCCTCTCAGCTCGTGAATCATAGCGAACAAACCGATTCAGGCCTTGGGAGAGCCGAGAGAAGAAAGAAATGGCAGATATTTTTCCATCTGCTCTGAGAACAACTAGAGCCCTGAATCAAGAGAAGGGAGAACATCTCGAGTCTTGAGTGCTAGAAACAAAGTCAGCATTGGGGATGGAAAGGGTACGAGTGCTGCAGGGCTGGATCCCTCCTGTGACTCACCCGGGGATCTCTTACAATACTTCGTTGAACGTCTCTGACATGGGAAGAGAAAGAGAGGAAAGGAGCGGAATTGAGATGACACATTGAGAATATATATAGCCAGGCAAGCGTGTTTCAGAATGAGCGCTGATAAATGCTTTGTGGTTGAGTAATTACCTGGCACTGACCTCGTGTTACTGGGCAGACATCTCTGATGAGGTCAGTAGAGCCCTTCCTGGTCTGGCATGTGGTATCTCGGCTCGCCACTTCCCTTGGATTGAGCAGGTTGTGGGCTGGGAACTGGCATTGGGATAATATGAGCCTGGTGCAAGACGGGAAGGATAAGATGGGGGAAGTTGGTTGCCCACTAGAATTGCCCTCTTTGGAACAACTGTTGTCTGTACAAGTGGAAGGGTGGGTGGAAAACTGCCCTTTGCCTTTTCAACACGGATTTGTGTCAGTTTGGAGATGATCAGTGTGCACAGGCAGGCTGGTAGCCTCCTGCTCCTGGCCTGTCCCACACTAGAAGAGAGGCCTAAGAGTCTGCAAGGCCAGTTTTGTTTCTCCTGCCAACACCCAAGGGTGAGAGGAGGAGCACTGTTCCTGCAGAGTGTCTCCTGGAGGAGGGCAAGCAATAGGTAAGATGGAGACCTGAAAGGGATGGGGGAAACCTGGCCTAGTCCTCTCCATGCTGGGAAGGTGGCAAAGAACCTTCTCCCACCTTCTCCCAGTTCTACGTGGCCTAAGGCTGGTGGGTCAGTTTCCAGCCTTACTTGCATGCAGTGTCACCCTGTGAGCGGAGAGCACCTGTGACCTGGTGGATGGTAGAGCACAAGCAGAGATTTGGGTACAGGTTTTCTCTTTCCCCCTTCTCTTCTTTAGGACAAAGCCACCAGCCTCAGATGCTGCCCAGGCTTTCCAGCTGGAGAGAAGAATAGTGATTGTCCCCAAATTGGGGTCTGAGTAACTGCCAGGGTGTGAGGCTGAATTAATCAGGCACCACGTGCTATGTTAAATTCAGTCTTTTTGAATACTGCAAAAATGTAGTGTAATCCTAGCTGTGCATGGGGCCCCTTCCCCACAACAGGGAGAAGGATCAGTGTGGCTGGAGAAGTACAAGCAGTGGACTGAAGGAATACTCTCACCTAGCAATAAAAGGCAGCATCCTCTGTGGTTTAATCCGGGCAGCTGTCCTGCAAGGCCACTGGACTGCAGCAGGAAATGAAATGCTGCCCCATATGCAATTAATGGCTGAGAGTGAATTCTCCCGGAATGCTGGGTTTCCTGGGCGGCTAAACGAGGGAGGATAATGTGCCCTTGAAAAGAAAAATTGCTTGAGAACCATTAATAACCACAAGCATTTGGGATCTCGGCCCTAAATCTCTTCTGGAGATAGGGAAATATAGAGGGGAAAAAAACTAAACACCCAAACGTTGTGCGAAGTCAGGAAGGCAGCCCTGACTCAGCAGCTGGCGCCGTTCCCTCCTGACGGGTCCATGGCTTCCCGCAGCACCGCGGCCGAGCCCAGCACATTGTCCCCATCCCTGCGTGGGGCCAGGCAGCTCTCTGCTTCACTCGTGGGGTGGTGTGAGTCCCATGCATGGCTGCTGGGACCCACATGCAGGAAAAACTCCATTCTGTTGGCAGCGGGAGGCAGAGATTTGGGATGTTGGAGGTCTTTGGTGGATCTTCATGCGCTCCTGGGGATGGGGTTTGTAACATCAGTTGGTTTGCTAGGGGATTTTGGGGGTAGCAGCCCCTGTCTATAATACTGCCTGCAATGACTCACTCTGTGCCATGACATGGGGACCGGTGGCCCCACAGCATCTGTGTCGCCATGGGGACATCCCAGGCAGAGCCTTGGCACAACCTGGCAGGCAGTGAGGTTGTAAGGACAGATGTTTCGGAGGGTGTTCAGTCTAGACTGCTCCAGCTGCCATCTTCTGGGCGAGCAGTTTGTCTTGGAGCTCAGCACTCCTTACAAAGGAACAAACCCGGCCAAGTTACTCTACGGGTCGGGCAGACAGAGGAGATTGGAAGCGCTGATAAAATACAAAGTGCCGGGTTCCAGTCCTCCTTGTACCAGAAAGGGTTGCTTGGGCAGACAGTGCATGATAAATTCGGGAACACACAATGTGTTTGAATGTCTTTGCATGAGTCATATTAAAAACAAAACAAAAAAAAACATGCTTTTTATAATACATGGGAAAAAAATAGCTTCACTTACACAGTTGGGTCATAAATTTTTGCTTATTTAATCAGTCCTCTCCCCAAAGGGGAAATTTGTTATAGGCAAATGACTAAGCATCACAGGGCTCTGTTTGTATGAACTGAGGTTCATTTTGAGGAGCAGGAGCTCCAAGTGTCAGTGGAATATAGATGCTTGGACTAATGTAGGGATTTATTTGTTTAAATATATATTGACTTAAATCTGTAAAAGGAGTGATATAATAGAGATCCCTTTATTTTTTCACACTTCTTCAGACTTTATTCCATGGTCTGAGCATGTCTGAGTGTCTCATGCAAAGACTGTTCTTGAAATGCATGCAAAAAAAGCTGCTTTGATCAAGCAGAAATATTAATATATCACCATTTATTGTATTGTTACAGTATTAGAAACCCAATTGTGATAGGGTTTTACTTTGATAAGTATTGTATAGACCCAGAATAAATGTGTATTGCAGAGATTATATTATGAGCTTGTCTTTTCACCCGCATGCTGGTTTCTGTTAGGATTTTGAGGGCTTTTTCTCCTTAGTCTGCGTAAAACTGTGGTGTAGCCAAATTTAAATCTCTCTTGAAGGAGAGTAACCCAAGGGCTGGATTTTTTCCTCAAACCTCTGAATCTCTTAGGCAATGGTTCATATGAGGTTTTTGCTCCCTTCCATTCTTAAGTGCCGAGCGAGGACAACTGTCCTTGCTGATACTGGTGCTAAGCAGGGTTTTGTTTGTCCATTGTGTCAAGCTTTCTTCCATCCTACTGAGCAGGAAAGTGTTAATTCTGGTTCCTTCCCCATCCCTCTATGCTGGTGCTTTCCTGAGTTAAAGAAGAAGCTGTTTCTGAGATCAAGGACAGCAAATAGCAAAAGGATCAAGGGGAGCAAATAGTGCCACTAAACATGGATACATAAGAGGGAAGGGAGAGGCTGAAGCGAGCCTAACGTACAGTTGTGCTAGCCTATCAGTGAAGCACTGCAACATGATGCTCTGAGGATCATTAGCTTATTTACTACCAGGCTGACCGCTTGCCGCAGGGGAAATGATTACAGGGCTACTTGGCTCTCTGAGCGATTTGATTTACTAATGATTCCAGAGGAAGAGAGTCATTTCCCAAATCACCAGCATCGCTTGCTGTGCTGCTGATGTTTGCCTTGAAGTCTTCCCTGAACAGGCTCAGCCTTGCCCAGGATCTGAGATCTGAAGGCGCTTGAGCTTGCGGTAGTCTTGCTGCAGGCAGAGGAAGCAGTGTGAGGAACGCAGAGATGCAGGAGAGACAGGAACTAGCTAATCTCAACAGCAAGAAGAAACGGTGAGATGTCTCTTGTCCTCAGGGTCCAATGTATTTCCCTTTCAGAGAACCCACTTCTAGTCTCCATTTGCAACTTGAAGCCCAATAAGTTAGGAAAAAAAGTCCGTTTTGCGTCAAAGTTCCCCAGCAGGAGCTTAGAATAAATCCTATAATCATTCGGTGGGATCAGTCATCATTGCTAATGCTACCGTGGGAAACTGAGAAGGGTTAAACTTTCATGTGGCTGCTATTAGCTGTTTCACAGAACTGCTCAGGCTGGTTAACAGTTTTGGCCTGAGAAAAGAGAGTTGTTCTGCCGTGTTTCTTGATCTCTGCTTTTGCTGCATGTGATAACTGGGTGCGGGTTCTCCTCCATCAGCTTGCACAGTGGGGTAGGCAGGAAGCCAGGGGCTCCGTAATGCAGGCACTGGGAACGAGGGCTCACTGCACTCATCTGTTAGCTCCGTCGAGCTCTCCAGCCATCCTGGCGGAGGGAGGGAAGGGGCAGGGCTCTCATCTTCCTCCAGCTGCCAGGAAGGGGAAACCCTCCTGTCTCTTGGAGCACTTCCCTCTGCTCACAATAGACATCCCTGGGGATGCTTGAAAGGTTGCAGTGGAAAGGTCCACCCGGGCTCTGATTAATTTAACTCTTCCCTGCATCTCTGGATGAGGGGTGCAGAGGGATGTATCTCTGAGTATAGAGCCTGCCAGGGCACTATGTGCCAGTGAGCTCTGGATGTTTGCTGCATGGTAGCTCTGCTGAGAAACATCTCTTCTCCATGATCTAGAGTCTTACATTTTAAGCGGGACTGTGTCCATCATCCTTAAGTAGCTGGGCCCTGATCCAGTGTTATTTTTCCTGGCTGCTTTTGCAGATGTTCGTTTCTCTTAGGGTGTATGTGTGTGTCAGCGTTGCTTTTCTGGTCAAAGACAGTTGTCTGATGTGGGCCTCTTCCTTGAGAACTTTAGCTGGATGATGCAGAGGCATCCAGACATGAGAAGTGAGTCACTAGAATGGCACAGTACACATCTAGTCCTAGCATGTGACCCAATAACCACATTGGAAACTAGGCCATGGCCTTGCAGGGCATCGTATTCCATGATGATTGCCCTTGTTGCTCCAGTTACTGCAGCATCATGAGAGTCAACTTCCATCTTGAATGGCCGTGCGTGGCTCCATGGAGTCGCCACTCACCCCACAGCCAACTTGTTCCTGCTCCCATTCAGGAAAGATGGAAAAGATTGAAGAAAAGATCACATCATAGATTAGATGAATACCAAGTGACAGGAATGTGTAAGTTACTATGGAGTGCTCTTTCTGGGCAGTCTCAGCCAAACGTCTTCCCCTAACTCCGTATCCCCACTCCAGTGCAGGTATTAACTCTCTCCTTATTTTTTATGATAGCTTCAGTTTATTCTGAACAGCCCGCGTTTTTGGAGAATGTTTGTACTCAAGTGGCCAAGTGCAATTGCAGCTGCTGTTAGCAGGAAGGTGGAAAAGGTCACCTCCAGTTTGGTACGCCAGGAACGCTTCTCGGAGGAGACGCCTGCGTCTTCGTTTTAGCTGCCTCTTTTAGGGGTAAATAGAGGTGGATTTTAATGGAAAAGAGATCAAGGGTTTGAATTCCTCTTTGATTAACTCCTTTATTCATCTCTGCCTCAGTTTACATTGGATTCATGTATTGATAGCTGTCTTCCCAATTAAAAGGACAAAGGATTTTTTCAATAAAATATTGGATTCTGAATCTCCCAGTAAAAGATACTGCAGTTGTGTCTATTTGCACAGCTGCATAACTGCATTAGGCTCAGGGCCCTGATCTGGCCCAGTGGCCAGTTAAACTGGTCATAATGAGAGTCTGCTTTATCAATGAGCATTGCTAATACAAGGAGCAGGCAATATGGTATCAGCCAGTAATAGGTGGCCTGCAAAGAGGATGAAAAAATGTGGCCAGCCATAGGGAGCAGACTAGAAATATGCAGGCCCGGGAGCAGGCAGTGAGTGATACAGCAGCAGTCTGGGTTAGTCAGTACATGGAATGGGCTCTTAAACCTTTAAAACAGTCACTACCAGGTCATCTTTGCTATAAATGGAAATAATTTCAGCAAGACGTGTTTGGATTCATTTGATGTGCTGTCAGACCAGTAGCAGAGAGAGGATGACCCTGGGTGTTGCCTGCTTCTCTCCCTGACTATTTCCTCTTTTATGAAGGTTTGGCTGGGTGTCTTTTAAAAGGTCTCTTTTATAACAATTAACTTGTTGCTCATCTGCTTAACAGGAGGGCTGCTAACATCAGGGAGTGCTTATTCTGTATGGTTCAGCCAGAGTTTTTTTCTGTCCGAAATCGTATCCTGGGGATGAGATTTAGCGTAGAGCTCTCCAGGGTTTCTTTTAGTTACTAAATCACACACTTGGCGACTCCTGAAACCTGCATTAGGGATGATGAACTTTTAGCTCTTTCCTTGGGCCAGTCCCGCTGTGCAGCATCCGTGCGGTTCTGCCGGGCGATGCTTTGGGCTCGTACGTCCCATGAGATCCACCTGCCTTCCCCACACAGTCAGAGCTCGGGCTGCCTTCCAAACATCCTCTGGATCTCCCTCTCCTTGCAAGAAATGAAAACTCATCTTTTGAAACAAGCTACTAGAACAGAAATCCTTTGGGAGACACTTGAACAGTTATTTTTGTCAGGCATGTTTGGCTTGAGGGGGGAAAAATTTGAAGCATTATTAGTTGTTGCAAGTGGCTCTCTAGAAATTTGAATTCTCTAGTCCACTGAAAAAATGAGACCTGAAAAAATCAAACCTCACTAGTTAAGTATTTTTCCTCACCTGTTTCAGATCAATGCACAGCTGGGTGCCTGATATCTCCACTTCGTTCTCGCCCCCTTCCAAGAAGCCCTGCCACTCTGACATGTCTGAGTTGACCTCTGCTGTATTATAGAGCCATGCTTAAGAATTTCCAACATTGACACCAATTTTATTACATTTTATAACATGCTGCTTTAAAATATGAAGTGCTGGGCTGTGATTATGTTACAACTTACATAGGGAGCTACACTACCAAGAGCTATCCTTCCTCAGCTGGTGTATATTACACTGCACAAGGTTCCTCCCTCGCCAAGGTGCTAACACATTATTCCTGCTGTGTGCTAGCACGTAGCAGGAAAATACAAAGCTGAGACAGTTGTAGCCTTGTGCTGCAGCACAGGTCCAGGAAGCTGGAAGTGTGAAACCCAGCTGTGTTCAGGGGAGTACAGTCCGTGGCAAGATGATGTGAGCGCTCTGTTTCTGGTCTCTGGAAATAAATGGTGCTGCAAATGTTACTGGGCATGACTTTTATCCATTTACAGCACTAGTGTGAGCTGAAAGGAAATTCTGGCTTTATCCTTATCCCCAGGTTGTCTTCAAGCAGCTATATTATGAGTTTCTTTGAAACGCTGTCAAGAATACTCTTCTATTGCAGAACTGTGGATAATACCTTTTTTAATAATACTTTTTTTTTTTTTTTTCTCCCTAGGGTCCACCAGGTCTACCAGGCTTACCAGGCCTGCCTGGCAAGAGAGGATCCCGAGTAAGTAGTTTAAAATTTTCCCTCTGTCTGTTCTTGCATCCACCTGCTCTGCTGCTGGTCTCTGGTCCTAGGGTCATCACTGAGAAGTGCTTGCTTGAAGCTTAGCTGGTGATCATTGGCCTTCCTCTTTTCTCTCATTCCTTTTTTAAGGTTTTTTAAAGGGCATCAGCATAAGGCATTGCATAGTACCTGGCTCAAGTGTTTTATGGATAGGATAATTCATTCCTCTTCTAGAGAATTTCTTTCTCATCAGCAGCTCAGCACAACTGGTCATAAACTCTCATGCCTTCTGTTGACAAATAACTAAGCAACCACATAAGCAAATTGACTGGACATTGCCATTCCTATAAAGTGTCCAAAAATGCCAGGTATTTGCTCTTTCTTCGGTTCATTTCATTCACCACAAGTGTTTGGTGCTACTTTCTGCAATCCCATGGTATACGATCATAGTATGTGGTGGCCTCTGTCGCTGTAGATCCCTACTGTATCCCCTGCCTGACATGGATTTGATCAAGTTTCAGCTCTATATCTAAATGTCACTACCTACCAAAAATAATTTTGCTAAAAGAGGAGAAAAAGCCTTGTAGCAATCATGTCCTAACTCTCTCCCTGTTGTTGCTTAGCTGTGGGTGTGCTCTATGTATTCAAGATCCCTCAAAGGACAATAAGTGACAAGAGATTTTTGAGTTCATCCTTCTCCAGAGGCATTAAGAATAAACCCAGAAAGGTTTCCAGTGAGGAAACATTTAGCACAGCTGAGCCTGGCTTGGCAGAGACCCCTCTAAAGAGACTGTGCTAATTTGGGGAGGGGGCAAAACGATTGCTCAGCAAATGCCTGGCCTGGAGCCATGGAGACAAAACTGTTCGGTGCATATGTTGTTTTGACTTTGCAACATGTTTCTAGTATTTTTTCTTGTGTCTCTTTGGGGTTTAAGGAATTATCTGCAAGGAAGAAAAGCTGCCAGAAACTAAGGCACAGGGGAATTTCTTATTTTTGTGTATGTTATGCACAGTGCATGTGAAGATAAATGTGCAACATGGAAGGGCTATGTCCTACCTCTGTTTCACTTAATCCCTGAAGTAGCTGCGTGGTCTGCCCCAGAACCAACCTGGACCTTCTGAGGGAGGTGAACTTGGCATGCAGCTTTTCAATGCTGAGTGCTGGGGAATGGGAAAGATTTATCCCCATCAATGCAGTTTGTGGCCTAAAGCAAGTGATGTAATTGTCCTTGTTCTAGCTTTCGTAATTTCTATTTTATTAATGCTTATGTGCAATTGCTTGACTCACTTGAAAATCTGGAACAGGTGGCCATGAGAAGAGATGATGGAATCTCCTTCTCTGGAGACACTCAAAACCCACTTGGATGCAATCCTGTGTAACATGCCATAGGTGACCCTGCATGTACAGGGGAGTTGGACTAGATGATCTGTAAAGGTCCCTTCCAATCTTAATGATTCTATGATTTGACTCTTGACTTTTTGGAGCTGTGGAGTCCATAAAGGGTCTCTTATGCACTTTCTTGTATTCTGTATTGCTGCTGTTGTGTTTCCCTTTCTGTCCCGTATTGGAAAGGGCAAAATGAAAGCTCAGGGATTTTGGTTTGAGGGTGAGATTGTGGTCAGTGACAGTCTGTAACAGGAGCTGGCTGATCTCATGATTCTGTCTTTCTGTTTTCAGCAGAGAAACATCTTTAGACTCAGCTTACCTGCACAGTCTGGCAGTTGTTCTTCCCTGTAAGCCAATGCCAGACTTGGTAATAGCATGAAATGGGTTGGTTTCAGGACACATCTCCGCATTCAAATGCAATCCAGTGTAGAGAAGCTAAGTGGATAGTGGCAGTGTTCTTGAAAAGGACATTTCCTTGATTTTTGAAGTCTGAGCCGCATTTTGAGCAAGTGGAATTAATTGTATGTCCTGTCACTCAGCAGCAGGGACCCACTAAGACAGATGAAGATGTGAAGGCAAAGATGAAAGCAGATGTTTCTTGTTCTCTTTGCTCCATGTGGGACTGTGAGGGAAAGTGGTGAATATGTTGCAACAATCATCACTGGAAATTATGGCTAATGACACTTTTTGAAATGCTCTGCAATCCTACAGATACTGTTCCACTAGTTCTGTCCTTTGTAGGAAAGCTTTTTCTCTAGCTGTGGCAAACTAGATCTTTTTCGGCTTTTGTATTTGGTAAAGAAGTCCATCTACACTCCTCTTCCTCTGCAAACATCCTTTGTGCACTGGCAATGTCTGTTTAAGATCTGAGATGCCTGCTGAAGGCAAAGACTACATACCCTTAAGATACCCTTAAGCTGGTGTGATATGACCCTTTAGCAGCCAGGGCTGGGACAGCTCTTCTGCACTCACGCATGTGACACTGGGGTGTGTGCTCAGCACCCTGAGCAGAGCAGCTCTGTTTGGATGATGTGTGTGTTAGTGCTTTGCAGAGCAGTTTTCTGATGAAGACCTCTGTGTTTCTTCAAATAAGAGAGTCTAGTGGGGAGGTGGTGGCAATGGCTAAGATTTCACTCTTGAGGGTGTGCAAGTTGTCAACCAGGGGTTCCCAGGGGAGCAATCGCTCCTGCACTGCTGCCTTCCCCCAAAACCTGGAGGACCTCACTCAGGGTTGTCTGCAGTGAGACCCATGTGTCCCTACAGTCCTTGGTGACTAGCGTGGCCAGTGAGGTATCCACCATAGTGAGGTTGACAGAACAGGACTGGGAACTGAGGCTTGCATTGAAGTGCCACCTCCCCCCACAGTGCTACATGGACGCAGGTTCCCGTCCCCCCATGCCAAGGATGCAGCAAACCCACATCTGCAGAGGCAGCAGGAGTCCAGCCTGGAGCTTTTCTCACAGAGGTGAGAAACTTCTCGAGGCCCTTCAGTAGTTTAGGCAGCTGGGTCTCATTGCAAGTCAGCCTCCTCCTCAATTATATTAGTGAGAAAACTGAGATAGTGTTTTATCCAATCTCATCCAAGAGACCAGAGGCACAATTTGAACTAGGCCACAAACTTGGAAGGTGGCAGCTGCTCTTGTTTTATCCTCCCTTAAGCAGAACAAAGCAGGAGGAATCCAAAGGGGCAGGTAGAGAAAACACATCTGTGTGCACAGATACCTTGGGATGCTCTTCCCACCCTAATGTGAACCACTGTAGTTTGGAAGCCTGCAAGCTCCCCAGGCGATGTGTCCTTGTTACATTTTGCCCGTGGCTGCAAAATATCTCCCCTTCCTGTGAAAATGCAGCACTTTGCCCCACCACCACAAGCACAAATTCAGTTGACTGTTCAGGTTCTCCAGTATCCTCATTCTACTAGGAAAGTTTTCCAATTTCTGTTTAAAGAAACAGTTTGTTTGGCTTCATTTCAAATATTTAGCTCTTTTTTAGCAAGCCAAAGGTCAGAGTGGGATCTGCAGGTCAGGAGCAGAAAAAAAGTTGCCTTCCATAGAGAAACCCTGAGAGCTAATGAGTTTTGAATGAATGGTCATTCCTCTGACTAAAATTTTCTAGCCTTTAACAGGAGTTTGGAGGATTGTTGAGTTTTTTCCCTTTTCCTCCCCCTTGTGAATGCTGGAGGGGCAAGAGAGCTGTGCACAGTTGCACTTTTGTTAATTTGTGTGGGCTGTTAACCAGTACAAATAAAAGTGCTTCTGTGAGCAGGGTCCCCTCTCCAGACACGTCACTGAGATGAACTCAATGGTGCAGTGTCGAATAGATATTGCTTGCATGCAAGGCATGCCAGGGAGTTGACCAAGCCATCAACTTTGAGGAACTCCCTTACTAAGAGGGCGCACTTGGGGGTTTGTCCTCAGTGTCTGCTGGCCAACGAGCCTCAGGCCACGGCCTGTGACAAAATTTTCCGTGGAATTTCTGGTGCAAACTTGGAAGATTTCAGAGGCAATACTGCTTGTTTCGGTAGTTGTGAGAGAGCTGAAGTGAATGGGTAAAAAGGCACTGTTGTGAAGAGCAATGCACGCTATGGGATTTGTCATTTAGCAATGACAGCATTTAGCTATCCCATCCTATGCATACAAAGAGAAGCAGAACTAATAGTGATGTTGATAATAAGCCTGCTTGGGAGAATCCTGATTTCTAGAGGTGCATGGGATAATGCATTACATTTAGAAGAGCATGAGTAGAACATAGTGATTGACTGTTGAAATAACTGTGGAGCAATTAACTCCTGAATTGCTTCTTTCTGGATAGATCAGAGAGTTGGGTGGAGAGGAAGCTCATGAGGTTTGACAAGAACAAGTGCAGAATCCTGTACATGGGGAGGAGTAACTCCAGGCACTAGCACAGATTAGGGGTTGACCTGTTGGGGAGCAGTTGGCACCAAGTAAACCATGAGGCAGCAGAGCCCTCGTGGCCAAGGAGGCCAATGGGCTCCTGGCTGCATCAGGAGGACGTTGCCAGCAGGTCAGGGGAGGGGATCCTGCCCCTCTGCTCAGCTCTGGGGAGGCCAAACCTGGAATATTGGGGACAGTTGTGGACTGGGGTTTGGTCTACATGATCTCTAGAGGTCCCTTCCAACCTTAATCATTCTGTGATTCTTTGTAAGGAGACAGCTGATGGGAGCAGTACCTGGAGGCCAAGGGACTCTGCTGAGTGCCATAGGAGATGAGCAGTGAACATTGGATTGGGTTTATGAAGTGGAGGATGGGTAGGTCGGGGGCATGATGACAGCTATTAGGGTTAGCCTACTGGTGCGGGGATTAATTTGTAGGGCCTGCCCATGCAGCTTCTGTGTTGCCAACAGCTCCCGAGGCGGCTGCCGTCCTCTACCCTTCGTTACTCACCCATCTAACAGTACCGCACTGCATCTTCCTCCTCTGCCAAGAATGTGGGTGTAATCGTAGATGCAGAACTAACCGTGTTGGAACATATCAAGATCAGTTATTTTTACCCTTTTTAGGACCACTGCCAGGCTACGCCCTTCTCTCTCCACAGTTGAGAGCACAGTTTCAACAGCCGAGCGCCATCCTAGACTTGGCTCTAGCAGTTCCTCATTTGCCAGGCTGACTGCCCCACTGTCTCTTAATCATCAGGATGTGGCTACTTCTCACCCGATAAAACCTCATGGATCTTTAGGAGCAGAATGGGTTTCTGACTATAGACTTATGAGTCTCATTGAGTTCAGTGTTTAAGCCTCAGTCTTGTGTGTCAGGAGCCTACGTTTTCCATAATGGCATGTTTGTCGTTGGAGGACCAGATTCTTCATTCTGTCTTCCTCCCTTCTTTTCCATGCAGCTTTCAGTTAAGGTTTTTCACAAATGTGTTGCCGCGCTTGGATTTAGCTCTGGAAGAGACTGTATGAAATTTTGTTGGATTAGTCTGCTACTTGGGAGGTCCCAGTCAGCAGTTGGGCGTCCTACGTTCCAGATTGCCTGATGGAAACTGTATTGTACTCACCTAAAAGTCACACCAACCCATGCTGGTCCTTCTGGCCTGATGCTGCTTTTTCAGCCAGCCTTAGGCTATGGTGGAGCCCAGACCTCACATAACTGCACTGAGAAGGGCGTTGAGCCAACCTACTTGACTGCTTCCAAAATCGAATAACAGCTGAACTCCCTTTTGTACCTAGCAGCAGTCTAGATTTATGAACCTTGTTCTGAGCTACCTGGATTACTGCTTATGGGTAAGGACTATATAGGAACTCCTCTTTTATAGAGGCATTACTCTAATTTCTGTCACTTAGATTAATCTTCCTCCATATTTAGGACCTGGAAGACTTGGGTTCCAGCCCTTTTGTTACCACAGACTTTTTACATTACCTTAGGCAGCACATTAAGTCTGTTTCAGTTTCCTAACTCATTAGATGAACAGATGATGTCGTATTTTATTAGCAAGATGAATCTAAGACTGCCAGGTGCCCAGTTACTCTGGTTACAGCAGCTGTGAGGATTTTCAAATGGCAACTTGATACTCAAACACCTTTATTTTAATTAAAGTTCTTTCAATTTCATTTGAAATTGACTATAGAGAGAGAGTTTTAGGCTGAGAATTTGGGAGGAAATTAAAAATGGGACAGCAAAAGCATTTAGGGGCAGAGCTGCCATTTGAAAAGTTAAGTCTCAACACTATAACTGAACAACAAGGTAGTTAAGTCATAAAAGTCTTGAGCACTTGTCAGCTGTCTATGCCACGAGATATACTAGCAAGCTAAATAAAGAACCCATTACTTTGTATTGCACTGTGTAAAAATAAAGCAGAATAAACATTAGCAAAGTGATGTTCTTTCAAAAGAAACCAAGGGCATTGAATTTGGATGGCAGTTGCATGTTTAACTGCAGTGATCTTCCCTGGAAATCAAGC
>JAUBOD010001040.1:5459445-5483166 GCA_032353885.1 Nothura maculosa | reverse complement strand
CCTGCTGGAGCGGGAAGGTTGGACCAGATGATCTCTAGAGGTCCCTTCCAACCTTATAGATTCTGTGATTCTGTGTGGGTGCTCAGAGCTCAGGGCTGTTTCTGTTGGCACCTCTCTCTGGCATGGGCAAGATAGAGGCCCAAGCAGATGCTCTGGTGTTTGCATGTTCTGCTGCTCTGAATGGAGTGAATGGGCAATAGGGGCACTGTGCCTTCTGCACTGGGAGGGTTTGCACCTATTCAGTGTTCCTGGGGAAGGATGGAGGTCCTAACATTTGTTCTGACCCCCAAGAACTTCCTATTCAGGAGCTGCTGGGTGAAAGGCACCCACAGCATTAGGAGGAAGGATATTTGAGGAGATTCAAGCAAGGGATGATTGGTAGCAAAATCGTCTCTTAGTTGAGCACCTTCTTGTGGGGTGACAGCTCAGTCAGATGGGTCATGATACTCGAGCAAGATCAAGAAGCAGAAAATAGGTGAAGAGGGAGTCGATGTTTTTCCAGGCCAAAATGTCTGAAATAACGAGCAAGGAGGAATGTGAAGGGGAGTGGGTAGTAGCCAGGATGGCTGAGAGCACCACATGCCTCTGCCAGCAAAGGCTTAGGCTGCAGGTCTGGAATAGCCCATGGGAAGAATAAAGAAGCAGTTAAGCAGAGGTGTGGACTTGGGAGCAGAAACAGCCCTGGGGTCATCTGGTGAGTGAAGAGCAAGGCCAGGTCCTTGGCCAGGGGACAGTTTATGGCCTGTGGTGCAGGGGATGCTCCCCAACGCCCTGCGCTGTTTTGGGAACCCCATGTTAAGTCAAGGCGAGTAGTAGAGACTGAAATACAATTAGTAACTGTAACCCATCCTGAAACCATTTTGTGCTTTGTCATACGCGTCCAAGGACTGTTGCTTGTTTATTCTTTCTCCTCATTTGTTTTAAGTTACATTTTTCTGCTCTTTCAATCTTGCTAATAGCCCAACTAAAAAGTCTTCTAATCTGCTCTGACTCCACTTGATGGAAACAAGTTTATTTTAAATAGCTGCAGCAACGTAATAATGGGAGAGAGGGAAAGAGCTCAAGTGCTTGCCACTTGCAGGCTGTGCTTAACGTTCAAAAAGAGCTCTAGGTAAAACCTGGAGAAAATTTGCTCTCAAAAAATACACACCAGTCTGAAGGAATAGACTGGTTTTGTCCTATCCCAGAGTCTGTGTTTCAAAAAGATTGAAAAACTGAAGCAGGTTTATGAAAGGCTTTTAGAATGGTTTAAGATCTGCAACGTTCACCAGCTAGAAGCATCAAGAAACTCAGTAATTCAGCAGAGAGTAGGTTAAGAGGCAGCTTGCTCCCCATTTTAGGTGGCTTCCTAGTAATGGTCTCTGGATCTTGTTATGTCTTACAGTAATTAGATGAGGAAAACTGGAAGCTAGAGAGATTCAAGCTGGAAACAAAGCAAAACTTCGTGTGACAGCAGGTCTATATCGTGCTCTTTCCTATGGCATTGCGGATTTTAAAGTCAAAGTCAGCACTCTAAAATGGAACAGACCTATGTCCTACAGGGCTTGGTGAAGAATAACACGATGAAATTATCAGAAATGATCAGCTCTTTCACCTTGGGCTTGAGATCTATGGTTGAAATCCATGTTTTTCTGAAGTCAAGGATCAAAGTCCCTCTTGCTTACTCAAAGCCAACATTTTGCCCTACATATCTGCAGTTTTCTAGGTGTTAAAGAATTTACGCTGTGTAATTGCGTAAATTACAAATTTCAGATCTTTGTGTAGATACAGCTCTCTAAATCCATCCCGAGTAACTTTTGTCTCTTTGCATCTATTTCAACAGGGATATAAAGGCTACCCTGGACCACCAGGTCACCCTGGAGAGCAGGTGAGTAGTCCAACATTGAACCTCCAAAGATGGGTGGATTTAATGACTCTGGTGCTTGTTTGGATCCTGCACAGCCTGCTTGGCATGGACAGTTAGCTCCTTCTAGGGGCAGTTTTGTACACACACAGTGCACACAGTCAGCTCCCTTGCTGTGGGGGCTGTGCGCATACATTGACCGAACATCAGTAGGTTGGTGGGAGGAGACTGCTTTGGAATTGCTAAATTTAATTTTTAATTTTTATTCCTCAACCACGTTGGGTTTATGTGGTGGAAAAAAAATACCAGCTTACCCTACGCACCTTTTCTTTCCTCTTTTACATTAATTTCATCTGGAGTTTACTAACCGCATCATAGTAAGCACTAACATGTAATTCCCCTCCCAAGCCCCTTTCTCCCTTCCCCCTTTTCCCTCCCCTTTTATTTGGCTAAGTCTGTTTGCAGTTCAGAGCAGGAGAGGAGGGGAAAAAAAAGGCAATGAATAGCAGGCCCTGTTAGCAATGATGTTAAAGGATATTATACATGAATCCATTTAGTTTTGAAGAATTTTGGCAGGGCTTCCCCACCAGTAAAACGGTTCCATATGCCAGATATAGATGCAGCCTTACACCTTCTCTTAGCCTCCTTGTTTCAAACTATCTGCTGGCCTCACTGCAGATGGGGGAAAAGGCAGCATTGCTTAAAGCACAGATTCTGCTGAGTTGGCTTCTGCAGGTTCTTTCCCATTCATCAATTTATTCCACTGTCTTCCTTTAATTCTTTTCTTTCTTTCCGTAAGTTTCCAGCAACTTAATCCACCCTCATTACCTTCCCCCCAGCTCAAAGAACAAAGCAGCTGAAGGCTTCCCACGTGTGCTCTTAACCTTACCTTCCTATGCTTTTCTTTTCTCTTTCCAGGGCGAACGAGGACCAGATGGAAGTCCAGGTGCCAAAGGTTATCCTGGCAGGCAGGTGCAGTAAATCTCATCGTGCTGTGCACAGACTAGGGATTTGGGTGTGCAGGTAGCTAAATACAAGCCCCGCTAAATACAGTGCAGACTTATATATATAGAACATATATAGTGCAGATATATATAGAATATATCTAGTTTTTCCTTCTCTGTCAAGATGTTGCATCAGTGACATGAAGCACTGAGGTTGATGGAAAGTATTTTCGGTCTGCAATGTTTAGAACTTGAATTTCAGTAGCAGAATTTGACTAAATATTTCTCTTCCCTAGAAGAATAGGGGAAACATAGAGCAGAGAAACAGAACCGCACACTGCTAGCCCTTTGCTTTCAGGCAAGCTTTTATATCTAATATTGAAGAAAGCTAGGGCAGAAAAGGCCTATTACTGAAAGAAAATATTTCCAATTAATAAACTCCATAGCATAAATATATATATTCAGATGCATAAAATTATACATGGAGCACAAATACATATAAAATTATTTTTGAGCTGCAAAAAAGAAAAGGTAGGAAAAAAAAGTGCTTGTTTTCTCTTTGAAAAGAATATACTAAGATAACTTGAGGAGTGCAGGAGTATGGAAAGGAAAATGGATTAAGATAGGATTCTTCTTATTGATATGATTGCTAAATAGTAAGAAGAAAAGCAAGGGAAGAATTTGACCTGAAATCTGCATTCCCTTGGGCAGGAGACCCGACCCTGTAAAATGCTCAGTGAACAAGTTGGTCATGATCTTCTAAGACAAGCACATTAGTGTTGAGTTCCCCTGTGCTCATATTTACCTATCTAGTAAAGAGTCTCAACAGATGTCAGAGCCCCGAATCCGTGATTCCCATGCATCCATCAAACTTCCCATCGCTCCTGTGAGAGCTTTGCACAGCTGTGTAGGGAATTGAGCTCAATGTGAACTAGACACGCAGAGCAAATCTGCATTCCCCCTACCCCAGACTATCAATATCTGGTGTGTTGAAAGTTGAAATTAGATTCAAAACCCACTTTGCACATGTTAGGTGGGCTATCCAGACAGGTGGTAGAACTCTGAGAATTTGGTGCACTTGGCTAAATGCTGCATTCATACTCTGAAAGACTCTTAGAGATTCACATTGCCAAAGTGTCTTCTAGGTATGAATGTGCATGACCTGACTGATATAAAACCATGGAGCTCTAATGGACATACAAGGTTAACGAATGCTGCTCCATAGCAGCATTATTCTGCCCATCAGATAAGCAGGGTGAAATATTTGTGCTTGAACATACAAAGAACAAAAGTGCTTTCTTAAAATGTGGTTTGGGACAGCAAAGTGCCTTTTTTATTTGTGTTCTTTTCACAAAAAGCTTTTTTGGTGTATCTGAGTGCTGTGTGTATCCAGCATCAGAACTGTTTACTGAGATTTTACTACTTGTTACTCATCAGCTGTGCTGGCTACACAATACTGTGGGAGACAGCTTGGCTGTATGTTGGTTTGTGCATCATAGGCAGAATTGTTAACCCCACTCGGATGGCTGCAATCTTTGGCTGGCAGCGACGCACACGCCAGGAAAGAGCACAACTTGACTTTCAAATCCCAGGCTGAGCTAAAGAAAATACAGGGTTGTTTTTTCTTTTTTTTTTTTTTTTCTCTCCAAGAAATGCCAGTGACTTTTGGAAATTAGAACAATAATAAACAACTGACTTGGAAATTTGCTAAGAGACAAGCAATGTGGAAATGCAGTATACGTTTTTACAGAGTTCTTTTTCACAGTGCTTTAAGGGAAGAGCAGTAAGTGTGGATGTAGTATGGAGTGTACCTATGGAATGTACCTTCAGTTATCCCCATAGATGGGTGCTGTGAAGGTCTAGAGACCTACAGCACTAGTGTTGCTGCATGACTTCATAGATTGAAGAAATTAGAAGGGAATTCTCACTATATCAAGGCTCCACTGTGTCTAAAAACTATTGAAATACAAATATCATTGCTATACATGTGTTCATTTGATCAGGAAACTGCCTTTGGAGCAGGAGATGGTGGGTATGGAGGATCACTGTGTTGCACGTGAAGGGCAATGCAACCTCTGCGTGCCCTATTGCATTAGTCTCTCTGGTCTTCATGGTCAGAAATCTCTCCTTCAACCCTGGGGAAAGCTCAAAATGTGCCAAGTAAAGACTCTACAACAATGGGAGATTTGTTATTTGTATCATTTGAGGTTGTTTTTTCTTCTTAGTTGATATGCCTGGAACAAAGTATTGAAAGCAGAACTATGCAGGGATGTTGTTGGGAGTTTGGCTCTGCTTATTAAGTTAAAACCCATCCACATTTGTGTTTTTCTGCCTTCTTTTCCAGGGCTTACCTGGCCCGGTTGGGGAAGCTGGTCCAAAAGGGAATCGGGTAAGCAGCTTTTCATTTGTCTTTGCTTGCTTTTCCCAGGTCCTTCCCTTTGCTTAACTTTGCAATCCAGGGACAACTTCCCTAACTTGTTGAACTTAGGGAACTTTGATTGCACACTGCTTGTTTATTGAAACACTTAAAATTTTCAAAGTTAACGTCAGAATGTACCAAAATCAAAAATCACTGTCAATGCTGATGATGCAAGGTCAACATATTCAGACTTGCACTTCAGGAAATAGGAATCGCATATAAATTCCTTGCAAAGACCAAAGTCTGAACTTTCTGCAAGCCCCATCTCCCAAAGGCCTCTTTATTTTCAATAAATGTGGTTCAGTGGTTTTTGAACATACTGAAAATGGGCTCTTTCAAGTATAGCTCTGAGTTTAGGAATAATTTATACCATTATGCAAAATAGCAAGCTAGCATCTTGAAGCCATGTGGAAATACAAACGTGAGTATCCCTGTTGTGCCTGGGTTTGCTCATCGAATTGAATTGCAATGGGTTCCTCCTTACTGCAAAGGATTTTTAATTCTTGTTTTAACAATTAAGGCTCTTGTTAATCACATCTTGTTCTTTCCCTGCAATTATACATTCACAATGGCATTCTGAGCCAATAAAATTCCCTCTTTTCCTAACACGTGGTATTTTCTCTATGCACAGTAAATTCAAGCAGCTGGCTTTCATCACTTGGAAACCTGCAAGCAATAAACAAACGCTGACCCTGTAGCTAGCTCTATTCTTAAGCTGGGAAAAGTGAAGGCAGGCAGAGAAGGACAGATTGTGTTTAATGGCCCACAGGAGAGAGGAAGGTCTGTGATAGCACAGCTTGCTTACCTCATTTCTACAAGTAATCCAGTTTTTCCTGGTGCACCCATTTCACTGACCCAATGTGGATTTAGCGTCACTTTCATATGGTAGATGTGCAATGCTAGGATCATGCAGAATGATCTTAGCAATGTGCTAAGATCTCATTAGAATGATGTGCAATGCAGAAAGTAAGACTTGCAAATAGTCTGCTTTTCAGCCCTGAATGCTGAGGGCTGAAATACTTAAAGCTACCAAATAAAGCCGCTTCTCAGCTGCAGTCAGTCAGCATTGGATGTTAAACTCCTAGGCATGATATCAGTGTTTTGTAGATGAAGGGAATGAACCACCAACTGATGCCCTTCTCTACCACAAACACTGTTTTTCACTCTGCTAGCAGTAGTGGACGAGTTGAATGGTTTGCTCATTTGGTGTGGTTGTACTTCCCAGCTAGATAACATCCCTAAAGCAGGCACAGCCTAAGGAGAGTGATGGTCTGGTGAAAAGATTTGGTGGGATTGATGGTGAGAGATTTAATGATGATGGAGGAAAGGGAGAGGAGAGCACATCAGTGTTAGCACTCGACTGTGGTAACTGATGTGCTGCTGAAGGGGCTCCCTGCTGAACTTCGCTTCCTTTTGAGTCTGCATGTTTGGCACAAATAGTCCCTTGCAAAGGACCAGCACACAAGGTAACTTTGTGGTTCACTGCTGAGCAAAGAGGATTAAACACAAGGCTTCAATTGTTGCAAGGAAAAGAAAATATAACATTTTATGCAGTGGCCCTATCTGAGAGAGATTCCAAAGCCTGAGAGAAATGTTGCATATTAGATGTGAGGATGGCTGATGATCATAGAAGTGGATTTAATGCTAAATGCAGTTGGTGCAAAGGGAGATTCCTCAGTGGAAGAGTGTTAGGGAATCTATTGGTGCATCTAGGCTGAATCTTTTGCGTGGGTAAAAAGAGGGTGAAATGTCAGTCTTAGCCTGTCCCTTCCCAAGGAGGCCCTTGGCACTTGGGTCAACAAGGTGGTGCCAAGTCTTGATCACCTGACAGAATTTGCAGGAAAGACATTAGGCTGAGATGCTGCCAATCTGCTCTTCCATGAGCAGGTCCTTGCAGGAGCTGATGGTTCTGTGCACAAGAGCTGCAGTGCGTGGCCACCATGTGATGCAAGACGGCTTAGTACAGTGGGATGTATTTGCAACACCCAGTTGAAAACAAGTGCAAGAGGCCGGAAAATGGCTCTTAGAATGATGACAGGAGGTAGAGACATGTGGTTTACCTTTGCTGTCACTCTTGCTAACCTCAAACCAAGCTCCGTTTCCCTCAGGTACAGTTAGAGCCAGCCCAGGTAGGTTTCTTCTCGCTGGCCTCTTCCTACCCGGAGTCCACATGATCCCTGGTGTGAGGGTATGTGCCCTTGGACTACATCGTGGAAGCCAGCACCATGCAGTCCATGGGCATATACACTTGCCTCAAGGTTTATTTCATCACGGCTGCCCTTGACCAGCGCTGGAGAATGCTCTGCTGTTCAGAAAAGACAGACTGACTAACTGCAGATGGGGAGATATATTTGTCTACTTTTTTCTTTTCTTTTCTTTAGGGATATATAGGTCTCCCAGGGTTATTTGGGCTACAAGGGGCTGATGGAGAACGAGTGAGTATTTTGTGCAGAACATCTTGGTGTGTTGCTTGCATACAATTCTTCAGAGCTGTTTGTAAGCTACTCTATTCCTTGTCCCGTAGGAAAAAGGCAAGTGTGCTAATAGTTAGACATGTCGTCTTTAGCCTGTTTCTGCATGTGAATGGGGACCTGTGTGATGGTATTGATAATCAGCTCAAAAACCTAAGCTTCTAGTAGGGTCCTCAGACCATTCTGATGACTAGGGAGGAATTTTCCTGTGTTTTCCCGTGTTGAAATCCACTTAATTTTATCGCTTCTCACCCATCTTGGTGGGTAGACTGGGGGAGAATGCAAGTAGAAATTCCTCCTTTCTAAAGCAGTGGCATCCTGGCCACGGTGTCCCAAGGTTTGGGATGTTCAACTGGAGATGTCTGGAAAGGGCCTGGATCTTGGAAGGGCCAGTGCCAGGGCCTTTCTGGTGATGGCCTTCCTTCCAGCTACATCAAGTTGGGCAGCCAAATCCATGTGTCCAGAGCTTTGCCCCTGCCTTTCCACACTTTCCCCCTTCATCTCCTACCCATCAAGAACTCACTCTTCCCACAGGAAGTGCCCCTAAGGAAGGGCACTGTAGGAAAAAGACATTTTTATTGTCACTTTTTTCTCTCTCAATGCAAATTCCAGGAAGGAGGCAGGCCCCGGGAGTGTGTGGGAGCGCGTGTGTGCGCGCTGCCTGGGAGGGGACTGCCCCGTGCTCTGGAGTCGCTGATTTAGTGCTTGTATAACTAAATAGGAAACACAAACACAAGCTCAGCGAGTGCCTTGGCGGTGGCCGCTTCGGCTTCCAGACCAGTAGCTTAATGACTGCCCCTGCTAAGCACAGCCTCAGCCCATTGCCCTGGGTGGGGATGCTGCTGCTGCGTGTCCTCGGGGAGGGCTCTGCTTAGTGGGTGAAGGTTAATTGTCCTCTGCTCTCACAGCTGACTGAGGAGCTGACATTTTGATTCCCAAACAATGCTAAATTCATTAGCCTGTTTTGTGTTCCTCATTCTCATCTAGTTGTGTATTGATGCTTCGCTGTTTGCTTTCTCAACCAGACTTATTATTTTTTTTCTCTGTTTTTTCTTTGCAGGGGATCCCTGGAGTTCCTGGGAAGAGGGGCAAGATGGGTAGGCCGGTAAAGTTTTTCCTCGTCTATTATGCAGACTTTGTTAAACTGGAAACAATATATCTGGCTTTTAGCTGGGCACCGTCATAACTTCTGATGGGAGCTAAATGGGAGAGCAAACAAACTTTTTTGTATGAAATGTGCCAATTCTCTTACATTGACCATTGAGGTGGGCTCATCAGTCCCCTCATGTTTACCTGTCCTTGTTGGGGTTCTCTCCAATGCTTGTACTGCCTTGGTATGTGTAACGCAAGTACTCTTCTGTAGGGCAGCTTTCTTGCCATTTGGGATAGTACAGGTATAAAGCAGTAACAGATTTGATTAAGATACTGAAATTTGAAGGGGCCAGGAAGCTGGTAGATGTATCAAGTTGTTTGTTCCAACAGTCAAGGGAGAGATCAGGCCCATTTGTGCTCGCGTGCGTCTCGTTGCCTTTGCACCTTATCTTTGATTTTAGCCTGAGTTTCTCTCCATCTCCCTGACATCATTGCACTCAAGTTCCTTGTAAAATTTCCACTCACCCCCACACAGAAAAATCCAGTGTTTCCTCCTGTCACCCTTGCATGCGAATCTGCCTTTTCTGGAGTCCCACGCCTACTGCTCACAGCAGAAGCCATGCAAACATCCTGGAGGTCCATGTTCATCCCAGCTGACTATTCCTGCTCTCAGTAGGATTGGTGGAGCAAAATTAGCTGTGGTGCCTTTTTTAATTCTTGCTTTGTTTCATTTTTTCTGCCAAAATCTACTCCAACTCTTACGGTTTTGTAAGCTGCCAGTTACACCAGAAACCTCTATGATGACTAATTGCAGAGGGCCAGCAGAAGTAACTATGACTCATTGACCAGAGTAAAACAAACAAAGCAACCGTCGTTAGGTACTGGGTTTCTGCTCTCTGCCTTGTTTCTGCATAGAGCGTGCTGTAGGTTCAACGTGTTCCAGCTGTTGTTTGGCTGGAGTTTTTGTAATCTTCCAGGCAAGAGCTTTGGTCTGGCAGTCGCTGTTACAAACGAGATGCTCCCTTGAGATGAGTGGGGAATCACTCAACCATGTAGGCATTTAGGCTGGGATCTAGAGAAGGGATTAAACGACTGAGCATGAGCACCTCTGTTCTACTAGACTCTTTTGGAGAGCTTTGGCTTCATCCCTACTTCATGATATCAAGTTTAATAAGAAATCTTGAATGGCCTGACACTGATGATTTGTGCTTCCGAGTGTTAGTAAAAAAGATTAAGTGACATGCGGAGTTATTCAGGAAATCTCTGGGAGAATAGAAAGTAGGAACCAGCTGACCTGATTCCCATTCCAACAGTTATCTATTGGCCTGTGCTGTCGTCCAGCTGCTTTGCAGTGTTCGTGAGCCTGCTGCAATTCTTCTCTCGCGTCCCTGCTCCGCTCAGTTTGCTGGCGCTGCTACTGTTCCTGCTCTCCCTCAGTTCTGTCATTGCAATGGAGAGCTCTTGGAAGCCCTTGCTAGCTACTGTCCAAAGTTGGTAAATGCTTTGAAGGCTGGGAGAAGGAGTTGATAATAAATACTTTGCTGTCTCATACCATACAGAACTAGGTAGAGCAACAGATTAAATACTTGGCGGAGGAGGAGCAGGGGGCTGGGGGAGTTTGCATGTGACACCGTGGGCCTCCCAGAATGATGTAAGACTGAGTGATTAAAATAGACGAACTGGACATGAGTCAGATTTTGAAACCATTCCAGGGAAGTGAAGTTCTGCAGAGCTGTGAGGGATATGGTGAATCTGTCGTGGAAGCTGCAGACTCCACCTCCCATTCTCATCTCCCTGCCGTGCACCAGCAAAGCGGGAGATGAATGTGTCCCCATGTATGGGCACTGGTGAATCCTTGAGTAAGCAGAGGGTTGAGGGAAGCCTGGGAAGAGAATCGCAATTAGAGTGCGATGCACCGAGGAGAGTGAAATAACATGAGCCTATATTTCTGCAGGCTGCCTGCTTTAGTGGTAAACTGGAGGACTGAAGCTCAAGTGGCTGTTGACTTAAAATGTTGGTGTTGTCAAAGCAATGGCTGGGAAGGATGGGGTTTTATGCTGTTCAGTTGCCAAAAGGAGGACAAGGGTGTGATGCAGCTCCTTGCCATGAGGGTGGAAGGGCTGTGCCCTCAGCTGTGTGAGGGGATGCACAGGAGATGCATCAGTCATCACCCATCCTTGGAGAAGAGATGTCCTGTCACTGGTTATAGTAACCCACAGGAGGAGGAGACATGGCTAGACAGACATGTCAAATGGCAAAACTGAAAGGCATATGGATTTTTTGGGGGTCAGGTGATTATATTCTTGGAAGGAAACTTGAACCTGCAGAAGGAATAATGCAAGCTGCTTGCTTAGTTAGGAAGAGGAAGCAGCACACACTGGTGGCCTTTCTGTTAGAGAGGTACTGCACAGAAAGGTGAGTTTTGGAACACAGTGGGTGCCTAAGTGTTTGAAGTGGATGTCTTTATGCTGTGGAAGATGCCTAGCTGCAGTCAGATGTCTGAATTACATATTACATTGAACTTGAAATAGTGTAGTATTTTCAAAAGTCCTTGAGTCCTGCTAGTGAGAGACTCCTATAGAGGATTTTTTAGGAAACGTATTCAAAGCCATTTTGTGCATCAGCTGTGCTATCTTGTGCTTGATTTTTGCTTATAATATTTTTATTGCTAGTATTTTAAGAGATGGAAGGAATCACCAGGTACTGGGTGATACATGTGAGATTATCAGTGCTAGGAAGGTACTAGGAAGATTTCTTATTTCTGGGTCAATGAGTTTGATCCTCTATCTCTGGTGGTTGCAGTCTAGGCAAATGCAGGTAACCTTGAATGAGGTTCATTAGAAGTCCTGAGAGAAGGATGTTGGAATTGTGAGGCTGATGGATGTGAGGTGTTCAGAAGGCAGTTAGTGGCATTAGTAGTTGGAACATTAGTGGTGATTTGTGACTTTGCAGTGAAATTTCCATTTCAGAACAGCAAAGTAGGCTTCCAAGATATGCATAGTAATTCCTGGGTTTGCCTGAGATCTGTTCTTGGTTTACTAAAACATGTCTGAGATTTTCCTCTGTTTCCTGAAAACCTGTTGATGCTGCTATTCCTATGGCTGGAAATAGAGCTGAATTCTTGGAGCCTCATTTGGTCAGGTACTGGGCAAACTGACAGTGGAAGAAAAAATCCTGGTCTAAGGAGTCCATCAGACTGGATTATGATACAACCTAACAACACAGGATCAACCTAACCCCCAGGCGGTTTAGTTTAGGATGCAGCAAAGTGATCAAGTGATTAGTGCCACAAACAGACATTTCAGCTTATTTACCTGCCTAGCAATGCTCATCTTTGCTCTCCTCTATTTCCTTCTGGAGCTTGTGTGTATGAGCAATAAGCAGTTGTCCCCTCCCAGTGCTAGGGCTGTTGATGGGTGTTTCCATCTGCTAAGCTCAGATGAGGGAGGCAAACACATATTGACAGCACAGACTCTGCTGTTAGGCTTTACATGGCCTGTGGCAAGTGGCAGCCTCTTGGCAAAGTGCTGCTCCAAAGAGCTGATTGATTAGATGGAACAGATTGTACAACAGGCAGGCTAGGAGGGAGGGTTTGCACTCAAGATACACAGCGAGGAAGGCTGATCCCCTGCCCATGGGAATGGCAGGAGCCTGCCAAGACAAGGTGGGGGAGATGCTGCATTGACCGGGGACTTCACAGGAGTCAGGGGACACAAGGACTGGTCTCTCCCAGCAGCATGTAGCTTCGGAAAAGTAGTTTTGCCAGTTTGGGCTACACACAAACCAGGGATAAGACACTCAGATCTCCTTTGAGCTCAGTGGATGAAATATAGTGTATTAATGTCAACGAGTACTTCTCTGGGCACTGCTGTCAAGAAACAGGTGCTTTGAAATGGTTGTGGATTTTAGGTATGAGAAATCAATGTATGGGTGAGTACAGAAGCCTCTGTTCCCCTTGCCTGTCACCCACCACAGGAGGCTGTGGGAGCCAGCAGTGATCTGGCTGCTGCTTCATTGCAGGGTTTTGTTGTGAGGATCAGTGCTGAACCTGACATCCCTGAGCTGCCCACATCCATCATTTTCCATGAGCTGACCACAGCTGGGGTCTCCTAGGCCAGCTCTCAGCTTGTAAGTTGGCAGAGCCTTCTTGCTAGGCTGCTTTCTACCTCTGCCATTTCCCTCGTGGTTGACTTGGTTCATGTCTTAACTCTTGCCTTCTGTGAAGACCAAGTCTGTGTCGTATTTTCTTCATCGCACAAGTCAGTAGAAATGCATGTGGCTTCCCTGCACTCCTTACCAGAAAGAAAAGGCACCACGTGAAAAGATGTAGCCTTCCTGGATATACCAGATAGCAAAAAACAGAGTGGCTTTGGGGTTGGGAAGGTTTCATTTTGCAGCTTTCCCCAGCCTTTTTTTTATATATGTCTGAGATAACTTAGCGGTGAATGTAAGTGCATGGGTCTTTGCCAAGTTACACAGGCTCAGCTGTTGTCCAAGCTAACAATGGGGGACATGTTTTGCCATGTGTCTGGAAAGGCTGGCATAACCACAAATCACTGCGAAAATAAATTATACTTCTCTCTCTAAGGATTGAGACTTTAACCAACTCCTCTTTTTTTTATTTTCCTTTTCCTGCTCTGGAAGAAGCTAAGTTCCTAGCACAATATTTCTTTCCCATGTTTGTAGTGAACCAGGCTAGAGTCTGTTGCCCACACAAGTCCAGAGTTGGGAATTAACAGCATTTCCAGATACTGCTACTTGAACATTTATTTGCAAATTCAAGTTAATTTGAGTAGGCTCCACGAGTGTGCAAAGATGCTGCCCATATGGCCTTTCCCATAAGAAATTCATGGAGATGCCAGTGGTGTGTGCTTGCAAAGAGGCCACCAGGAAGGTGAGTGCTACTTTGAATTGCCTAGTAAAGAATAAAAACAAGCATTTTAAGAACACTTAAAGAAATGGAAATGATTCCTTT
The DNA here is from genome assembly GCA_032353885.1 of Nothura maculosa. Lineage (NCBI taxonomy): Eukaryota > Metazoa > Chordata > Aves > Tinamiformes > Tinamidae > Nothura > Nothura maculosa. The sequence continues at coordinate 5,469,422 of JAUBOD010001040.1, read as the reverse complement.
AACTGAGATCCTAAATGATGCTAGCAGCATATATCCTCAGAAAGTAAAACTTTGCCCTTCCGTGCAGCTGCACTGCTCAGACCTGCTTCAATTGAATACATGGACTGTCCCACCTTCCAAATCATAAAACATTCCTTCATATCCACTGTCACAATCCAGGTTCAAGCTCTGGGCTCTATGTCCAGACATGTCCCTTCTGGTGTGGTGAGCTGGAGTTAGTGGAGGATTGAGTAGACAAAGGACCTGTTTGCAGGTAAATCAATGAGACAAGGTGCAGGAAGGAGCACAAAGTGCTGAGGTTGATGGACAGGAGCCAGTAGGTAGTTTCCTCTTTCTTGTGCCAATACCCTCTCCAAGCACCAAAAACGAGGGCACCTCTGATTCTTTAGGAGCTGGCTGATTTTTTTAAAGAATGCCTTTAATCATTCTGTTTGCATGAAAGGTCGTGTGGAGGTGGAAGTCCTGAACATTGCTAGCCAGCGAAACCTCACTGTTACTGTGAGTTAGCCCTTGAATTGCAATTTTTGGTGCTAGCCAAGTCACTACTTCATTAACATTTTTCTTTGCCAACCTAAATTGTTAAAATTTAGTTCATATAATTAGTGCTTTTTATATAGATTTTTTTATATAGATATATTTAATGCTTAAGTTGGGTACTGAAAGTGGGCAGTTTATCTCTTGTCCCTTGTGCAGCTGATTCACCACCCTGAAATTCAGGCATTAGTCCTGAGCAAATGTCACTTTCTGGCCCAAGTTGCACTCCACATGCCTGGAGCTTCCTAAAACTATGCAGGAAGATGCTTGCATGGCTACTTATCACTGATATCAGCAAGTGTTTCTGGCATTCATGATTACATCACCAAGTAACCTGGCAAGGTGGAGAGTGTTCATCTGTGTTTCCTTAATGAATGGGCAAAACAAAGTACTAAAAAGCACAGGAGAAAGAGTTTGAAAAGTACAAATGTCTACTAAAACGTAGAATAGTTTGTTTCTAAGAGTGTTCCTGATTTGCCCATTTTCATACAAAAAGCTTGTGAAGAATTAAATCGATGAAAGAGCATCCTTCTTCCTTCAGGGAAATGTCCATTCATAAATCAGTTCCAAGTGCCAAAATATTTTTTATTAGAAATTAAAGGAAAAAATAATGCAGTTATCACTTTCAAGTCTGAACATATTTTGATTGCCAAAGCTGCTTGACTGTGTTCCTTGAACAGGAGACTACTCGATTTGGAAGTCTTGGTCCATAAATAATAAGGAATTTTGGCAGATTCAGTGCTCTGGAGCATTAGGTAACTGGGGCTGTGCAGCTATGCTCTATTAGAGCTGCATGGAAGTGAGAAGAGATCAGACACATGCATAGAAAGAGCAGAGCTTCAATAGGGAGATGGTCCAAGGTGGAGAAGGCTGTAAGTTAACTTCATGATGTTTGGCTTGAGAGTTTTGGGGGCTTTGGCTGGTGTTCAGGTGGAGCTCACGGTGCTGGAGGGCTGTACTCCCATGGAGGAAGCTGAAAGGATGGAGATCTGTTATGCTAGAAAGTGTCATGGAATCTTCATGCAAAGGGATGTGACATGGAACTGCAAGGTCTCCCAGCAAGAGAGAAGAAACCTCCCCTTTAGGTTACAGAGGAGCAGAGCTGTGAAGGACCATCAGGTTTGTTCCAGGCTGAGGGTGGCATCTCTATTTGGAGAGATGGACAATGTTCGCATCTTGGATCTAGGCTAAGCAGAAACAAAGGCTCCAACATAACTGCAAGCAATGAAGGGTCCTGAGCAGGCGAGCTGGGAGGTCAGGGTTTGCCAGGATCCTGTAGGGGCTCAGCCAACATACTGGCCTCTGTGCCCACCTGCCAAGGGGTTCATGTCTATGCTCTCTACCAAGAACGCTCTCAGAGACATAAGCTGCCAATATAAGCTACACTTGTTTATTTTATTCTCCTTCTCTTTTTTTTTTTTTTTTTTTTTCAAGTGAATGCCATCTCTTACCTCCAGCCTTGCTCCCCCTTCCACCACCACCTTTTTGGTTTAAATTGTTTGACTTGCAAGCCCCATCCCTAGGGAGACTCCTGGGCAGAAGCTCACCTGGCTGCAGCCAACTGGCAAGCAGCCTTTCGTGGACAAGACAGGAGAGCTGCTTGGTTTGAACAGCTTCACCTTCAGCCAACAGGAAAATAAAATCCTATTTTTGGAGAAGGATTCTGTTGGCCTGCAGACCTGCCAGGATTCTTTGGATCGGTGGCTGCCAGACTGCCTCCTGTACTCCATCAGGAAAAGTGTTTTAAACTAAATCAGATGTTATACGTACAACACACCCACCCACATGCGCACACCTGAAAAGGCCATAGGGGAAGCAAAAGCCTTGGTGCATCTCACCAGCTTCCCTAAGGAACAGCTGAGCCCAGGGACATGAGTCACAGGGACTGACAGCAGCCAAAAAAAGGAGCGGGATGCTGTGTTTTAAGTAAAACACAAAAGGCAGGGGAAATAGAGAGGGATATAATATCATGATGCAGGAGGAACTGCTTCCAGTGTGTGGCCAAGTCTAGTTGCTCTCAGTAGGAGTCTTCTTGCATCTCGTGCATGAGAGGATGCTCTTTGTAGGGAGCATGGCGGAATGGGAATTAAGGAGCTGTAGCACCTGGGATACACGGAGGCAATCACTGATTTGCTTTGCAAACTCCGTGTTTCTGAAGATAAATCAGTGCCTCTGTTCACTCTCCATCAGTGGTGCCTCACCTTGCTTGCACTGATAGCTGTCCTATTTGGGTGGAGAGGGCAATGCAGAGCACCACAGAAACATGGTTCTTGCTTCAGAAACATCCTTCTTGCTTGATACATCCCCTTGTGTGCTTTTTTTTCCCAGTTCTGCTTTAAGCTTTAGGTTACTCCTTTTACTGAATTTCTCCCTTACACAATGTGAAAATTCATTCTACTGTCTTTTCCTTCTGTATTTTCCAGCTGTGAGCCAAAGATTTTGTCATACCTGACTTTAGCTCTGCAGAGGAGCACCCCGCTGGCTCTTGGCCATCAGAATGTGTTAATCGAGCATTTTTCCTGCTGACTATGGTGCCTTTAGCCATTTTTTTCCTAGTCCTGGTCCTTCTCTATGTGCTCCAAACATCCCCCAGAGCTGGGAGGATGGATGGATGAAGGGATATTTTTCACTGGAGTATTTTTCTTTGCCATCTCAAATCTTGAGCAAAATTTCCAGAGCTCAGGCTTCCCGGAAAAATATCCTGAGAAACAGCAGAGTTTTCTGTACCAAGAAAAACTCTGTGCTTGCTTTGGGAAGATCAGGAGCCTGAATAGGTTAGGCTGTATAATCCCTTTCACAAGCCTCCCGTAAGGGGCTGCCAGTTGCAACCTGCTCGTCAGCCAGCACCATAAAACGCTTCCTGCCCTGCGTCACCTTCTGCTGCTGGTGTGCTCTGGACTGTGCTGTGGGAGCTCTCCCAACGTAGGCTGAGCTTTGAAGGCTGTATGGATGTCAAAACACCCTCCTTAGTACTGCAGCCATGAGCCTTTTCTCATTTGATGTGCAAAAGCACCATCAATGTGTTTGTAGCAGAGCCCGAGCACTGGTCTAAGATGTCTGGGATTGGTTCAATTGGTGCTGCTCCTTCTGTCCATCCTCCAGATTCATTTGACAATATTGGCAAAACTGTATCGGGACCAAATGTTGCCCAGAGACTGGGAAGGCTGCTCGTATCAGGAGAGCAGAAGGCAGTAGTGAAGACAGGACCTGCCGCTGAGACTTGTCCTGGGCCAATGTCAGTCCACATCTTCTGGAGTTTCTTAGTTTGCTGCCACCTTGACTTTTTCTCACCCCATCTCAAGAATGGGCAGCTCTCTCCCTGGGACAAGAGTCGGTGTGTGCTTTGAGTGGAGCATGACTCAATGGAGCTTTGAGATGGTCATGTCCTCCTTAGGGCTGTGCTTGGGAGTCCTGGGGTTTGTTGGGGGCTCTCTAACCATGGCCATTGGCCAAAGGGCATCACCTCAGTTTCTCTGTGCCTTTGAAATGGGAATAGTTTGCTTTTTGAAATACTTTGCGAACTGCTGGTAGAAAGTCTGTATAAAAGCTAGGTGTTTATTCTGTTACCAAGTGCCTGACATCTATCTTTGAGCAATGAGGATAGTGCTAGGAACTATAACATAAAGAGGCTAATGGGAAAATATGAATTTAAATAGCTCTAGACAGCTTGAAATAGCATCTGGACACTTGAATTCTGGTAGAAGTGTACATTATTCCTATCACTTAGGAAGAGGTTTAAGTCAAATTTAGAAGATGGTAGTTATTCTAGAACAAGCATTCCTCTTGATATGCTGTTGTGGCTGTATTAATTGTGTTAAAGTGATAAAACCTTCCCACATCGGCAAGATGTTAGCAGCAAAACAGCCTGAGGGTCAGGCTGCTCAGTGGCATTCCTGGGTCACTTTGTGCCCAACAATGTCTCCTGAGAAAGGGCGGATGCAGCAAGAGGAGCGCTGAGGGCTCGGAGTGAAGCTGCAGCACAGTAGTACAGTATCAGTCTATGCACATTCATATTTTCCTTGGCAAGTTATATGACTGTAAACAGCAACATATTCCAAGCCAGTTTTTTCTTCTTGCCTGAGCAATGAGTTTTCCTTACATGTCTCTGCTCTGATCTTAGTGATTCTGCGTGTAGCAGAGATACTTTTACTCTTCTGTTATTAAAGTTTTCCTCTCTCCCACTCTTAGTATTTTTGATGACTTTGTCTCTAGATGGCAGAAGGCTGATTCTAGGGATTGCTTCAGGGCCTCAAATTTGATTTTTCCAAAGGAATCAGTGTTTGTAGCATTCAGTGGAGCAAAGAAGAAGGGTGAGAGCATCCATGTGGCTCAGCAAGGATCATCTGTTTCCTCCACCATCTGTGATTCAGGCCACTATGTAGCCCAGGAGCACAGTTCTGTTGACCTTTGCATCTCATGTTCTGGCCAAGGAAAAGGTGTAAGGCAAGTTTATCATGACTCCTCATTTGTGGTAGCACATGCACTAGCATTTGCAGTTTGCTGGTGCGTTTCTGGAGTGTATCTTCTGATCTAGATCATCTTGAGGAATAATGCTCGTTGCTCCACAAACCAAAGAACAGGAATGAGCGGAGCTTTGCTGTACAAGCACTGTAGTGCTCTGGATGGAAACATGCAGGGATACACTTTGGCTAGGCAGCCTTTGCTATGCAAGCAGATTTCTTAGTCTGCCACTCTGATGCCTGCGATCAGAATATGCTGCAAAGTGAAGAAGGATTTTAGTTGTGGCCAAGTTGAGCAGTTCTAGGAGTCAGAGCCTTGGATTAGCCTCTGCACGTGCTCTATCTATAAAGAGATCCTCCAGCAGATGGTATTTTTCTTTCTAATCTCAGAGTCAAGGGAGGTCGATGCTGCTTCATGTTTTATCTTGCCCTTTTTTAAGGAATGTGCAAGAATGTGAAGAGCAGAGCTCTTACCTGAGTCCCAGAGCCTCTCCAATGCATCCTCTTATGCAAGTGAAGTTCAGAGTATTCCCAAGGCTGCTGCTATTTGACCTGATCCCTAATAATTCTCTGCAGCCTTCTCCTTGCAACCCTCTTGCTTGAATGAAGTCCAGTCTCAGGAGAAAATAGAGTCCAACCCGTCTTTAACTCCACTGCTTCCTCCTTAAAAATATAGGTGTGGTGGCTAATTCCAGAGGTTATGTACCCCTGTGTGGTGCTCGTATTGAGGGAAATGGACCAAGACAGGAGAAGGAAAAGCAAGCTAATGTATAATATATGTGTGTGTGGAGAACTAGAGGGACTAGGAGAGCACAGGGTCAGTCTAGGAATGATAGCAAGTGTTACACTGTCATGTTCTGGCTTTGCTTCGGCACCTCCACCCCCTTTTTCATAATTTTTGTTTGATGTCTTTCAAATTTGCGTCAGATAAAATACGATGCACAACTTTTTTTTGTGGTCAGTTTGCGTGTAGTAAACACAGCCTTTTGTAACTCCAGGGTGTGGGCTGTGTCGAACTTGGAACCATCATTCCTTGGCAGGCTGCAAGGTTATGAATGCATTGGAGGGAAATTTTCTCAGCATCTTTGATCAACTTTTGAAAGTATCTGCATGGGCTCCAGAAGCATAAGCTGGTCAACTATCAGAAGAGAAGGGAGCATAGTTACAATAGTTTTGTTAATGGATAGGATGAGATATGCAGGAATTGCCATGTGTTGATGACATATTCTTGGGAGCCGTCATGGCAAGGTTTATGAATCTTTGGAAGCATACAGGATTTTGGATCAACTATTACAGAAGAATTGTGTTTATCAGTAGGATGTTTCTTCCTAAAAGAGGATAGGAAGCTTTATATCTGTAAGCATGCCATTTAGTCTTGCAAAAGTGGCATTTTTTTCTCACTATGTTCCTCAACATAGCACCTTTCCAAGCCCTTTATCAGGAAGAATTCACTTGTTAAATGCTTGGTCTGTGCTCAGAGGGGCAGCAGGACACATGTTGTAGACACTTGACCTGCAGGGCGCAGTATGTCTTCCCAGTCTTCAAGATTCCCAGTCATGTTCTCCTTTGTGCCACGCTGACCTCAAGAAGCAGGATCACTCTCCTGTCCAGGGTGCCAGCACGAGCCACAGGAGGCCAAGAGCAGGTTTTGCAGTAGCCTTCTGCTTGACTTTGGCTAGAAGACAATATCCAACTTGGAAATGATTCTAGATACATGTACTGAAGAGGAGTAATCAGGATATGAGGCTAAATTAAAGGCAAACAAGCTCAGAGGTTAAATTTCCATTCCTAAGGCGGGAGAGACAGGAATCTTCCCTATGCCAAGGCCGGTCAGTCAAACCTAATTGGCTCTAACTGATGTTAACCACAAGTCACTGGATTCTTTTCCTACCCTTGAAATCACTGAAGTGCAGAGCTACTCCCTGCCGCTGCAGACAGCGGTTCCCACGTTCCTAGTCTGACCCTCCTCACTGACCCTCTCCTCACCTTATCTGTAATGATCCCTGCCCCAGCCAGAGGGAAGAGAGGGGAGTTTTGGGGAGCCGCCTCTGGGTTTGCAACCATCCAGGCTTCATGAAAAATCTGCCCACTTATTTTTACTGTTTCACGGTGATCTTCAATTTTCATACCTTTGCAAAATATAACTTCTGCCACTTTATACAGCTGGCTTTACTGGGAAAGGTTCTCAGTGTAACTATGAACATCCAGATGATGTGATGAGCAATCTGTTGGATCACACTGTCAGCACAGGAGCTCTAGTTGTGCTGGACTGCGCTTGTAAACTAGGCAACATAATCTTCAGGACTGCATATTTCTTGTTGGCATATCTCGGAGTGCTGATGTACTTAAATGAAACAAAAGGAGGGTGGACGCACTGATTTCCAGGCCTTCCCTCTGCTATGCACATTCTCATTACCTTTCTTTGAGGAGCTACAAACGCTTTACTTGACCCATGGGATATACCTGGGGCTGGAAAGGGATGTTAACAAGAGGCACAGCTGATCCAGGCCTAGCAAGAAAGATGAGGTTTGGATAAGGCGAGTTCAATGGCTGCTTTTGGTAGCCTAGCCAAGGAAAAGGCTTTCCTATCTCCTTGGTCTGTTGTCTTTCTCAGGCTCCTGGTAGCCCCTCACTGCCTGCAGCAGACTGGACTGAATGGGAGCTCAGATTTGCACTGGGTAGATGCCTTGGTGCAGTGGGGATAGTCTGGCTGAGGAGAGGAGCAGGCTAGTTGAGCTCAGACTTCCTTTGAACCCAGCGTCTACCAAAATGCAGCACGCACTGCAAGGGGAGTAGTTTTTAAGCTTCCTGTTTCTATACCAGGCTGCATCCATAACTAATACTTGTTTTTGCCCCCTCTGCTCAGGGCTTTCCTGGTGATTTTGGAGAGCGAGGACCTCCAGGCATCGACGGGAACCCAGTAAGTCAGCAGCTTTCTCCTCTCTCAACGTTTTGTTACCTGTCACACTGTGCTGGGTCATGTTGGTTAGACCTGAAAGAAGCTCTCAGGAGTTTGGTGGCAGCATTTTGTTGCTGTCCCTCCTGAAAGCAAACATGCATCCCTGCCCTGCTTGTGTCTGCTGCCAATTCCTGCATTTAACTTAGCATCCAGCAGGTCATTGTGTTGCCATCTGCTTTCTGTTTCACTTTTTTCCCCCTTGCACCATGGTCCTGCTGGATGCTTTCTCATCCTCACAATACAGTTTTAATGAAAGTGAAGCGAAAGAAGAGAGGGATGTTGTGTCTGATGAGGCGTCTGGACGTGGAGCATATTTTCCCCACCACAGGACCTGATGTGAAGCCCATGATGGAAAGAGGAATCATTCTGATTCTGTTTAGCTCTGTATGAAACTCCCATGAAAAACAGCAAGTAAACAGGATTGGCAGATAGAATCAGGTATCATCAAATGCCAGAATCACGGGCTACCTGAGGGCATGGGAACCCTCAGAGGAGCAGGTCTGGTGCTCAGCTGCATGGCAATGTCAGGTGGTACATGGAGAATTTCCCTCACCATATTTTCAACATATCTCAGATTAGCAAGAAATGCTACTTGTCATGCTTCTATTCAGGCTATGGGTATGTGAGCTGCTAAACCTCTTGGAGCTGAGTACCCCTCCTAGTCTGAGGCAGAAGCAAATAGCAGGGCAAGAAGTGCCTGGTCGCCACTGTCAGAGCCTGGCTGCTCCAAGGAGCAGTTGTGCCCAGGAAGCCCAAGCCCAGGCTGCTGGGGCTCTCCTGCCCATGGAGCAGCCAGCCCTGGCACTGCAGTGACCAAGCCCTGCAGGGCACCGAGGTCTTGTCCTAACTCAGGTTTTCATTCCACTCCGTCTTTAGGAATGGGTTATGTGTCCTGGGACTTGTGCCAGGATGCTCCTAGAAACCTCTGAAGGAGATGGATACTCATAAGATTTATTTCATTCTTACATCAATTAATACTGCACAGTTGTACATATGCTGTGTTTTTTTGCTGCTCACAAAACATGCCCCAGAGGACTGCAGATACTCTCAGGTGTATTATTCAGCATGGTTTTCTGAATGGTTTTGTCAGTTCTCCCTCAATTAGCAGATGAGCAGCTCCTGACTCATCTTGGAAATTCATGCTGTGTTGCTTGCTTAACACATAATCACACATAATCCCAGTGGTGTTCCTGGTGGAGTGGTGTGTGTGAAGTAACCCACTCCACATGTGCCTTTAAGTTCCCATTCATGATATTCTCAACAAAAAACTCATTTTTCACAAGCAAGCAGCTCTAATCAGCTCAGCTGTATTGCAGCCTTCATGGGAATTCAGCACAAGAGTCAGGAAGGCAGCAAAGTGGAAGTGTTAGATTCCCAAGGAATACTTGTGCAGAACTTTTCCCATCTTGCAGTCAACTTAGGTTGTGGCTCAGGGTGGAACTAGCAGTCCCAAAGTAGAAGACCTTCTAGATTGTATTACTGTTTCCTCACAGCAAGCCAGCAAGCCCACCAGGAAGAGCAGGAATTTTGGAGGTCACAAAGACTTCTTTTTCCACATAACTTGTTTTCTTTTAAATTTGCAAGATAACTATGCCCCCATTCAAAAGATGTGTGTAATGTTAACTGAACGCTCGTTCCCAGCGCATTGGAGAGAAGCAAATGCCCTCTCCTTTAATTCATGCAGAAGGATTGCTTCTCTTTCATCTTATCAACGGGTTTTAAATATTAATGTGCCTTGGAGATTGTAGAATGAAAACAGACTGTTTCAGCTGACTTAAAGGGAGGTTCACAGGGTCACAAGTGGAGTCACAGACGCAGAAAAATGCCGGAAAGTCTGTTTGTGGAACACAAATATGCCGAGTTTAGTAGGTGGAAAATGCAGCTAAATTGTAGGCAGGCGGGAAGGCTGCCCAGGTCCTGAGCTGCCCCTTCCTCTGCGTGATGCTCGTGTTGCTGTGCATGGGGACGGCTGAACCCGCCTGCCTCTGATCTTCCCCATCCTTTCCAGACAGAGGAAGGACTCA